>PVKU01000451.1:94361-167056 GCA_004027475.1 Anoura caudifer
GGAGGAGGGGGAGTCAGGGGAGGGGCAAGTGACGCGGGGCAGCGGGGCGTGGGGGAGGGCAGTGACTACGGTGGAGGAAATTTGGGAGGAGTGTCCGGGGGGCAGCAACTTAAAAGGGGGTGGGAACTGCAGCTACGGAGACGTTCGCTGATGGGAGCGCAATGTATGAGGGGCTACGGTGCCTCAGGTTTAAAAGAGCAGGAAGCTGAGTGAGAGCTTGGAGAAGAAGTGTCTTCGCGGAGGTTACAGGTGGTGTCTCGGGGCTCCGGGACTGCAGGCTGTAGTCGCGAAGAGAATCAGAGTTGTGTGGAAGGGAGAGACAGCTTCAGGGGCTAGGGTACGGGGGCGAGGGGGAAGTTGGAGACTTTCTGAGGACTGGAAGGAATGTGCCTCCTGGCCCTGGGTGCTTCCCCCCTGGGGGGCGGCATCGTGAGGGACTTTGGCAGGCTCCTGTGAACGCTGAGAGGTCCAGCTCCACGTATGGATCCTGGGAATGAGAATTCAGCCACGGAGGCTGCAGCGATCGTAGACCTCGATCTCGACTTCGAACCCCAGAGCCGTCCTCGCTCCTGCACCTGGCCCCTTCCCCGACCAGAGCTTGCTGCTCAGCCGTCCGAGTCATCGGAGTCGTCCGAGCCGTCCGAGCCGTCCGAGTCCTCGGAGTCGCCCCAGCCGCCCGAGCCGTCCGAGCTGCCCGAGCTGCCCGAGCTGCCCGAGTTGCCCGAGCTGCCCGAGCTGCCCGAGCTGCCCGAGTTGCCCGAGCTACCCGAGCTGCCCGAGCTGCCGGAGCTGTCGGGGCCGTCGGAGCCATCCGAGGTGGATCCAGACCCAGACCCAGGTCTGGGAGACAAGGTACACACGGAGGGGCACTCAGAGCCAATCCTGTTGCCCTCCCGGCTCCCAGAACCGGCAGGGGGCCCCCAGCCCGGGATCCTGGGGGCTGTTACAGGTCCTCGGAAGGGAGGCTCCCGCCGGAATGCCTGGGGAAATCAGTCATATGCAGAGCTCATCAGCCAGGCCATTGAAAGCGCCCCAGAGAAGCGGCTGACACTCGCCCAGATCTATGAGTGGATGGTCCGCACTGTGCCCTACTTCAAGGACAAGGGTGACAGCAACAGCTCAGCCGGATGGAAGGTAACTCTGACCCCCTTACCTCCGTCCCAATACCATCTGCCCCTGCCCCCCCCCACCTCCTTACTGCTATTCTGGGACCCCCTTTATACCCAGCCCACCCCAGAGGTCCACCTTCGATAGTCAATTAGACAAACGTACTTAGGACATAGTATACGCCACGCTCAGTGCTCGATGCCGGAGGATCACAGATGAATAAGACACTGTCCTGGCCCCGGAGAAAATTGAATTCTCTGCTCTCTGCTCAACACTCCCAGCGCAAGTGTTGGCTTGGGCTGCCCCAAACACTTATTCCCACAGAGAAGCCTTTATCCTATGCACTGCGGGAGCTGTGTGGGTTCTCCACATAAACCTAGCCTTCCCTCCACCTCTACCTCCCGCCCCAACACCTTTTCTCCCATTCCTGTGGGATTACTTGGATTCCCTGCTTGCCTCTCAATACCTCAGGGTAGAAGTTTTGTTCTAGAACTCCTCTACTCAAGAAGAGGGAGTGGAGTTCGCAAAAGGTAAAAAGACTGATATTCATGCATTAAGGTAGGTGACCTAACCCACTAAGGAGAAAAAAGGGGTCGTGAGCTGATACCTGCCTCAGTTTAACTGGTAAGGCCAAGAAACTGTCCCTAGAAAGGGACTGTCCAAGTTTGGGGGGAAAGTTGAGGAATATTAGTCATCAAGAATAAAAAGAGAGCACAAGGTTGGGCTTCCCTTCAGCTTCCCATGAAGAAACTGTGAGGAAGGATCTCGTTAGATGCTCGGAAAACTTGTCTTGAGAAGTATGGGGCTCTAATCTCAAAATCGGGGAGCTTCAACCCCTATGCATACCTTGGATGCCCATAGGTGGTGAGGGCAGCATACAAGGAAGTACAGAGGGTTTAAAGAGGTGAGGGTCTTCTAGGTATAAGAGATCGAGGGATCAGATCTGCAGTAGCCCTAGGGGTTGGGTAGAGCAGAAAACGGGACAGCTGACTGAGACCCTTGGCACTATTTCTGGGTAGACTGCCACACCATAAAAGCGCTCATAAAGCGCTCCCCTCCTAGGACCCAGCCTACACAGCTGTTTTTCTTTTCCCTTAGGTTCGGTTTTCCCGGGTAGAAGAAATAACCTTGAGTTGTTAGTTATGCTGTGGGAGTGTAGTCCCTCCTTGTACTTGACACTTATGCCGGGCTTTTTAGTTTACAAAGTGGGTTTTTTTTTTTTTTAATTTTTTCTTTGATTAATCTTCACAGCAATTCTGAGATTCTGCATTTTACATATTAGAGCACTAAGGTTTAGAAAGGTTAGGAAATTCACCTAATTTCCGTAGAATGAGGACTTGAACTCAGGTCTAACTATAAACCGTATGTGTTGCTGCTCGTCCATGCTGCCAAATTCTCTTCACGGGAATTATGGCAAAGCCAAATCATACTGAGGCTGGGGCCTCCAGGCTCTCCCCCCACAGACCCCACCCCCACCCTACTCCAACGGGACCTCGTGCCTGAACTGGCTTAACTGGTCACTTGCCAAGGTTACTACCACCCCACCAGGGGGCGGCACCCACTTAGAACAAGAAAGCTTAGTTAAGGTGGCTTGGGGAGCAATTAACAGTCATCCCTCTTCGAGCAGGTAAGAATTACAGGCTCCTAGGGAGCTCACCTCTCTAGGTAGGCGGCTGTACTGCGGACTAATTCCAAAATCTAAAGAAGTGGGGATGAAGAACTGGGCCTCATTGGGACTGAGTAGTAGGGAAAGAAATGGGTCTTCTCAGTAGACCCCAGAGTTAGAACATGAAAAGGGGGGAAAGTCATGGTGCCAGAAGTCACTGTGGTCCTCAGCTACTAAGAGCCCAGGCTGGACGGACACATGTGGTTCCTTGAAGGAGCAGCTGAAGTGCCTTCCTGTAGAGTCCCAGGAAGACACATTCTTTAGCTAGAAAGAACTACTTAAGCATCTTTCTCCAGGCAAAGGATCGCCTCACCTAGAGGGGTCAGAAACGCTTGAAGTGATTTCTCACGGTCCAGAGCCTGAGCCTCCTAGTTGCTCCAAGCCCTTCTGGACTTTGCCTGTGTTTCTAACCAGTAAAGAGCTCCATGTGAGAGGTCAAATGCCCCTAAGGTTGTGGAGATCTTATGCACAAATTCCTGAGGAGAAGTGGGTGAAAGGCGGTAGGAAAGAGAAGGGAGTTGGGGGGCGGGGGCGCAAAGGTATGGCTTAACCAGCCTGGGGCAATGAGTAGAATGAAACTGCTCTGGAGGCTCAAGAATCTGCCAATCTTCATTCCATGGGCCTCTGGGCAAAAACTTATCTCTAGAAGAATAGCAAGAATAGCACCTGCGAGAGAGGAGAGAGAGGGAAAGGGGAGAGAGGGGGAGAACGTATAGCTTCTAATACCCAAGGCACTCAAGAGCCTACAGAGACTCAAAGGGAGCTTTGCCATCACCTGGGGCCCACCTCAGCGATCAGGCAAGAAATAATAGATTCTGTACCGGGAGCCTGAGTAAGTACTGTGAGCTTGGTACTCTGAGGAGGGGCACTACTGGGGGGTGGGGCACTGCCTGACTACATGATAGGATCTGTGTCCTGGGCGCTTATACTTTATGAGACTAATTCTGTGAAACTGTAAAGAACACAAGAACTTTGGCCGCCGAAGTCAAGCAACCACTTTCTGAAAAAGAGGAGACTTAAGCTTGGGCTGGCAGAACCAGTAGAATTTAGAGAGGGGAGCTCCTTCCCAGGACAGGGAAGAAGGGAGGGAGGAATGTGCCTTGTGTATCTGAGGCACGGTGAGGAAGGAGCCTGGCCCGAAGGTGGTTGAGGGTGTGTGTCCGCAAATTGGGTGAAATCAGAAGAAAAAAAAAAAAAGGCTTCTTCGAATCCTCTGGAGAGCTGGGGCCCAAGTGCCCGTGGGGAGCGGAGCGCCAGCTGCACCGAGGTTCCAGCCCCTCAGCCTGTTCAGAGAACTGGCTGAGGACAGGGTGGGTCAGTCCTGGGCTGGTGTTGCGCCACTGTGCTGTAAACTCCACCCAAGCCAGCACTCAAGGAAAGGGGTGGAGCTGTGGAATGCTCTTTCCCATCAGAGCCTAGTTCTTGCTGAACCAGGAGTGTGGTGTCCTGATACCCCCCCCCCAGCCCCAGGCAGCCCCCCAGAGACTTGGGAGGAGTTTAATGCTATGAGCTTTTCCAGGGTGGGTGCCCTGCCCTCTGCAGTAGGTTGTTATTCAGGTTGTCTCTGGTGCCCCTGCGCAGGCTTGAGTAGCTTGTCTTCTGGGTGGGAACTGCGTGTGTGGTCTCCTCCCCAACCTCCAGCCCTACCTTTGCCTGTTCTCCCCCTGTGTTTGACTAGCTCTGCGTCCCCAGGAATGCCGCAGCTATGCCCCAGCATCCTTTTAGACTGGACTGCGGCCCACTGACCCCCTGCTATCCACCACTCATGGCCCCTTTGTACTGCCTCTGCCCTCTCCAGAACTCGATCCGCCACAACCTGTCCCTGCACAGCAAGTTCATCAAGGTCCACAACGAGGCTACTGGCAAGAGCTCTTGGTGGATGCTGAACCCCGACGGGGGCAAAAGTGGCAAGGCACCCCGCCGCCGGGCAGCCTCCATGGATAGCAGCAGCAAGCTGCTCCGGGGCCGCAGCAAGGCGCCCAAGAAGAAACCAGCTGTGCTGCCAGCTCCACCCGAAGGTGCCACGGCGACGAGCCCTGTTGGCCACTTCGCCAAGTGGTCAGGCAGCCCTTGCTCTCGAAACCGCGAGGAAGCCGATGTGTGGACCACCTTCCGTCCACGAAGCAGTTCAAATGCAAGCAGTGTCAGCACCCGGCTCTCCCCGCTGAGGCCAGAGTCCGAGGTGCTGGCGGCTGCCGCCGCGGCTGCGGTGGTGGAGGAAATGCCAGCCTCAGTCAGCAGCTTTGCAGGGGGTGTCCCTCCCCCGCTAAAGGAAGATCTGGAGCTGTTAGATGGGCTCAATCTAACACCTTCCCATTCCTTGCTCTCTCAGAGTAGTCTGTCTGGCTTCTCTTTGCAGCATCCTAGGGTTCCGGGCCCCTTGCACACCTATAGCCCCTCCCTCTTCAGCCCAGCAGAGGGGTCGCTGTCAGCAGAAGGGTGCTTCTCAAGCTCCCAGTCCCTGGAGGCCCTGCTTACCTCTGATACACCACCCCTCCCTGCTGATGTTCTCATGACCCAGGTGGATCCCATTCTGTCCCAGGCTCCCACACTTCTGTTGTTGGGGGGTGTGCCTTCCTCCAGTAATGGAGCCACGGGAATTGGCCTGTGTCCCAAGCCCCCAGAGGCTCCAGGCCCCAGCGGTCTGGCTCCCCCGCTTCCAATGGCAGCACCACCTTCAGGCATGGCGGCGGCAGCGGCGGCTTCCGTCCCCGAGAGCCCGGAGTCTCCTGGGCCTACACCCTCTGCTGAAGCTACAAGCCAACCCAGAATGCCTCAGGATCTAGATCTCGACATGTATCTGGAGAACCTGGAGTGTGACATGGATAACATCATCAGTGACCTCATGGATGGGGACGGGGCACTGGACTTCAACTTCGAGCCAGGTACTGCACCTCCAGTCACCGTAGTATCGCACGGCTTAGGCCCACTCCTGGGTGCTTGGCTACTTCTACAGTCTGAGTGAGAAGGAGACTTGGGACAAGGGGGTAGGTGGAGCATCTGGGGAACCGGAAGGAGGACGTCATGTGAGAGTGGCAGAGTTTCCAGATAGGACCTCCAGACCCCCCACCGGGTAGCACAGGAAAGGCGGGAGAGGGGCTGCCTCTGTTTTCCTGGGCATGGGCCTTGGTGGCGGGACGTGGTCATGCCCCAGAGTGAGTCTCTTACCTTGTCCTCTGTTTCTTCTTCCCACAGATCCCTGAGCCACGGCTGGAAGCTTTGTCCCCTGCCTCAGAGGGGGAGCCAGGGGTGCTCATATCCACTTTTTACCCCTGACCTCACCCCGGGAGTTTGGGATCCTACTGTAGAGCTAGGATGGGTCTATTCATACAGGTGTTCAGGAAATTATAAAGATAAAGCTGCCCCATATAGGAGCTGTGGGGGGAGGGGAAGGGAGGGGGTTTATTCTCACTGTGCCAATTAGGGGGTAGGGCCCCCTCTCAGGAGCCATCCTGGGCTCCCCCATTCCCACCCCCTAGGTTTTGTAGCAGGGGTGAGCAATGCTGTTGGAAATGTGAAGTCACCAGTGGCCTTACCTCTGCCTTTGGGAGCAGGATTTTTTGTAGCATCTTATCTGAGCTGGTCCAGGCTAGGTTGAGCCTGGGGTTTGTATGCAGTGGCCTCTTAGGCCAGTGGTGGGGGGGTGGGGGTGGGGTAGTAGGGACCTGGAAGGGCCAAGGTCTGAGCACTGGAGTGGCTCTCCAGGCTAGATGACCCTTGGAAGACTGCAGATCACAGAAAGGCTTTTTATAAATTTTTAAGAACTATAAACACAAATATAGAGATTTTTAACAGTGGCAAGGTGCTAGAAATGGAGAGAATGCTTTTTTTTTTTTTCTTTCTGAGGGCTTTGTCATAGTGACATGTTGCAAACACTACAGACATCACTGGGGGAAACCTGGGGAATGAGCAAGGGGAGGCACTCCCACGTGGCCCAGGTCTAGAACAAGGTCGGTGCAGAGCTAGCTCAGAGTTTCCCTAACGAAAAAGCTAAGCCAGACTCCCGCCTTCAGCCACCTTGTGCCTAGGAGTGTGTGGTATTGGGATGCAGCCATACTCTCCCTTGACCCGCTGTGGGTTAGTGCGGCAGTGGGGGAGCGCATTGAAGGCCTGGAATTAGTTTGTGGCCTGGGAAGGGGTGGGAGGGGGAAGAGAAGGAGGGAAGGATTTAGGGTGGTAAAGTTAGGCACAGAGACCTCCCTGTTCAAGGCCCCTGACAGCTGTCCCTGCCCTTCTTCCCCCTTGCCTGACTACAGGGGTTATGTGGAAGTGTGTGTGGTGGCGGGCAGGGGGAGGGGCGGGACAGAGAAGGGGGAGCTGGTGAGCTTGGCTGAGGGTCTGGGAAATGAGCCGGGATGGAGGGGAATGTGGATCAGGTTTACTAGCACCTGCCAGGGAGGCCATCTGGGGCTCCTCCACCCCAGCCCCCAAAGCAGCCCCTCCCCCAGTCCCTTTTGCATTGTCCCCTCCCCCACCCCTGCTGTGGGTTCCCATCATTTCCTGTGTCAGTGCCTGGCCTACCCAGATTGTATCATGTGCTAGATTTGAGTGGGGTAGTGTGTCAAATCAATAAATGAATAAATTCAATAAATGCCTATAACCAGCTCTGGTTTCTGCTGCCTTGCTGCCCGCGGACAAGGGGGAGGGAGAGGGAAAGGCAAAGTTTTGGCGGGAGGGACTGCCCAGAGGCTGAGAAGTGGGGGTGGGGGAATTTCAGCAGGGGCAGAAGGTGGGGGTGGGAGGAGGGAAGTGGCCCGTCAGCCACCTAACCCAAGCAGGAGTGGGCAGGCTTTGATAGGCCTCCTTTGGTAGTCTGGCTGGAAAAGACCCCACCCCCCTACTCTGTCCCTCTGTCCCTCAAAGGCTCATTGTACTAAGCTTCCCATTCTTTCCTCACCCCCACCCATGTGCGCGCCCAGCCCTCTCCAGCTACTCCTATCCACCCTCAGAGCCTCCGGGATGCCCCAGACATACTTAGGCCTCCCTGCAACTACTGGGAGAAGAGCTCTCTTGAAAAAGGAACCTCACATTCAATCCACTAATTTCATACCTAGTATTATTGCTGCTCTCACTTGGTCACTTTATTTGGTTTTCGTTTCTGCTTCGGAGTGGGAGTTTTAAAGCTTACCCTGAGCTTCTGGCCTGCGCCCTTGCGAGTGGACTTGGTTCCACCTTTTTTGGACTGGAAAAGGAAAGGGTCAGTCAGATAAAGAGGTTTGTGCGAGGAAGCTTTCTACAAACTAGGGCCAAAGGCAGGGCAGCAGAGGTGAAAGGCAGGTCTTGGGCATGGGTGTGGAATTTGGAAAGGAAATTTATCCCAGAGGACCATGGTGGAGGAGCCTGGTTGGCTGGTGGGGAAACGGGGTGCTGGGACAGACTAGATTTGGGGAGTCTTACTGCCAAGCTCCTAGCGGATTCGGCTTTAGCGAGTTTCCTGGCTTGTTTGAGTGCAAGCATTTTCAGTCGGCTTCTCTCCATTAAGGCACATTGTAAGCGCAAGGCCTCTAGAAACCAGGAAAAGGCACCCCACCTCTGAGGACTAGCCACCGTGCCTACCCATCGCATCCCTCCCATTGTTGAAATTATCACTTGGAGCACCCCGGCCTACAGTTAGTCTGAAGAGTGATCTGAAGATGCTTAAGCTTCAACAGAAAAGGAAGAAGGGAAAGATGGAAACGATGGGGTGGTGATAGGGAGATACACTGAGAGGATGACTGAGAAATGGGGGGGTGGGCAGTGAATGACACACAACGCACCTGGTTTGGGCTAAGCACCCCTCCTAAAGTGGACCTAGACCCCATTCCCCTTCTCCTAGGATCCCATGATCCCCCTTTGCTGTATGACAGCACTCCCACCCTATATTCTCCATCACCAGCTGTATGTAGAACTCTCTGTGTTCATCCTTTCTCCTCCATGCTCCTTACCGACTACTGCCTGTTCTGGATTCCTCAGGAGAGGTACAAAGGCTAGGAAGGCATTTGCACGTGGGGTTCCTGTGGATACAGCAGTACGCTATCCCCAGCCCGTTACCCAGTCCCCACCCTCACAAAGCCCAACATTTCAGGACCACCCAACACTAACTTGAGCTGGTTTACCTCATTTCCTCCCCTCAGATCCATCCCTAGGATCAAGGGGGGTGGTGGGTGTGGTATGTGTGAACCTGACCTATTGTTACAGGCACTGCCCCTTCTTAGGCTGACTAGACATGGTCAGTTAGACCTGGTTGAGGGTGCCCTATTTTAAGGACAAAGTCCACAATCCATCCTGAGGGCCTTGCTCTATCTCTGGGGAATGCTCCCAAGCTTCTACCTGGTTTCCCGCGTATCACCCTACAGACATAGTAGGTGTTTCGAGCTGTAAGGTATTTGGTGGCATAGTCTCCAGGCTTCTTCATCAGGAAAAACAACTTCATTGTTCCTGCTGTATCACACAAATCGATGGAGCCTGGAGGGAGGCCACAGGGGTAATTGGGGCAGCTGAGGAAGGAGAGTGGGGGCAAAAGGGGCCAGGGATCCTATCCAGAAGGGGGTTCAAGGAGCTCTCTTCTTACCAGCAGGAGGCCTTGGGGGTCAGAGATGACCCTCCTGCTTCTGACCCTTGGCCATGAGACCCCTCCCCAAACTCCTCACCTCTTTTAGACAACCCCAGTTTTCTGCGGACATAATACAGCAGGTGGTAGACAGCACAATTGGTATTGGCAATAAAAATCTGATTATCTGAGAAGAGATGGAATGGGGCATATGGCCCTTCTCTGGTTACAATGTTCCTGCAATCACCACTGCCCTCAAACCTTCCCAGCCCTGCACATGGACTCCAGTTCTTCCATGATGACCCTCACCTCCATGTTTGATGTAGATGAACATGCTGTCAAGATCTTACTCTTCAGAAAGGGCCTGATGAGTCATGAAGAAGGAGGGTGTTCTGGAGACCTCGGGAAATCCATGGGGTTGGGGGATTGGAGAGGCAGGTGGATTACATGCTGGAGGAAGCGCAGGCCAGGGAAGACAGGAGAGCTATGGGCAGTTGTAGGCAGCCATCATCGCTAGGGGGTGGGGCCTGAGGTTGCAGTGGAGGGATTATGAGGTCAGAAGTTGTCTGTAGGGTAGAACTCGGAATAAGGATGAGGAAAAGAACCTGGGTGCGGTCTGTAGAAGATTCATTGGGAATAGGGGCAACATGGTAAATCTAAGTCTAAAATGGGCCCCAGAAGGATGCCTTAGGGAAAAGTTAAGTTTCTGGAACTGCACTTTTTTTCTAGTTAATTTGTGGTACTCCTGCTTCCACAGAAAGAGTCTAGTACTCCTTTTCCCTGCTCTCAGCACCATGTCCCCCATTCTTACCGTACCTCACATTTCCCCTGCACCAACAACAGACATTCTTGATTATTATCAACATAAACTTTATTTCTCATTGATTTGGGAACAACTGAAGGGTAAACGGAAAGACAGAGGGAGGTGGGAGGGTGGGAGGAGTCTGTGAAGAGGAAGGGCTGGATTGAGGGAGATGAGAAAACATGCACAGGGCAAAGGGGCAATTCTTAAGGAGGAGAATATTGAATGAGGGGGCAGGTAGAGGGGGTACACAATTCAAAGTCAGCCACAGTGGGGCGAGAGGAGAATTGGGTGCAGGCTAGTTGCATAAGGGGTAGTTAGTACAATTTAGGGCTCCGTGACCCTGGAGTTCTGCCAGAGTGTCAGGGCTCGGGTTTCAGGTCTCAAGGTTTAACATGGGGGAGCCCAGTAGGGGCTGTGCTGGCTGCAGGGGGAGCCCCCAGGGCCCTCCCCGGGAGTCCCTCCTTTGGGGGGAATCTCACTGACGTGGCAGAGCCGTTCGCTGTAGTCTGGCTGCAGGCTCTCCGCCAGTCCCTTAGACACACCACTCCAGGCCTAAAGACAGATATCTCCAGGTCAGGGGTCAATAAGGGGCAGGAAATAAAAGACCCAGGTTCGGTGCCAAGAGAGTGCTCACTCCCTCTTCACCACTGTGATGATGGGACACACAGACCCCTGGGCTCCCAGTACCACTGTGTCCATCTGCCTCAACCAATCTATAACCTGCTCTTCCGCGGGTCTCTCTCCATCTCCCCCACCCCGCAACTGGTCGGCCACATACTGACAGTTAGTGTGGGGGGGGGCGCCTCCTCCCCTCTGCCTACCCCCCTACACTCTGTCTTCCTGCCAAGAAGTCAGCAGTTGATAGACTGCAGTCCCCCTACAACCATGTTCTCACCAAAAAGTTGCCGTGGTATTCTGTAACCAGATCCTCTAGGCTCTTCAGGTGAGGAATTCGGGGCATCACCCTGGGGTAGGAGGAGAAAAAGGGAGCAAGAGCACATTGGCAGCATTCTTTTATTACCCTTTTTTTCCCCCAGTTCTCCCATGTGGAATACAGAGATTCCGTGTTCTCTGTGCCTGCAGCTTCCTTCCATCCCTACGTCCACTCGGGTGACCCCCCTCATTCCTTACTGCCCTGCCCTCTTTTTCTAGAAACCCTGTAATCATGCACCACCTCTACTATTCCCAGCCCCCCCCCCTTGCCTCTTTTTTCCGGGATTCCGGAAGTCTCACCTTTCCAGCCAGCAGTACACACAGATGAGGATAATACCGATGAGGCTAATAATTATCAGTCCCATGGAGCCAAGGGGGATGATCACAGCTTCTACTTGAAACCACGGTGGGGGTTCTATGGAGAAAAGGAAAGGAAAAGAGCCCTAATGCTTTTCACGCCCCTACAACACGCCAACAGTGGTAGAGCCCCAACTAGGTACCTGGTACTATGCTAAACACTTTTCTGTATACTTAATCCTCACAACTCCCGAGAGGGGGACAGATGAGGAAGGACAATCAAGGAGGTTAGTGATGTGCCCAAGATCAAAGAGGCAGTAAATGGCAGAGGCAGGTTTATACCCCAGATTTGGCTGGTCCAAAGCCATCTTCACTATGCTGCTGCCTTCCCGGGAATGCTGTAGGGGTGGGTGACTTACACATTCTATCTCCCTTTTGAGCACTCCTTGGCCTTCTTCTCAACCCATTCCCCTACTCTAACAACGCAGCGACCCAACCTTACACAGAAAAACCCTGCTTCCTGGGGGTTGGGGTGGAACAGTGAGGGGAGATGGGCCATCACATTTAGGAGCTTAGGGATAGAAAGGTGGAGCAAAAGACAGCTGTGCTAGAGAGGTTGGGATGCTGGGTTCATGGGTTGCAGTCCATTTTACCTTTTGAAGTATGGCCGCCCCACTGGATCGGTTGGCTCCATTCACTCCAACGTTGAGCGCTTCCACAGAGTGGGTTATAGCGGCTCCGAACACGAAACGTGTAGAGTTTCTGCGCATCCACACTAGGCAGAAAGAAGCTTTGTCTGTGGTCCACAGATTGTTCCTTGGGGAGAGAAAGCGTGAGGGAAAGATGGGTGTCTATAAAAGAAGGAAGAATTAAAATGGCTGCCCCTCCCCCAACATCATCTTCTGGCTCTTCCCAGCCCCTCCCTCCTCTCCTGACTACTCAAGCTACAGGGCCCCCTCCACTAACTAGAATCTCCAGGTCCCCCCACCTCCAATTTTTTTTAAAAAAATTATTTCATTTATTTACTTTTAAACAGAGGGGGAGGGAGGGAGAAAGAGAGGGAGAGAAACATCAATGTGTGGTTGCCTCTCACACGCCCCCTATCGGGGACCTGGCAATCAACCCAGGCATGCGCCCTGACTGGGAATCGAACTAGCAACCCTTTGGTTCACAGGCCAGCAGTCAATCCACTGAGCCACACCGGCCAGTGTCTCCAGATCCCCTTAAAGGTTTCCTTTGGTTTACTTGTCTGTCTGGTGTTGGCAAGACTATGGGTAGGGAAACCCTAATGAAAACTCACTGGGTGATGCTAAGGAAAGAGTTGGAGAAAGGCAGGGCATGGGCAGAGGAATTGGAAGGCAGAGAACAGGAGCTTGGAATCAAGCTCCCCTGTTTGGCTGATGAAATCCTTTATCCCCACCTGCTTGGTTTTAGCTGCTACGTTCATATCCCCAGTCACTCACAGTCCAGCTGTGGTCCCGGTCACTCCGGTACTGCACCATGTGCTCCAAACAGCGGTCCAAGTATCTGTTGCTCCAGTTCAGTTGCAGCTGCGATTCACTCAGCTTTTGAACAGTTAGGTTCTCCGGAGCCCAGGGAATCACTGGAGATATGTGTGTGTGAGTGCTCATTCCCCTAACCTAGATAAGTCAGGATCCTGAAGGTAGTGCTCCTGATTCCTCCTCCCTTCCTCATCCCAAACCCTCACCTCCGCCTTTCTGCCCAGGTACCCTAATGGTGGAAGGACACAGCTCTGTATACTTCGATGCCCCAAAATCCCTGGACTCTTGAGCCCCCTGTCAAATTACCCAGATCCTGCAGTTTTAGCGTCTGTATGGTCTGCCTCCTAGGTTTCCGTGGGTCCTGGAGCTGGACAACAAATGTTTCGTAGAGATGGATCTCCTTTTTTTGCAACCAACAGCCAGAAGTGATCTCTGAAGAGAATAGATAGTGGCCACACTCCTGGGCTTTGTCTTTAGAGTTCTTGTACCTAGAGAAGGGTTAGAAGGAAAAGGAATGCTGGGGTAAACTTGGGTGCTACAGACATCCACAGCCCAGCCTCATCTTCTCTGAACTGACTTATGACTTACCCCATGAGAAAATATTGGAGTGCCTGGAATTCTGGCTACCCTCTTTCTTGGGTCCCATGCAGTATCTCACATCCAGCCCACCCCCTCTTCCACCCCTGTACTATCCCCTCTTCCTTTCTCATACCAATAGCGCAGCGTCAGGTTGGTGGGCTGGGGCTCAGAGCTGCTGTTCCAAGTGCAATTCATATACTCGACATTGAATACAAAACACTGAACCTCTGGGAGAGGAAGGGTGGACAAACCGAAGATTCCAGGGAGTGTGGAGGTCAGGGAGAAATCTAGGTTGGGGAGAAAATGAAGTGGGGGAGGGGGAGAGAAGAAATGATGGTCAGAAGAAGCAGCAGCATGAGTCAGGAAACCCTTCCCCCACCCTCCCCCCAGTACTCTTAAATTCTGCCCACATGCAGCGGCAGGTTCCAGATTTCTGTATGACCCCTTCCCCCAACCTCCCTTATCACCAAGCCCTTCCCGTACCAGGTTTCCCACCAGCCATGATGCTTTCATTCCCATTAGCCGGTGTGAGGAACTCCGTGGTGTGCCCCACACCCAGCAGAGGCAGCTGCAGGAACAAGAGGAATCTGAGTGGCAGTGGTCGCTTCAACATGGTGCTCTTGCTCTTCGTTCCCTGCGTGTACTGTGTCAGAAACCTGGGCCCCTCACCCACTACCCCTCCTCACCCAGACATTTCCTTCTGTCATAGCTTCCGGTGGAAAGAACCTTAGAAACCGGGGCTTTATAGAGGGTGTGGCAAAAGTGTACTATGACACAGGCTAAGTCTTCTGGGAGATTAAGTGGTTGATCTAATCTATAGGTGTAACACCGCCCAGCCGCAAAGTGGTGTTAAGGAAGCTGAATATACAACACTGTCACAGACTCAGGAATCCTTAGATCACCTAGATCCTGGGAAGGATCTTATCACCACCATCATTCCCAACCACCTTCTCATCAAAATCATTTCATCCTATATAGTGGAGGGTCTGAACTTCTTTCCCATCCTATCTACACTCCTTCCTTGGCTTAGCCACCCTGAAACTTCTGTCAAAGCTCTACTGTCTTGACTGGATGGAAAATACAGTCTCGACTCCTGTGGGCACATAGATAGCTGCCTTTCCTCTGAATGAATCCCAACCACAATATCCGTCCTTAGCTCCTGGCTGAGCTGGATCTCTGTCGACACCGGTGAGGAGGTCTGACTGAGATGGAGATTCTGGAAATGGAGGATTCCAACTCCTCATCTTCCCCTCCATCTGCTTCCCTTCCTGTGTTTTCCATCTGCGTTAACAGTATCATCACCCTCTCAGTCACCCAGACTTGAAAGCTCAAAGTCATCTCCAATTCCTCCCTCTCTCTCACCCTGAGAATCCAATCGGCTCCACGTTCTATGGTGTTTCTCCCAGCAGTGCCCTCCTTTCCATGAGCATGGCCGCTGTACTAAATCAGCCTTTCATTCCCCCTGGTCATGATTCTCACTAGAACCCACCAACTGCCCTCCCTTTCTAAAGGCCCCCTGCTCTCTCATCCATTCTTCATCTCATTGCCAGACTTATCTTCCCTAAAATACAGAGCTGCTTGGAGAAACTATTTACAAAAGTTGTTTATTCAGCACACATTTATCGAGCCTTTAATACGTGCCAGACTCTGTGCTTATGTTGTGACCCACCCTAATCTTCTCTGTGTTAAAATTTCTCAGGGTTAGCTCAAATATTATCTCCTCCAGGCAGAATGTTTCCTCTCTGCGATCAGAATTAATGTGTGTCCCCATTGTGATTCAGCAGAATTTTGTTATTATTTTTGTTATTTGCTACTTTTATTTTCATCACAATTTGTTACTTTCATTATAGTAGTGTGTCTTTTCTCTAAAAGGCAACACCGTCATCGAAAGAATATTGGCTCAAGAGTGAAGAAAACAAATCTTAGTCTCAGGACTGTGACTTAGTAGTTATCTAATATCTGGCCAGTGAACTTCTGCTCTTTGAAAATCAACCGCCTTGTCCATAAAATGAAGACAGTAATCCCTAACTCATGGGGCTGTGTGCAGATTAAGGAGATAATGTCTGAAAAGAAACTGACACTTAGTAGGTGCCTCATTTGCTAGAGCAAGGGTTATGAACGTGAAATTTCTGGAAATTAGGGGATGCATGGATGAGCTTCTTCAGGGGGTGTAAGAATCTTCCTGGAAAGAATCGCAACATTTTGTGTCTCTATGTTCCTTTTTTTGGGAGAAGGGCCACAGCTTCCATCAGCATCTCATCTTGTGAATCAGAAAAAGTTAAGAATCTCAGTGCCAGGCCCTGGCAGGGTAGCTCAGTTGGTTAAAGCATCGTCCCCATACAACCAGAGTTCGATACCGATCAGGACACATGCAAAAATCAACCAGTTAATGTACACATAAGTGAGACAACAGATCTCTTTCTCTCTCTCCCGTCTTCGCTCTAAAATCAATTTAAAAGAAAGAATCTCAGTGCTTGCGGGATTAGCTTTAGCCTTTCGGGATTTAACGAGTGCTTTGTCAGCATGCACGGGCTCCAATCGTCACAACGATCCTTTGAAGGCTGTGTAAGTACACCCATTTTTCCGATGCGGAAACATACTATTGAGCACCCATTCTAGGCCCAGAACTGAGCGAGGCGCCCGGCAGCCAGCAGAAGTCACAGCCTGGCGGCGCGGCTGTCTCCCGCCTCGCAGGTTCACATCCCCGCCCACCGCGCGGCTTCGGGACAGTTCGCAGCTGCTAGCCGTGTGAAATCGATCTGCGGCCGAAAAGCTCCGGGGCGCGAGGCTCCGCCCCACGCCGGCCCGGCCCCGCCCCCCGGAGGTCCGTATTGTCCGCCGGTTTCCGGCGTCCCTCGGTTACCCTCGGTAGTTTCCGGCAATGATCGAGAGTTTCTAACGTGCCCCCTGTTGTCTCTCGGCCGCGGTGCTCGCCACCGCCGCCCCCCTGGCGGCTTCCCCTCCCGCGGAGCCGGCCCAGCTGGGGCCTCCGGCGGTCCGGGCTGGGCAAGATGGCGGCCTTCGGGATCTTGAGCTACGAACACCGGCCTCTGAAGCGGCCGCGGCTGGGGCCTCCCGATGTGTACCCTCAAGATCCCAAACAGAAGGAGGTACGTTCACAAGCCGGGGTTCCCGCGGGGCCAGGAACCGACGGTCAGCACGGGTGGAATCACCGAGGGTTTGGGGAAGGGGAGGCGGAGCGGTCTGGTGCGAGCGAAAGTCCCGAAAGGGCAAAGAGTAAAGTGGGTGCAGGAGAGTGGAACCTGGAGGGCACCGGGGTGGGGGGGGCGGTTTCTGGGTGTGACTACGGAACGACGAAGGGGTCACGCCGGAGGCGCCCCCTTCTACACACACCCCCCTCAGAAAGTTGTCTTGAGGAAGCTTGTAGGCAAAGAGCGCTGTTGGGCGAGCCCTGGGTGATAGGGAACCTGAGTGACTCGGGGCTGAGGGTCTAAATGAATATCAGGGCCTCGCACTAAGTAACAATCTGTGCTACTGAGAGTACTCCTCCCACCTTGTCCCCCCCCTTCTTCCCTCCTTTTCTCCTGCCCTCCTCTCCCACCGCCACTACCCCGCTGGGGGAAAAAACGCTAAAATGTTGCTTTCCTATCTCAGGATGAACTGACGGCCTTGAATGTAAAACAAGGTTTCAATAACCAGCCTGCTGTCTCTGGGGATGAACATGGCAGTGCCAAGAATGTCAACTTCAATCCTGCCAAGGTGAGAAAACCCTGCCAGGCTGAAGGAAAAGGCTGGAAGAATCTGAGAAGGAGCAAAGGCCGTGGGTTGGGAAGACTTAAAGGGACCATCTCAGTGGCTGAGTTTTCCTTCATAAACTAATGCTACCACGTTGGCAGTTGCCCTTCAAAGGCACGACCACCTCTTTCTGCCCTTTCTTCCCACCCTGAGGTATAGTTTTCTTCCCTCAGATCAGTTCCAACTTCAGCAGCATTATTGCAGAGAAGTTACGTTGTAATACCCTCCCCGACACTGGTCGTAGGAAGCCCCAAGTGAACCAGAAGGACAACTTTTGGCTGGTGACCGCACGATCCCAGAGTGCCATTAACACCTGGTTCACTGACCTGGCTGGCACCAAGCCACTCACACAACTAGCCAAGAAGGTGAGATACTGTTTCCTGTTCCTCAGGCCAAGGTAGGGAGCATGGGTACCAAGTGCCCTCCTGTTCCCAGATTAAGCTACATGGCTGACAGATTGCGGTAGCAATAGAGGTCTCACTGTTTGTGATCTCCATCCAGGTCCCCATTTTCAGTAAGAAGGAAGAAGTGTTTGGGTACTTAGCCAAATACACAGTGCCTGTGATGCGGGCCGCCTGGCTCATTAAGATGACCTGTGCCTACTATGCAGCAATCACTGAGACCAAGGTTAAGAAGAGACATGTCATTGTCCCCTTCATGGGTGAGTAACTCCTAACACCAACAGTCCATCCCACCACTGATCGCTTCAAGGAGTGATAGACCCTTGGAATTAGTCTCTTTATCGGTGTTCCTTCCTCCTGCTTGTATGTTGCATTCTCTCAATTTAGTAAACATCCAGTAGCTTGAGTGTCTACTGTGTGCATGTACTGGGCTCTAAAGAGGACCAGTACCTCATCCCTGCCCTCAGGGTGCTTATAGTCTACTAGGGATGCCAAGGTGTGTGTACGAATCACATAATTGCGTATAGAAAGTAGTAAGTGCCAAAAGAGGAGGCAGAGACTTCTTTGAGACCTCAGTGGACAGAAACAGTACGTTCTTTGGAGAACAGTTGGCATGAGCTAAAGAGGAAGAATAGGATTTGGAAATATAGTAGCCCTCCGCCCTTATCCTAGGCAGATACTTCCAAGACCCTCAGTGGATTCTTTCTGTTTTTTTTTTAAGATTTTATTTATTGTTTAGAGAGAGGGGAGGGGAGGGAGAAAGAGGAAGAGAAACATTGATGTGAGAGAGAAACAGCCTCTCGTATGTGCCACAACTGGGGACCGAACCCACACCTGGGCATGTGCCCCGATTGGGAATCAAACCAGCAACTTTTTGCTTTGTGGGGCAGTGCCCAACCAACTGAGCCACGCTGGTCGGGCCCCTCAGTGGATTCCTGAAACCACAGGTAGTAACAAACCCAATGTATACTGTGCTTTTTCCTATTCATACATACCTATGATAAAGTTTAATTTATAAGTTAGGCACAGTAGGAGATTAACAACAGTAACTAAAAATAGAACAATTGGGACAATGTACTGTCATAAAAGTTTTGTGCGTGTGGTCTCTGTCTCAAAATATCTTGTTCTGTTGTACCCACCCTTCTTGACATGATGTGAGATGATAAAATACCTGCGTGATGAGATGCGGTGAGGTGAATGACGCAGGCATTGTGACATAGTGCTAGGCCACTGCTGACCTTCTGACAATACGTCGGAGGGAGGATCATCTGCTTTGGGTGATCCTGCCTGGGTCACGGAGCCGTGAGTGACCGTGTTGATGGCCGGATGTCAGGAACAGATGATGTGGATGGTTAGGAAAATGTACTTATTTTCAGACCGCACTTGACTGTGGGTAACTAAAAAGGCAGAAAGCGAAGCGGCACGCACATAAGGGGGGACTGCTGTGTGGTGATTGGGGTGGGGAACAGAAGGTGATCTAAGCAAAGGGACAGCGTCACAAAGCCCTTTCCCCGCCTTTCCCTTAGAGTGGACTCAAATCATCACCAAGTACTTATGGGAGCAGCTGCAAAAGATGGCTGAGTACTACCGACCAGGGCCTGCAGGGAGTGGGGGCTGCGGTTCCACCATAGGGCCCTTACCCCATGATGTAGAGGTGGCAATACGGCAGTGGGACTACAATGAGAAGCTGGCCATGTTCATGTTTCAGGTAGGGCATGTCGTGTGGGGCGTGGGATTGAGCGTGATCCTGCACGCTGCCGGCGGAGAACGCGGTCCGTCTGCCACCTTGCCCCAGTTGCAGTTCTCTTCAACCGCTTGTGGGTTTTCTCTGCCTCATCTCCACCAGCCCCTGGGCTAAACGAATCCTTTCCCCACCCCTGGTACCCACAGGACGGAATGCTGGACAGACACGAGTTCCTGACCTGGGTACTTGAGTGTTTTGAGAAAATCCGTCCTGGAGAGGATGAATTGCTTAAACTGCTGCTGCCCCTGCTGCTTCGAGTAAGGCCTAGGATTTGGGGAAGGGGGTCTAGGGAAGGTCTGAGTAGGAATAAGATGTGACAGCAGCATCCCTTGGAGAGAACTGAGGGATTTGCTCATTGTGTCTTCACAGTACTCTGGGGAATTCGTTCAGTCTGCATACCTCTCCCGCCGCCTTGCCTACTTCTGTACCCGAAGACTGGCCCTGCAACTGGACGGCATGAGCAGCCACTCAGCTCATGTTATGTCCGCCCAGTCGACAAGCACCCTGCCCACCACCCCCGCTCCTCAGCCCCCCACCAGCAATACACCCTCTACACCCTTTAGTGACTTGCTTATGTGCCCTCAGCACCGGCCCCTTGTTTTTGGCCTCAGCTGTATCCTTCAGGTAGGTACCGAGTGGCCCCAAGGAAGTGTTAAGAGGCATCCTGAGAGGAGTGGGGTGCCTGTCCTGGAGAACGGGTGCAATTCAAAACTGGAGGTGGGAGTCGGCACTGAGTACTTGCTTAGAGATTATTACTTCTCGTGCATGGGCTGTTAGTTCCCTTTCAGTTATTTAGTTCTCTTCCGGGGCTAAGTAGGATTCCCAGAGGCTTTTTGCAGGGTGGATGAGGGAAGGGGCTCAGGGAGCGCATGTTGCCACCCCAAGGATTTAGAACTTTGCGTCGGAACTCGAAGGGTGAGGTCTTGGAATGGGGTTCCAGAGAGGTCGGCGTGGTAACTGAGTTTGACGCAGCGGTTCTTGTCCGGCAGACCATCCTGCTGTGTTGTCCTAGTGCTCTGGTTTGGCACTACTCGCTGACTGACAGCCGAATTAAGACTGGCTCACCTCTTGACCACCTGCCTATTGCCCCCTCCAACCTGCCCATGCCAGAGGGCAACAGTGCCTTCACTCAGCAGGTAAGCCGGGACCCGTGGCCTAGTACCCGCAGATCGGGAGGTGAGGTCCAACCACTTTCAGAAATAGTGACTTGGAGTCCAGCAGTGTGCTTTCAGGCTGGGAGCCTGGCCTTTTTGTATTATGCCTTGGTACATCCTTACATCCTTCCTCATTGATATTGCAGGTCCGTGCAAAGTTGCGGGAGATCGAACAGCAGATCAAGGAGCGCGGACAGGCAGTTGAGGTTCGCTGGTCTTTTGATAAGTGCCAGGAAGCTACAGCAGGTGGGTGCCAGACGATGGGTAGTAAGAAAGATGTTTCAGGAAAGGATGGGGTTGGCAGGGACAACAGGTCTGGGAGTTGGGCTGCACGGGCAGGTAATCCCCTTTGCCACTTCTCCTCCGTAGGCTTCACCATTGGACGGGTGCTCCATACTTTGGAAGTGCTGGACAGCCATAGTTTTGACCGCTCTGACTTTAGCAACTCTCTTGACTCCCTTTGTAACCGAATCTTCGGATTGGGGCCTAGCAAGGATGGGCACGAGGTAAGCAGGAAGGGGAACCAGACGGGCAAGCGACATTGCAAGAGCAACAGTGTATGAGGGGAAGGCATGGGGAGGCATGAAAACTGCGGGATGTCCGAAGAGATGATCTTACTGGTCCTGGGATGTTTTAAGATGGGGCCCAGTCTTCCTTTTTTTTTTTTAATTTATTTTTAGAGAGAGAGGAGGGAGAAAGAGAGGGAGAGAAACCTTGAAGTGTGAGAGATACATCAATTGGTTGCCTCTCACACCCCCCAACTGGGGACCTGGCCCACAACCCAGGCATGTGCCCCAACCCAGGAATCGATCCCGTGACCTTTTGGTTCTCAGGCTGATGCTCAATCCACTGAGCCACACCATCCAGGGCATAAGATGGGGCCCAGTCTTTAAAAAACCACAACAGAGTTCTTTGTGCTCAGCCCTGGCTTACTCGCTCCTGTCTTCCTTTGGTCTCCAGATCTCCTCAGATGATGATGCTGTGGTATCACTACTGTGTGAATGGGCTGTCAGCTGCAAGCGTTCTGGTCGGCACCGTGCTATGGTGGTAGCCAAGCTCCTGGAGAAGAGGCAGGCAGAGATTGAAGCTGAGGTTAGGGAGAAAAGAGAATTCTATTGGCCAGCGGGGGCCGTGGCAGCTGGGCTTGGAGACAGGTTGAGCTGGTAGTGGGAGCAAAGTTGAAGTTGTGAGAATGAAGAAATGGTAGAGAGCCCTACGGGGGAAGTTGAGGACATAAGGCAAAAGCAGAAAGGCCAGTGGGTTGATGTCGGAGTTCCAGAAGCCATCAAGGTGTCAGTTGGGAGGCAGTCAGGAAAATAGAGGTCAAAGCGGGAAGGGAATGATAAAGCTTGGGGAGCAGACGAAACAGGTGGTAGTTTGGGGATTACGCACAGACAGAGGAGCAAAGCAACAGGTAGAAAAGCAAGCCTGCAGTGTGTTCTCTCATTTTACAGCGCTGTGGAGAATCAGAAGCCGCAGACGAGAAAGGTTCCATCGCCTCTGGCTCCCTGTCCGCTCCCAGCGCTCCCATTTTCCAGGATGTCCTCCTGCAGTTTCTGGACACACAGGCCCCCATGCTGAGTATGGACCCCCGCTACGCTCTGCTTGCCTTGGCCTGCACTCAGTTACCTGTTACTGCCATCAGAAAGCGTTATTAAGGGGCTTCTAGTATATTTGTGTGGCTCGGGCTCTATGCTGAATCACTTTTGGACATAATTCTAGCCTTTGATCGTCTTACAGTTTAACAGAGTAGAGAAATAAAGAGAAGAACAAAACCCAGAAGGAACGATTGAAACCCTTGTTAGGTACACTTAGGAGCAGAGATGCTGTGTTACTTCGTGAGGTGGTGTGCGGGGCCGGAGGTGGGGTACCAAGCACACTTCCTCCCTCGGCAGTGTGCGTCTGTTCTGTTTCTCATCCTTTTTCTTGTTACCCACCTTGGGTACTCTAGGGGGAGCATGCCTGAGGTGTGTCACTTTCTCTTCCTGGGCATCTCTCCTTGCGCTTCTCCTAACTCATCTTCTCTCATTCCCTCCCTTCCAGCGGACCCCCGCAGCGAGAGTGAGCGGGTGGAATTCTTTAACTTGGTACTGCTCTTCTGTGAACTGATTCGCCACGATGTTTTTTCCCACAACATGTACACTTGTACCCTCATCTCCCGAGGGGACCTTGCCTTTGGAGCCCCTGGTCCCCGGCCTCCGTCTCCCTTTGATGACCCTGCTGATGACCCAGAGCGCAAGGAGACTGAGGGCAGCAGCAGCAGCAAGCTGGAGGTGAGCGAGCTCCTCCTGGCCCTGGGTGGCTTCTTCCCGTGTTCCCATCTTCCCTGGCCCACAGGTCCTCTTGAGAGTCCCTTACCCAATACTGAGGGCAGTACCTGCTGAGCGCTTCATGGTGTACAAGGCACTCGCGCATCCTTCTCTTTCATTGGATTCTCACAACTGCCAGGGAGCTGATCTTAGCCCCATTGTGCAGCTGAAGGCACCTGAGGCCCATGGTGGTTGAATGACTAGTCAAGGCTTGAATCCAGGTCCGGCGCTTTGCCTGCTATGGTGACCTCTCTCCAAGCTCCCCTGTCAACCTCCCTAGGTGGTGGCGAGCAGCTCCCTGGGGCTAAAACAAGTCCGCTTATGTTCTGTGCCCTCAGGATCCAGGGCTCTCGGAGTCTATGGACATCGACCCTAGTTCCAGTGTGCTCTTTGAGGATATGGAGAAGCCTGATTTCTCGGTAAGTCAGAGCCTGGTGTGCGATCACGCAGCTCCTGAGGGCTTCCCGTGATGCCTCTTGCGGGAACTGTTTTCTGCCCCTTCATCTCCTTTTCCTCTAAACCAGGGGTGTCAAACTCACTTTCACCAGGGCCCACATCAGCCTCATGGTTGCCTTCAAAGGGCCGAATGTAATTGTAGGACTGTGTAAAGGTACTCCTTAACTAGGGGCAGGGAGCTTGGTGCTGCCGCCCAGTAGAAACAAGGTCCCAGGCCGGATAAAACAAGGTGGAGGGCCTGCAGGCCTTGCGTTTGCCGCCCGTGCCCTAAATGTTCTGCCCTTTGGCCTTTCTCTTAGTTGTTCTCCCCAACGATGCCCTGCGAGGGAAAGGGCAGTCCATCCCCTGAGAAGGCAGATGTTGAGAAGGAGGTGAAGCCACCACCCAAGGAGAAGATAGAAGGGACTCTAGGGGTTCTTTACGACCAGCCGCGGCACGTGCAGTATGCCACACACTTTCCAATCCCCCAGGTACTCTTTCCCCAGTTCCTTGTGACCATCTGTTTTGAGCCCAGGTTTCCTGTCCCAGGACCGGCGGAGGGGTTGGAGCCATTCTGGAGGGTGCAGCGTGCTGGGAAGGAAGGGCTTGAGCGCTGGGCTGCTGAGGGGCGTGGCGCATGCTTTTAAGAGGAGGGAATGAGCTCCCTGTGCCGGATTCTGACGGTGCTGCTGGGATGCAGGAGGAGTCATGCAGCCATGAGTGCAACCAGCGGTTGGTCGTACTGTTTGGGGTGGGAAAGCAGCGAGATGATGCCCGCCATGCCATCAAGAAAATTACCAAGGATATCCTGAAGGTTCTGAACCGCAAGGGGACAGCAGAAACTGGTGGGTTTGAGGCTCCTTAACCAGCTCTCCCCCAAAGGGCACCCTAGTCAGTGTTCCCTCCCCCAGCATAGGGCACTCCCAGTCATGCCCCAGTGTCCTGTCTCTTGGAGTCTCCTGAGAGCTCTAGTCCTTTTGAAACTTCCCCCCTCATTCCCCTCCTCTGCAGACCAGCTTGCTCCTATTGTGCCTCTGAATCCTGGAGACCTGACATTCTTAGGTACCTCACAGTAAGCCCCGTATGCCCGCCCTCCCCCTCCCCTCCCTCCCTCAACCTAGCACCTTCCCGTATGTATTCCTCTAAGGTCCACATAGTCTGTGGTCCTCAAAACCTTCACTTCACTATCCCCTTCATCCCCCCCATCCAGCTCCTTGGCCCCCGCTTCCCATCTTCCCTTGTCCCTCCCTTCCCTTCCTTCCCCTTTCCTCCCATCCACCCTCCCCCACCCATAGCCTTCTCTCCATTCCCCAGCCCACCCCTGTCAACTAGTTCATCTTCCCTGTCCTGACTGGTCCCTTGTGACTGTCCCCTCAGGTGGGGAGGATGGGCAGAAGAGGAGACGCAACCGGCCTGAAGCCTTCCCCACTGCTGAAGATATCTTTGCTAAGTTCCAGCACCTTTCACATTATGACCAACACCAGGTCACAGCTCAGGTGCGGGTCTAACTGCAGCCCCCTTCCCACATTCTGGCCTCCTGCCCTCTTCTTTCCCTCCAGCCAGGTTAAGCCTCCGGGTCTCATCGCCTTCCACCGCCCTCCTTTCCTGCCTGCCCCCATGTCTCTCTCTGTCTCTGCACTCCCTTCTCACTCCCACTGCCCTTATCAGGTCTCCCGGAATGTTCTGGAGCAGATCACAAGCTTTGCCCTTGGCATGTCGTACCACTTGCCTCTAGTGCAGCACGTGCAGTTCATCTTCGACCTCATGGAATATTCACTCAGCATCAGTGGCCTCATCGACTTTGCCATTCAGGTGGGGCAGTTGGGGAGATCAGGGTGGAGGAAGGAGTTTGTGCTGTATAGGGTCACGAGGATAGTAGAGGCTCGAGGCGGAGTCCCGGGCCGTTTGGAGGGGCAGAAAGACTAGCACGGGGTGAGGTGTGGGCAGCGAAACACAAGCTAAGATGGCAGGAACAGACACTCAGATGTTCCCTGGGGAGGCCCGAGACACAGATTAGAGCACTGGGCACACACTGTCCTCCCGGCGTGGAGTTCATAGAATTGTATCCTGGAGACTGAGTAGGTCGTTGATGTGGCTGACGTAGTGAATAGAATAAAGGTCAGTGGCGTACGGGAACAGGGCCCGTGTAGACAGAGATGGCTCCGGCAGGGCGGGGCCGGGCCTGGCTTTGCCAGTTTCTTTGAAGGAAGCGGGGTTCCGTATAACACGTGCTCATTTCTCTCCCCTCTCACTCTGCTAGCTACTGAATGAGCTGAGCGTCGTCGAGGCCGAGTTGCTTCTCAAGTCCTCTGACCTAGTGGGCAGCTACACTACCAGCCTGTGCCTGTGCATCGTGGCTGTCCTGCGGCACTATCATGCCTGCCTCATCCTTAACCAGGACCAAATGGCACAGGTCTTTGAGGGGTAAGCAGAGCTCCGGAATCACCGGAACGCAAGGGGCTCTGGTGAATGCCGGTGGAAGTGGTCGAGAAGCACATGTGGGGCTCTTGCGGTGGGCGTGTGCGTGCCATTCAGGTGGAGTGGGGAGAGTGTTGCCAAGAGACTTGAACATGTGTCGGGGGCCCTCTGTGCCCAGGGCCCCGCACGCTCTCTGCGGACCCTCCCGACCTGGCTTTCTCGTGGCAGGCTGTGTGGCGTAGTGAAACATGGGATGAACCGGTCAGATGGCTCCTCTGCAGAACGCTGTATCCTTGCTTACCTCTATGATCTGTACACTTCCTGTAGCCATTTAAAGACCAAGTTTGGGGAGCTGTTCAGGTAAGAGGTGGCAGGTGAGGGGTCGCGAGCGGGACCTTGTCCCATCTCCTTCCCATTGTCGCCCACCTCAGGAGCAGAGCACAGCCCGGGACCCCGCTGCCTCCGCAGGGCTGTCTGGGGACGTTGTCCTCCGCATGTTCTTGGTTCCTAAGAGCAGGCCTACTTCCTCTGCTTGGCCTTAGCTCCAGCCTGTCTCTGTGGGGCCCACACTCTTCCTCCCTGCCTCCAGAGGCCCCTGAGCCTTCCCTCCCAACCCCGGGTTGCCTTTTGGCCTAGTCCACTTTGTCCCATCTCTCTCTTTCTTGTCCCAAGGTTCCCCGGTCCCTCAGTTTCTCCTTTCATTCTTCTCTCCCCCTTGCTGACCATCTCCCTACCTCACCAGACCTCCAACACTAGTATGTCCTCTCCTCTCCTCCTGCAGCGACTTCTGCTCCAAGGTGAAGAACACCATCTACTGCAACGTGGAGCCATCGGAATCCAACATGCGCTGGGCACCCGAGTTCATGATTGACACTCTGGAGAACCCTGCCGCGCACACCTTCACCTACACGGGGCTAGGCAAGAGTCTTAGTGAGAACCCTGCTAACCGCTACAGCTTTGTCTGCAATGCCCTTATGCACGTCTGTGTGGGGCACCATGATCCCGATAGGTATGGGGCGTACTGAGTGAGGAATGGGCACTGTGCTCCGGCCCCATATTGGGAGGGGTGAGATGCCCGGGAGGTACTGCAACCTTGGTTATTGCCGGGGTGCAGAGGAGAAGTGAATGAGTCTGAGGTTTGGTGGGACAAGGCTTTTCCTGAGGGCGTTTGTACTTTTCCCCAGGGTGAATGACATCGCCATCCTGTGTGCGGAGCTGACCGGCTATTGCAAGTCGCTGAGTGCGGAATGGCTGGGAGTGCTCAAGGCCTTGTGCTGCTCCTCTAACAATGGCACCTGTGGTTTTAACGACCTCCTCTGCAATGTGGACGTGAGGCTTGGGCGGGTCCTGCTGGGCCCTGGGCCGGTGACCAGGGCGGGGGCTGGCCTCAGTAACCGAGTCAGTACAGGGCCAGAGTTTTGTGGAGCACAGGCGTACCGTTCTGAGTTCTGCATGGGCACCCTCTCTCCGCCCTGACTTGTGTGTGATCTGCGCACTTTTGCCCCCAGGTCAGTGACCTGTCTTTTCACGACTCCCTGGCTACTTTTGTCGCCATCCTCATCGCTCGGCAGTGTTTGCTCCTAGAGGATCTGATTCGCTGTGCTGCCATCCCTTCGCTCCTTAACGCCGGTAAACTACCAATGCAGAACCCCTAGAATGGCTAAGACCCCACATTCCAGTGCGCACTCTGTTGCCGCACGCTCTGTGTGCGGTGTAGCGCTCCCTCTCGGTCCTGCGGTGTACTTTGGGTGGGGGTGGGGGGGACTCTCTTCCTCACCCCGCATTTGCAGCACTTATCTGTCCGTTTCGTGGCCCCTTCGAGGAATGCCCCTTCCACAGCAAACGTGTGGCTGCTCCACGTGTCCTGCAGCATTATCTTGTTTTTTCTCCTTTTGTCTGACCTCCTCTCCCCTTTTACTGCCCACCTCCGCAAAGCTACAGATGATCCACCCTCATCCCGTTGTCTCCCTTTCCCTAGCTTGCAGCGAACAGGACTCTGAGCCAGGGGCCCGGCTCACCTGCCGCATACTCCTCCACCTCTTCAAGACACCTCAGCTCAATCCCTGCCAGTCGGATGGAAGTAAGTGATCCCCATCTGAGCCAGCAGCAGTCCACAGTGTAGCTACACCCCCACCACCGTTTCTACTTTTGCTTCCCCTGACTTTAGCTCCCTCCCCAGACAAGCCTACTGTAGGAATCCGCTCCTCCTGTGACCGCCACCTGCTGGCTGCCTCCCAGAACCGCATCGTGGATGGAGCTGTGTTTGCTGTTCTCAAGGCTGTGTTTGTACTTGGTATGGGGGTAGGAAGGGAGTGGTGCCAGAAGTGTGTATCGGGTGGAGTGCCAGCTAAACTACAAAGGACACTCTTTCTCCCTCCTGAAGGTGGTCTCCCTGACCTTTAGGGAGGAGAGGAGGGAGGGCAGTATATTTCTGTCCCGTAGGGGCGGATTTGGGGAGTTGCTGCCTCTGTGGGCCCCGGGTGGGTCTCCACACAGGGTTCGGATCTCACTCCGCCCTCCCTATCTCCTGCCTGTGGACCACAGGGGATGCGGAACTGAAGGGTTCAGGCTTCACTGTGACAGGAGGGACAGAAGAACTTCCAGAGGAGGAGGGAGGAGGGGGCAGTGGCGGTCGGAGGCAGGGTGGCCGCAACATCTCTGTGGAGACAGCCAGTCTGGATGTCTATGCCAAGTACGTGCTGCGCAGCATCTGCCAACAGGTCAGTCTCACCTTCCCCCACGCCTCCTCAATGCCTCTGTGTCATGTAGGCCTGGTCGCAGCCATTCGCACGCCACCTCTCTACCATACATCGTGGCCCTCACGAACCCCCTTATCCCTCACCCCGCTGCCTGCACTGGTCGCTCCAGTCCCCTGATGATGAGCTTCTTTAGGAATGGGTAGGAGAACGTTGCCTTAAATCGCTGTGTGAGGACAGCAATGACCTCCAAGACCCAGTGCTGAGTAGTGCCCAGGCCCAGCGCCTCATGCAGCTCATCTGCTACCCGCATCGACTGCTGGACAATGAGGACGGAGAGAACCCACAGCGGCAGCGCATTAAGCGTATTCTCCAGGTAGGCCCGGGTGGGGGGCTCTTGGAGGGAGTCATGGAGCCCAAACCATGGGAACCTCAAGTGAAGACAGAGGCGGGGGTTAAGCAGGAAGACAGACAGGGATGTGGGTGAGGGGAACAGCTCCAGCATCTGTGTCGAAACCCAGTCGAAAGGATCCAGACTCGAGTGAAACTGCTGGGTCAGAGTTCGGCTGTCTGGACGGAGTAGGACTCTAGCTTATCCACGGGAGGCACGGCATCCGGGGAGCCTAGTTTTTGGCCTCGGACGTTTGGCATTTTGGCTGTGGCTTGGTGATGAATGATAATGCTACTCACTAGCTGCCACACTGGAGCGTCTGCCACCTGCCAGGTACTGCACTCAGCGCTCTGTACATCTCTCGTTTAGTCTTTATGGCCCTGTGAAATAGGTGTGAGTATCTCTGGTCAACCCGTGAGGAAACTGAGGCTTGAAGAGGTTAAGTGACTCGCCTAAGGTCACACACGTAGTCAGCTGAGAGTCGTTGTATGACCCCAGGGTCTGCCTGTACCCTAAACACTCAGCAGCTTCAGATATGCAGATGACTACAGAGTGGAAAAATAAAGTCATTGAGGAGGTGCTAAAGGAATGAGGTTTCTTCAGTCCCAAGGAGATACCAGGATAAAGCCAAAGACAGATTAGCTAACAGCAGCCTTGGGGTCTTAAAAGGACCTTGAGCAGCTGGTTTGAAAGGGGGAAGCAGGCTTCCGCTTGAACCCCGAGGATTTAGGTGAAGTATTCAGTAGAACTTCCTTGTGCTAAGGAATGTGAGGCCCTGGAACCAGAACCTGGGTCAAGATGGGAAAGTTTTCCTGAACCACTTTTAAAAAGAGGTTAGTTTTTTGTTCAGCCATTTTTGAATTATTTAGGTGTACTCTTTCCTCAAGCTGGGGCCGCAGAGCTCCCTCTCAGTATGTGAGTCAAGGATATGAGCGATCAGGAACCTCAGGGTGCTGAGTGGCTGCAGGTGACACGAAGGTGACTGGCTTGGGGGTGGGGTCTCTGTCCCAGAACTTGGACCAGTGGACCATGCGCCAGTCTTCCTTGGAGCTGCAGCTCATGATCAAGCAGACCCCAAACAACGTGAGTGGTGCTCCCGCCCTCTCTTTCCCCTGCTCACTTCTAGCTCCATGCGTCAGGGAGGTGGGCCACCATGGAAGAGCCTAGGTCCTACCCTGCAGTTCTTGAGATAAGGGGGGATGGAAGGATGGCTGATGTGTGGAGCTGATGATATGGGAGCTGGGTTGGGAGGTTCCGAGCTGTGGGGGAGGTTGGCGGGGTGCTGGCTGTGGAGGCTGTTTCTGAGGGCCACAACTGTGGAGGCATGTCACGGAGAACACAGAGAGAAACTGGAAAAATCTGGAGGGATGCGGGGTGGGGGGAGGCATGACCCCCAGCAGAGCGCTGTCCCTACCCTCCCATTAGCCTCCACAGATGCCTTCATCTGCCCTCATTGCCCAGCTCCGCCACCCTCCGTTCTCCTTCACCCCCAACTACCTACTTAGCACCCTGTGCCTTTCCTCCCCCACCAGGAGATGAACTCCCTCTTAGAGAACATTGCCAAGGCCACGATCGAGGTTTTTCAACAGTCAGCGGAGACAGGGTCATCTTCTGGAAACACCGCAAACAACATACCCAGCAGCAACAAGACGAAGCCCGTGCTCAGGTTGGGTAGACACGTGTTAAGGCCCGTCCCCTTACGAGTTTCTCTGCTGGCAGTGTCATTGATTTCAGCCATGTGGAGGTAGATGCCAGGCATGCCCATCCGGAAAGGAGAGGCTGGGATGTACCAAGCTTGCCTGGCTCCTCTGTAACCCTGTGGACTCCATCTGTCCTCCAGTTCCATAGAGCGCTCTGGTGTCTGGCTGGTGGCCCCCCTTATTGCTAAACTGCCCACCTCGGTCCAGGGGCATGTGTTAAAGGCCGCTGGGGAAGAACTGGAAAAGGGCCAGCACCTGGGTTCCTCTTCTCGCAAAGAACGTGATCGACAAAAGCAGAAGAGGTAAAGCAGCCGGGAGGGGACAGGATCAAGGGGTAGAAAGGAGAGGAGGCAGCCCAGCAAAGAAGAAAAGTTGGGGCAAATGGGTGAGGATAAAACCCATGGAAAAGTGGAAAATCAGTGTAACAGTGGGCATCATTAAGCAAGCGGCTAGATCTTGACATAGTAGGGTCTAGGGCTTCGGGGGAATGAGGTTGGAAGCTGCCTGATCCCTAACCTATGGTCCTGTTCTTTTTCTTTCCTTTTCCTCTCATCTCTAGCATGTCCCTGTTGAGCCAGCAGCCCTTCTTATCCCTGGTGCTGACGTGTCTCAAAGGGCAGGATGAGCAGCGTGAGGGACTCCTTACCTCCCTCTACAGCCAGGTGCAGCAGGTACAGGTCTCTGGGGCACGTGGCCGGGCAGGAGGGCAGATAAGGATGCACCCAAGACGTGAACACTGAGGGTGCTTCGGAATGGAAACAGGGAGATCCCTGAGCTGTGTGTTATACTTGTCTTTGTCTTAGATTGTGAACAATTGGCGAGATGACCAGTACTTAGATGATTGCAAACCAAAGCAGCTAATGCATGAGGCCCTGAAGCTGCGGCTCAACCTGGTGAGAGGGGCAGCTGGGAAGAAGGAAGAGGTAGGAAGGGGGTGGGGCTAGGACCTTGGAGAAGTAGCCCCAGCCCAGGGAGGGCAAGAGTGTGGATGGAGGGCCCAGGCTGTTCTGGGTCTTCAAGCATTCGCTCAGCTCTCCTAAAGGGTGCAGGGCCTGAAAGTGGGAAGGAGACTGGATCGCAGCGGGGTCCCTGCCTCAGCTATCCTAGATTCTGGCTGGGTCCTGGAAGACCTAGAAACCCACTTGGGAATGTGGGGGCTGGCATCCTGGACATCCTTCAGTCCAACTCCTGTCATTTTTTTCCCCAAAGATTTTATATACTTAGAGGGGAAGAGAGGGAGAGAAACACTGATGTGTGAGAGAAACATTGATCAGTTGCCTGTTGCACACCCCCAACTGGGGACGCAGTCCAAAATCCAGGCACGTGCCCCGACTGGGAATCGAACTGGTGACCTTTCAGTTTGCAGGCCGGCACCCAATCCACTGAGCCACACCAGCCAAGGCCAACTCTTGTCATTTAATAAGTACGGAAACCGAGGCCCAGAGATGCCAGTGATTAAGTCATTGGCCTGAGATCATGTAGCAAGTCGGAGGTACAACTGGAACACTGACCTCAGATGTCCCTAGTCCAGCCAACCTAGGTTCCGATCTGTTTTCCTTAAATGCTGTACTTCACCCTGAGCTATCTGACTGACCTGCTATGTGGTCCTGGCAGGTGGGTGGCATGTTCGACACGGTGCAGCGCAGCACCCAGCAGACGACAGAGTGGGCGGTGCTCCTCCTGGAAATCATCATCAGCGGCACCGTCGACATGCAGTCCAACAAGTAAAAGCACCCCACCCTTCCCTGTAACTTTGTGCCCCAAAGTGCCCCTCTCCCTCCACAGCAGGTGCACAACCCACTTCGATCAGTGTGGCCCATGCTGCGGACTCGGGGGCCTCGGGGGCCTCGGGGGCCTTGGGTTCCCCAGCTGGTTTCAGTGCCCTCAGGGTAACGACATCTTGAGCACCACTCTCTGCTCCTGTCCAACCAACCCCGAGGCCTTTGCCTTCACCTCTTTTTTCTCTGGTGTTCTCCCCGGCTTCCTGTCCTAGTGAGCTCTTCACTACTGTGTTGGACATGCTGAGCGTGCTCATCAATGGGACCCTGGCTGCAGACATGTCCAGCATCTCTCAAGGCAGCATGGAGGAGAACAAACGTGCCTACATGAACCTGGTGAAGAAGCTGCAGGTGAGCAGAGGAGAGAGGCTTGGGCAACTGCAGTCTTCTCAGTTTCCTGTCCCCTGACCTTGTGGTGGCTGTCCAACCTCTGGGACTTGGCCAGAGCCCCCGCCCTTCCCTTTCGAGGTTGTTCTTTCTTTGTTATTGGTACACTAAAGATGGACTGAGTGTTCCATCCCCCTGATTCTGTATTCTTTTCTTGTAACTTTTTATTCTTTTTTTGGCAACTTTTTAAAAATTTTTAAAAGATTTTTATTTACTTTTTAGAGAGGGAAAGGGAGGGAGAGAAGCATCAACGTGTGGTTGCCTGTTGCATGCCCCCTACTGGGGACCTGGCCCACAACCCAGGCATGTGCCCTGACTGGGAATCGAACCGGTGACCTTTTGGTTCTCAGACTGGTGCTCAATCCACTGAGCCACACCAGCCTGTTTCTGTATTTCGAAATCTTGTGCCGTCTTACTGTGCCTGCAGAAAGAGTTGGGGGAGCGCCAGTCAGACAGTCTGGAAAAGGTTCGCCAGCTGCTGCCACTGCCCAAGCCAACCCGAGATGTCATCACCTGTGAGCCACAGGGCTCCCTTATTGACACCAAGGGCAACAAGATTGCCGGCTTTGATTCCATCTTCAAGAAGGAGGCACGTTCCATTGTCTTTCTGCCCCCACCCCTGCTTCCCAACTCCCACCCCCGCCTTTTGCCCCTTTGCACCAGAACCTTTCCTGCATTAACCTCGTAGCTACAGAGGCTGCCAGGCTAGGCCGTCCATCAGGCTGTGTGGTGAGAGCCGCCTGTGGGGTGTCGAATTCATTGCCTAACTTTACTTGCATTTCTTCTTCCCATCTTGGGAGTCTCACCCTCTTTCCTTGGTCTGTCCCTTCACCCCCATGCACCGCTTACCACTCCTCCCCACCTTTTACCGTGCCACCCGTTTCTCAGCACTCCACCCTCTTCTTTTCCTCTGCCCCACCAGTCTCCGGTCCTCCTTCACCCCTGCCTGCACCCCACCCGTCCGTCTGGCTGACAGCCCATATACCTCCTTCATGCCTGCATCTCTCTCCCTTCACTCACCCATGTCTGCACTTTTCTCTTTTCCCTCTCTCTGCCAGTTGCAATATTTATTGAGTACCCATAATGCATGTGTATAGTGGAGAGGAAGAAGAGGATGCAGAGTTTGAAATCCAAAGGCAAACCCACCCATGCATACATTCTCCTCATTTCTTTCCCTGGCCTGTCTGTTTCTGTCTCTCTTCTAGGGTATGTCTGTCTGTCTCTCTCTCTCTCTGCCTGTCACTTTGCCTTTCTCTGTCTCTGCCTATGTCTTTGTGCCCCTTGTGTCTCCCTGTTTCTACCTCTGTCTCCCTCTGAAGGTCAGTGTCGGTCTCTGTGCTCCACACACCCATTGCCCTGTCTCCTCTCAACTCTCTGTCCTCTGTGTGCACGCGTGTGTCTGTCTTCCTCTGACCGTCTCCCCTGAATCTGCCCATGATTTTTTTTTATTCTTTGAACGCCTGCAGATATTTCCCCCTTTCCTACAAGTCCTTAAGGTTCCGTTTTCCCAGCCTCAGCTGCTCATTGTTTCTCCTTTTCTGGAGCAGGGTCTGCAGGTTTCCACCAAACAAAAGATCTCTCCCTGGGATCTTTTTGAGGGCTTGAAGCCATCAGCACCCCTGTCTTGGGGCTGGTTCGGAACAGTCCGGGTGGACCGGCGCGTGGCTCGGGGTGAGGAGCAGCAGCGTTTGCTGCTCTACCACACGCACCTGCGGCCCAGGCCCCGGGCCTATTACCTGGAGCCACTGCCTCTGCCACCAGAAGACGAGGAGCCCCCTGCTCCCACCCTGCTAGAGCCTGAGAAAAAGGCTCCAGAGCCCCCCAAAACTGACAAACCTGGGGCTGCTCCAGCAAGTACTGAGGAACGCAAGAAGAAGCCCACCAAAGGCAAGAAACGCAGCCAGCCGGCCACCAAGACAGAGGTTAGCGCTGCCCCCGTGACGCTTCCTCCACAGCCTCTCTCTCCCCATGATTCTGTGCACTTTCTGGTTTGTGGGAGGGGCGGGGGCACGTGGGGCAGGGTTGCCTCTGGAATTACAAAAATTCACTGTGAGGAACCAGCTCCCCGTGACCCCTCCTAGCCCACGTCACTGCCACCCCTCACCTTTCTCCTCTGCTGTTCACACAGGACTATGGAATGGGCCCGGGGCGGAGTGGCCCCTACGGCGTGACAGTGCCTCCAGACCTCCTGCACCACGCTAACCCTGGTTCCATAACCCACGTTAGCTACAGGCAGGGCCCCATAGGCCTCTACACCCAGAACCAGCCGCTACCTGCAGGTTGGTGCCAGCCCGGGAATGGGAGACCGATCTGGGCTCCCCCTGCCTGAGGGAGGATGCCCCTCCTCCTAGGAGCTGTGGGTAACCGGGACACTGAGCCCTGGGACGGAGGGACAAGGAGTCTAGAGAGCTCAGCCTGCTCCCTTCTGCAGGTGGCCCTCGCGTGGACCCGTACCGCCCTGTGCGGTTACCAATGCAGAAGCTGCCGGCCCGACCGGCTTACCCTGGAGTGCTGCCCGCAACCATGACTGGCGTCATGGGGCTGGAACCCTCCTCTTACAAGACCTCCGTGTACCGACAGCAGCAGCCTGCGGTGCCCCAAGGACAGCGCCTTCGCCAACAGCTCCAGGCAAAGATAGTGAGAGGGGCAGTGGGGAGGGCCCCCAGGGAGAGGGGCATTTGAGGGTCACAGGCCTGAGGAGACACTTGGGATCTTCACAAGGACATGCAGAGTGGGACATACAGGAGAAGAGGTGGCAGGAGGTGTTTCGGGATCTTGAGTTTGTCTCCTTTTTCCCTTTTAGCAAGGTCAGGGGATGTTGGGCCAGTCATCTGTCCACCAGATGACTCCGAGCTCCTCCTACGGCTTGCAGACCTCCCAGGTAAGGGCACGAGGCGGAGCGAGCTGGGGAGCTTGAGGCAAGGCGCTCCGCACGCTCCTGGCCCTGACTTCTCTCTCCTCCTTCCGTCCAGGGCTACACTCCTTATGTTTCTCATGTGGGATTGCAGCAACACACAGGCCCCGCAGGTACCATGGTGCCCCCCAGCTACTCCAGCCAGCCTTATCAGAGCACCCACCCTTCTACCAATCCTACTCTTGTAGATCCCACTCGCCACCTGCAACAGCGGCCCAGTGGCTATGTGCACCAGCAGGCCCCGACCTATGGACATGGGCTGACCTCCACTCAAAGGTACCCGAGGGAGCGGGGGGCTGTGAAGACACTGAGATACAGAGGCACGTTTGACCTGGGACAACCTGTGCCTGGAGGCGATGGGACTAGTCAGACCCGGAGACATCAAGAACACTTCTCTGGCCTCGTAGCCTATCGCCACAAAGTGCCAGAGCAGGGAGGGACCCTGGAGACCAGTAGTCAGTCTCACACCTACGTCCCCAACATTTCTTTGAGGCCCAAAGATGGGAGATCATTTGTATGACTACGATAAGGGAAAATCGGGGGCTTGTAGGTACACTGCATGATAAGGAGGCGTCAAGCTGGTATCAGAACAGTCTTAATGCTGGAATAGACCAACGAACATGTTCGCCCGCTGTGCTGAACAGTAGTCAAGCCTTAGTTAAGACACTGTAATCGTGTCTTGAGGCTCTGCAGCTTAGGATTGAGAACCCGGGGCGGGGGGTGGACTGGAGGCCCTTACTATTAACTGCTCGCTGTGTGGTCAGCCGTATGCTCAGACTGGTTGGGATGAGGAAAGATGTTTTTATTTTTTTTAAGATTTTATCTATTTTTAAAAAGAAGGGCAGGGAAGGAGAAAGGGAGAGAAATATCCTTGTGTGGTTGCCTCTCAAGCGCCCCCCCCACCGGGGATCTGTCCCGCAACCCAGGCACGTGCTGTGACTGGGAATCAAACCGGCAACCCTTTCATTCGTAGGCCGGCATTCAATCCACTGAGCCACACCAGCCAAGGCAGGAAAGATATTTAAAAAAAAAAAAAAACTATGAAGTTCTTCCCCACAAAGAATTGTCACTCTAGTTGGAGACATGAGACTTACGCAGAAGAATATTTAGAGAACGCTCTGAGGAAAAACAGGATCAGGTGTGCGGTTGTGTGCTGTGAAATCAAGTGGGAATCCAGAGAAAGGGGGTAGTGCCTATCATCGTGGGCCTGAGTCCCCAGAGGAAGTGTCGTGAAGGGGATCCAACTCGCGTTGAAGGACGGCTGCAGTCGGGGTTGTGGAGAGGAGGAAGAGAGGGTTCAGATAGAGGACGTAGCATGAGGAAAGACATGGGGACTGGAATGAAGACAGCGGCTGGGAGGACAGGTAGGAGAAGAGCTTGGATGGAGGTAAAATCCGTGCTGCGGAAGTAGTAAGGGTAGGCTGGGAGTGGGCAGGTCGAAGGTCTTCAGTGCTCATGCAGGACTGAGACCCAGCTCCGGAAAGGCTTTTTGGATTAGGAAAGTGACAGGACGGGTTGGGCGTGTCGAGAGATTAATATGGAATGCGTGGGTAGGATGCATAGGGAAGGTACGAGAAGACTTGAGAAGGGGGCCGGTCAGCAGCCTGGCGCGGTGATGTGCAGACTGGGGTGAGGCAGGGGAAGGAGCAGTACAGCTCAGTTGTCTGGAGCCCCTGGAATGTTCCTGGGGATCACCACTGACAACGAAAACCTCACTGAGTGTTAACAAAATGCCTATCCTGTGCTGAGACTTTTTTTTTTTTTCATTTTTATGAGCAAAAAATAGTAAACAACAATTGAAAAATTCTTTTTTAAAGATTATTTATTTTATTTTTATTTTTAGAGAGGGGGAAGGGAGGAAGAAAGAGATGGAGAGAAACATCCATGTGTGGTTGCCTCTTGTGCACCCCCTACTGAGGACCTGGCTCCCAACCCAGGCATGTGCCCTGACTGGGAATCAAACCGGTGGCCCTTTGGTTCACAGGCAGGTGCTCAATTCACTGAGCCACACCAGCCAGGGCAGAATTGAAAATTTCTTAACCATGAAGGCTGTGAAACAGTAAGATGGGGTATTGTTTTTGCTCCTCATTTCCTTTCTTTGAAAGCTGTCAGGACCCAAAAGGCTCTTCTGGTTAGTGTAAGGAGGAATGATTGGAATAACTTGTCAGGTCAGGACGTGGGGCTTCTCCTCTGCCTGTCTGCCCACCTTGGGCCTTGATGTCTGAACATCTCTTCATAGGTTTTCACACCAGGCGCTGCAGCAGACACCTATGATAGGTGCTCTGACACCGCTGGGCGCTCAGGGCGTCCAGGCTGCCGTCCGATCGGCTGCCATCCTGCCCGAGCAGCAACAGCAGCAGCAACAGCAGCAACAACAGCAGCAGCAACAGCAGCAACAGCAGCAGCAGCAGCAGCAGCAGCAACAACAGCAATACCATATCCGGCAGCAGCAGCAGCAGCAGATCCTGCGGGTAGGGCCCGGGGAGTTCATAGTTCACTGGGGACCTGGGAGCCCAAGGAGGAGAAGAGGCCCTGGCCCCTCCGGGTTGTATATAAAGGCTGGCTGAGGCAGTGCATGGAAAGTACCCGGCAGTGGTTGATGTGCAGTGGGGTCTTAGGAAGTTAGTTTACCCTCCTCTCCCATTTTGTTTTCTGGGGGTCCTAGGGAGAGACAGTTGGGAGTTATCTGCTGGAGACCCTAGATTAGATGTCTGTCTCTGCAGCCCCCTCAGGAAGGGAGGGCAGGGGACCCAAAGTTCCCTCCCTGCTCCTCTTTCCCCTATCCCCATCTCTCCACGCCTGGGCTCAGCTGCCTTGCTCTCCTTAGAAGTAGCTCGTATGTTCTCACAGCAGCAGCAGCAGCAACAGCAGCAGCAGCAACAGCAGCAGCAGCAGCAACAACAGCAAGCACACCAGCAGCAGCAACAGCAGCAGCAGCAGCAGCAGCAGCAGCAGCAAGCGGCGGCTCCTCCCCAGCCCCAGCCCCAGTCCCAGCCCCAGGTAGCTGCCGGAGTCCAGCCCCAGGCTCAGGGACAGCCGCCCAGATTGGGCAGGCAGCCAGTGAACCAGGTTGGGGACAGTGTGCCATGGGGTAGAGGCAGGAGGCAAGGCATGGCATGCTACAAAGGGATGGGGAGAGGAGGATAGACAAGGAAGGGAGAGGTTCCAAGTAGAAGGTTTGAGTTCAGTCTTCCACTTCCCGTTTCCAACTCAGTTCCAGCGCCAGGGCCTTCAGCAAACCCAGCAACAGCAACAGACCGCAGCTTTGGTCCGGCAGCTCCAGCAACAGCTCTCCAGTAAGCCTGCCTGTCTTCCTTCCCAGGAGAGCCCCATGGAATAAATGGGGGGACGGGTAACTGAGGCAACTGCTTCCGGGTCAGCTTGTGGGTGGAGAAGCATCTCTTCCCTGGGCACTTGAATAGCTCTCCTCGTGCCTGCCTACAGCCCTGCTTGGCCTCCCACCCCTAATCCTCTCTGGTTTTTCACAGATACCCAGCCACAGCCCAGTACCAACATATTTGGACGCTACTGAGCTGCCTGGAGGAGCCGCTTGTGACTGGATGTGACCCCACCCTTTTCTCTGAATTGTTAATCCCCTTCACGGGCTAGCACCAGTAGTGGTTGGGGCTCTTCCCTCAGGCTCCATTTTTAATAAGTTTTTAGTATTTTTGTTAATGTGAGCCATTGAGCTGTTGGGTTTTGTATATTATTTATATAGAGACCCCAGAGCTGTTGCACCCAATACACAGAGCTTCTTTGCAAAGGGCGCGTGTGAGTTCTGCCTGTGTGGGAAGGGCGGGCCCTTGGGAGCGCACCGGAGGGAGGCAGGACGGACAAGTCAGAGCCTTCATTCTGTTCAGATCATCGCCCCTGCTTACCCTCCATCCCCTAAATTTCTCAGTTTGAATGGATTGCTACCTGGGCCCTCCGTCTCTGAAAAGGGGCAGTTCACCTTCTCAGCCTAATGATGCGGCTTCTGGATAACTAGTCTCCACGGCGGGTGTTCCATTGGGATTGGGCGGTGGCCAACGAGGCAGGGGAAAGGTCAATGGAACCCGATTCTTCTTCCACCCATCCCACATGCGTTTTAAACAAACTTCAGGGTGGGCAGGGGGCATGGCAGACACTGTCTACCCTTTTTGCCACCTCGTGTGATCCCCATCATGTACCAAGTGGTATCCTGGACAGAGACGCTCCCTGAGAGTCACATTGGTGGAATGAAAAACCACCCTCCATTAATTAGCAAATGTCCACATCAAATAGGTGGAGGAAGGCTGGCGTGCTCCCAGGAGGAAGAGACCAGTGAGAGGGAGCGCCCTTTTCTTTACCTGCTCTGTCGCTGGAACTGCTTTCCTTCACACGATTCACCCTGGCAGTTACCCAGGGTAGTCAGTAGTCACCCCCATTTTAGAGTAGAGGTAACTCAAAATTTGCTTCAGGGTCACAGTTGGTACTGTGCAGGACCACGCTCAGCCCCCTCCCCTGCAGGTTTGAGACCCGAGATCTAAGGCTCAACAAGGTAGCCAACTGGTTTACGACGGTGGAGTCTTCTGGTGTGCCCAGGCAGGGCTGGAAGTGGGCCAGCTCCAGTCCTATGGGCGGGCGTACAGGATGATTTGACAACTTCAGAGTAACATCCAAGGCAGGTTTGCACTATATCACTGGGAAGTGCTGAGTGTGCTGCTAAAACCAGGGGCACCGATCCGTACCTAAGTTATAAAATACAAACAAACTCCATCTTTGAGGTCTGCAGAGTATGGGACTAAAAATTGTGTGCTCAAGGAATGGAACTCCCTGGTAGGACAAAGGCAAACATGACTGAAGCTTTTCCCTGCTGAACATTCTGAGGAGCTCCCGGGGTACAGGCTTGGCTGGGATGAGGGACACTCAGAGGGGCTGTGGGGGGCCTGCTAAGCAAACTGGACAGGTGCACCACGTACAGGAACACGAAACAAAAAGACAGCCGGATCTAGAGGGGGTACTTGCTGACAGGCCGACATGCCCCACCAGGAGCGGCAGAAAGGAACCTTACTGACCTCTGAGAGAACGACAGGATGAGGGCAAAGTGCCCCCCCCTCCCATTGGTGCTACTTGAGAAGTGCGGTGCTGAGGAGGGATGAGGGATGCTGAGTGAGGTGGAGATGTATCTTTGCCGAGTACAGCTAGGGGACTCCTGCAGGCAGTGCCTCAGTTTCTCCCTTTGTCTCAAGGTCTCAAGCTTTGCAGGTAAAGTTTGGAATAGCTGCCCTGGAAGATCACCTGTTTGTGATCTGAGTGGGGTATGTGGGAGGAAGAGGGATTGCGTGAGCAATGCGTGCTTGAGCATGGGAGGAATTGGGCCATGCCCCAAGACTTGAGCCATCTCTGGCACAAAAGGAGTTAATGGCAGGGACCGCGCCCCCCGTGTCCAGGCACGCGCAGCGCGCCCCTCGGTGCGCGGGCACAGCAGCCAGGCAGCCGGAGAGCAGATCTTGGGGATTCGGGTGCAGAGCCCTTGGCCTGGAGGCGATATGGGTGGTCCGCGGCCCGGTTCGGGCGCTAGCAACAGCCGGGGGAACAGGTGAGGCCACCAACCCCGGTCTCTCATCCTTTTTAGCTGCCCATACCCTGCCCCGATCCTATCCCTTCCCAAGCTCGGGCTCCTCCACTCCCCAGTCAGTGCTCCCCATCCTTCTCAACACCATGTTCTCCATCAGCACCCCTGACACCCCAATCCTCCCCCCTTCGCTCCTCCACCTTCCCGAATCCTGCATCCCTGTCATCCTCCTGCCCATGGTCCCTCTATTTCCACAGCCCGGCCCGCATGCTCATCAAAATACCCCTACTGAGGGCCCCCAACCCCATTCCTGTACTGCACGTTGCCAGTCCCCCCTCCCCCGCAGTGCAGCCCCATTCCTTTTCCATCATAGCATCTCACAGCCAGGCTCCCTCCCCCATTCTCTGCAGCCCCCCCCCCAACAGAGGCCTTTATCCTATCCTCCCTGTTCCAATGCAGCTCCATCCCTCAATTCCGTCCGGAGCCCTTGTAGCCCCCAATACTGCAGTTTGCCATGCCAGTGCATTCCTGCACAATGTCCCTCGCCCAATACTGCTCCAGCCTAAAAAGTACCCCCAGATGCCATTCTAATCCCCGGCATTGCCGCCTCCCCTTGTCTTCTCCCAAATTGCAAGTTGGACCAGGATGCAGATCTTGGCCTTGGGGACTCACAGTGGGTCCTAGGGTACAGAGGGCGTTTGGGGGTCGATTTGTCTAGGTGTTCACAGGGGAGGGGCTGCAGGGAATTGACTCAAAGGGGATCGACATTTGGCGCCGAAGGGGTACTGGAGAGGGCGGCATCCAGGAAGGGTTAATAGAATTCGTGGGGAGGGGCAGCACTGAGAGGGTTAATGGTGGGGGGGGTGCTGGTGGGGAAGCCGTGTGAATGAGCGGTCTGTGCCCCAGAGTTGCCATGGAGATGGTGAATGGGGGGATTGTGTGAACTCAGCTGCGGACTATCCCCCCCATACACACACACACCCACTCCCTCCTGCCCCACCTCCCTACTCCTACCCCTTCCTTCCCCTGCCCCTCCTCCCAGCCCGGGTACATTATGGGCAGTGCCTGGGATCTAACCCCCCCAATACTTTGCTCCCCATTTCCTCTGAGATCCCACCCCTTTAGTCGCTTTGCTCGCCCTCCCTCCTTCACCTCCTTCTGCGCTCGCGCGCGCCCTCTCTCTCTGTCTCTCTCTCCGTGTCTCTCTCTCCGTGTCTGTCTGTCTGTCTGTCTCTCTGTCTCTCTCACACACACACATTCTCATTGCCCTCTCGAGGTGGCCGATTGCCGGGCGGTTCCCAATCTCCCTCCCCCACCCCTTCAGGCAGTTCTTAAAGTCTTAAAGGAGAAGGCCTGCAATCTTGGAAACCAGGAGAAATGGGCGAAAATAAAATTGTGTGTGTGTGTGTCCATGCACAAGTGTCTTTGTGTGCCTGTGGATACGTGTTGACTGTGTAACCATCAGAAGGTCTCTGTGCCTTGCTTGTGTCGCTATTTCTGTTTCTGTCTCCACCTATGTGTCACCCTCACGCTGTATGTGTTTTTGGATATTCACCTGAGCAGTGTGTGTGATTATATTTTAGTAAGTCTCTATGTGTCTCGGAATGTGTGTCTCTGTCAGTCTCTGGATCGGCGACACTCTCTGTCTCAGAATGTGGCACTATAGGAGGGGGATGTCTGTGAGTTTGGAATGTGTGTCTCTGTGAGTGCAAATTGCGGTGTCTGTTATCCAGCTTGGTCTCTGTCACTCTCTCTTCGAGACTTTGTGAGTTTATTTCTGTGAGTCTCTAAGTGTGTGTTCCCCGCACTCTGCTGTTTATTTTCCACTGGCTGAGCATCAACAATGCCTAGGGTGCTAGGCAGAAGGGTTTCTGCTTCAGTTCTGCCACTCTGTGCCACTCAGAGATAGCTGACAGAAATAACCGTGACCGAGCCTTAAGGATTTGGGAGCAGTCAGGGCTGAGAACTGTACAGGAGGATCTCTGGCAAATGGCTGCCTTGCCCCTGCCCCTGCTCCCCCGCCCCCACCCCGAATGTGAGGGGTCTCTCTGCTGGACCTTTTGCCTATCTGCCACTTTCCCCTTTTTGTACCATAAAGTACCAGAGGTTCCCAATCCTGTCTCCTGACTCGCAGGTCCCTTTGTGGGCTTTGCCCTGAGAGGTGGGGGCTGGAGAGCTCAGTGGTCACGCAGCACGCCCAGGGACCTAAACTCTAGCTCTGGTTCTCCTTGGCCCTGCTACCACATGTGACTCTGGCTCCAGCTCACCCTCATGAGCTCCACTGGCTGAGGAGTTCAGGTGGGGCACAGAGAACTTGTAGTGGCAAGCGCTGTCAGTCTCTCAATGCTCTTGGGTTTTCCAACCATGGCCAGACACATAGAATGCTTCTGACTGGCAGTGGAGATTGTTGGTGGGTCCCTGGACCCATGCACCTGGGAAACCTCTCCAAACTGTGGGAGAAATAGCCCAAGCCCAGCAGGGCCCCGACGATCCACTCCATAGCCCTCCTGATCGTCCCGGATGACAAATACTTCCCTCTTTCCACAGGCCTGTCTGGCCCTGAGGGAGTCCCCTTTCTGAAGCTGTGGTGCTTGGATGACCTGCTGTCTACGTGGCCGAGCACCTGCACGTGTCCCTCAAGAGCTCAGTTTTGAGGTTCAAGTCAGTGTGGCCATGAAGGGGCTGCCTATTTGGCTGATGCTGTGACCCTGGAGTCTGCCTTTCTTGCCAGTCCCCCTGCCCGGAACATGTGGCTGCGGCTTGGCCTGCCCTCGCTGTCCCTGAGCCCCAAGCCCACAGTTGGCCGGAGCCTGTGCCTCACCCTGTGGTTTCTCGGCTTGGTGCTGAGGGCCAGTACTCAGGCCCCGGCGCCCACAGTCAATACTCACTTTGGGAAGCTAAGGGGTGCCCGGGTACCATTGCCCAGTGAGATCCTGGGGCCTGTGGACCAGTACCTGGGGGTGCCCTACGCAGCTCCTCCGATCGGCGAGAAACGGTTCCTGCCCCCTGAACCACCCCCATCCTGGTCAGGCATCCGGAACGCCACACACTTTCCCCCAGTGTGCCCCCAGAACATCCACACAGCTGTGCCCGAAGTCATGCTTCCCGTCTGGTTCACTGCCAACTTGGATATCGTCGCCACTTACATCCAGGAGCCCAACGAAGACTGCCTCTACCTGAATGTCTATGTGCCCACGGAGGATGGTGAGTGCTGTGGCCAGGCACTGTCCCCTCCCCGCCTCCCACCTGCCCCATTGTGTTTCTGGCTTGCATGTGGTTGTGTGCCCTGCAGCATGCATCTGTCTGTCTGTGAAAATGCTTCTAACCATCACTCTGCTTGGCCTCCCCCTTCCTCCTCCCTTTTCTTCCCTCTCCCAGCATTGTCTGAGCTCCCATGTGTGAGTGACACTGTTACCAGGAGGGGCCGGGCCAGGCCTGAGAGCTTTGACGAGTCTAGGGCCAGAGTGCTGGATGGGGGTTCCCCGGGGGAGTATGGGTCACTGCCGGCAGCTGCCCGCGGGAGGATGCTGGCTCGGCCAAGCCCCCTGTAGCCATTCCACCTGCCTTGAAAGGTGGTAGCTGTTTGTAGCCGAGGGAGCTGGGTGCGTGTGCGGGGGCGGGGTGTGGGGACGAGCCTGGTGGGCACTGCTTAGGTGCCTCCTCTTTGACTAGCTGGTGCCTCCTCCCGCGGGGGTCACATTAAGGTAAGTGACAGAAACACGGAGGTGGTGGGACAGGCTCTCTGCCACACGCCACCTGCAGAGCAGCTCTTCGGGCCTGGGGGTGGGGGTTGCATGCCCCTGGGCAGAGGCCTCCTGTTATTTTTTAGTTTTTTATTCATTTTACAGTAAAGCGGATTTCCAAGGAATGCGCCCGAAAGCCCAACAAGAAAATTTGTAGGAAAGGAGGTAGGTAGCGAGCCGGCGGGGAGGGAGAGAGAGAGAGAGAGGGAGGGCTGCCTGCCCACCTGCCCTTGCCCCTGAAGACCCAGCCTTCCTTCAAGTAGCCCGGGCTCAGGGGGCGGTCGGTGAGCAGACATAAGCTCCACCTCATTCAAGGGCCCTGGCTGCCTATTTCAGGGAAGATTTGGTGGCCTTAGGCAGGTTCAGAGCAGAAGCAGCAACGCCATTTCTTCCAATCTTCCCAGCCCACACTTCCACCCTTAAGTGTGTGCCAAAGACAGAGCCTCTGGGTCTCCCCCGGGGGCCACCTCAGGAAGGCTCGAAGCAGCCAAGGTGGGGCCAGAGGCTCTGCCCTTTTCCCGGTGGGGGAGCCACGGGCTCATCGCTCCGTGTTCTTTCCTGGGTTGATAGCCTAGACCTAACGCTTCAGCCCTGAAACTGAGACCAAACTCGAACACAGGCTTGGTAATCCTGCCACCCAACCCCACCCCACCTCCGGCCAGGGCTGGTCTGCTGGCAGATCTGGGGGGGTCTCTGGGCGCTATGAAGTCTAAAGGAGGCACAAGATCGTGCATTGGAAGTTGACCTTCTTGCTGGGAGGAATTTGTTCCTCCTCTATAATAAGTCTTCGTGTTCGAGTAGCACTTTATGTTTTCTGTAAAGTGCTTTCATACTTATTTCATAAGATCCTCCCCACATCTCTGGAAGCTTCTAAGGCAGGAATCGGTATCCTCATTTCACAGATGAGGAAACAGGCCCAGGGGAGTGACTTGCTGCTGCTCAAGGCCCCATCGCTGGTCTGTGGCAGAGCTGGGACCAAAACCTGGGTCTCTTGACCCTCAGGGCAGCGATCTTTCCACTGCAGCACGTGAGGCAACTCCTGTTGAGTCATTCCCACCTCCCCAACTCTGGAAACTAGTAAAGTGTGGATGGGTTGGGCCGAACTGGAAACAGTAAGAGCCTAAGGAACTGGTGGAAAATCAGCCTGATCCCTACAACATTTTGGCAAGCTTGGAGTTTGCTTTCTTTTAAATCCTGGAGCAAGGTTCCCCTAAGTGGGACCAGGTGCTCCCTGCTGAATGAGAACCTCAGGGAGAAGAGCCCAGGATCTCCATGTTGGGCATGCGCATTGAGTGCTTTTGATGCGCCACACTAAGCAGTGAGTGAGGCCTGCTGCCCCAGTAATGATGGAGTGCCCCACCCTATCCCCATACCAGCCCAGGACCCTACACACAGTAGGGTATCAGTAAACCCCCCCCTTTTTTTGGACGAATGAAGAAGCATTGTAGTACTACAGCAAAAGTACAGGTCTGGCAGCCACAAAGCCTGACCAAGTGAGTCCCAGCTCCGCTGCTAACTCACAATAAGACCTTAGGCAAGTCTTTTCCTTTAAGAGCCTCTGTTTCTGCAACTGAACGTGGTAGAGGACTGGTCTGTCCTTAACATACCATCAGCTTATCAATGAATTCAGAAAGCGGGGCCCCTTGAACCTGCTCTTATAAGTTATTTACTTGGTTGGGGGGGGGGAGGAAGTGACCTTAACTTTAACCATTTCCTACCAGGAATGATCTCTCCAGGGTCCCAGTAAGAGACTAGGGCAGTCCAATCCCATCCTGAGACTCTAGCTAGAGAGCTAGCTATAAGCACCACCCAGATACATTTACTGATCATATTAGTTGACTGCGGGCAAGACGGAATGCTAGGTGTTGTTGGGATGTGGAGAAGTATGAATGAGACAGAGGTAAGATTTAGAAATAACTGAAGGTCTGATCACCGCTCTGAAGAAGCTCCTAGATCAGTGTTTAGTCTCAGCTGGTCTAGCTAGGCCCCACAGGCCGCCTTGGGATGTGGGGTTTCAGACCACGCCGGGGAGGTCATTTGGTCATTAAGCCGCGCCAAGTAGTTCCCTATCCAGGGCCCATTGGCCATTTGGAGGAAACTCATCTGCAGAGGTGATTAGAGTTGTGTGCTTAAGGAAAGGCATGGCTGGCCAGGCTGGGATCCCGCAGCGGTACCATGTCAGGATGGAAGATGGTGGGTGAGCTGGCCTGGGTGACAGGCACAGCAGGAAGGAGTTGTTCAACAAGTGCTAAGCTGAAGGAACAAAGGCATCTGTGTGGAGGAGGCTGGGACAGTGCAGCAACCCAGGGATGCTCCTGGGGGGTGGGGAGACGCATCTTCTAAAACAGGGCCCATGGGAAGTAAAGGATTTACTGGGGAAGACCTGCCCCATCCTCACCCCACCCCCATCAAGTTAGAGGAAATTCACGTTTAGGGATGAGTGATTCCTTTCCTTGTGAGAGGGGGGCTCTGTCCACTGTATGGATGGTGATGCCCTGGGTCCTGCAGGGTCTCTGAGGGCAGTCGTGGCAGGTGTTAAGATGGTAGATGATGCCACTGGAAGTTTGAGAAGCTGGAGGCGGTCCCTGCCCCTCGGGCTGGGCTCGTGCCCTGGTTGAAAAGCCATTTTGTATTATGAGGGCGGTTCCTGTTTTGATTAAGAGCTGGAAGGGAATTCAGTCACCGGCGCCCCGGCCTGCTGAGAAAGAAGGCTCTTTACTGCCTCCAGGCTGAGAGTATCTGGTGTCCTAGAGAAGAGGGGAAGCCCTGGGTGCCAGCAGAATGACCTGTGTTTGCACACACTGCCCAGCATCCAGGCAGTAGGTCCCCTTTCTCCAGAGCCATTCATTCTCAAGGTGCACTTCTCGTGTCCTTACAACAGGAAGAAGATTTGGTGCCAGCTAACCCCCAGGTCCTAAGTGTCTCTCTGCTCTCCTCTGATCTCTTCTTTTCTCTCCTTCCCTTCCCTCCCTTCCCCTCCATGCTCCACCTCTTTTCTCATTTATTTTTTCCCTCCCCTTCCCCTCATCCCCAAAAGATGGCATGGTGCAGTGGAAAGACCACGGGCTTTGGAGTCAAGCAGACCTGGGATTGACTCTCACCTCTAGCACTTTCTAGCTGTGTGATCTTGAGCAAGTCACTTGCCCTCTCTGAACCTCAGTTTCCCCATCAGTAAAACAAGAATAAAGATAGTAGCCACCTCACTGGGGTGTAAGGATCAAACCACATGGCAGAAGTACAGTGTCTGGCACATGATAAATATTCAGTACATAGTAGGAACTATTACCATTATTCCTCTCTCTCTCTCTCCTTCTCTCTCTCTCTCTCCCCACCCCCATTTCTTTGTTCCCTTCTCCTTCTTTTCCTCCCTCCTCTGGCTTTCTCTAGATCTCAGAGCAAAGCTTGCTGCTCTCAGGCCTGGTTCCTATGGGCAAGAACCCCATTCACCATCAATCAGAGCAAAGGCCCCAACCAGGAAGACCAGAGGGACAGCTTCTTTTCCCATTTTCTCCTGTGGGAATCAGGGTCAGCTGAGGCCCAGCTTGAGTCTGCTCACTGGGCCCAGGGAGCTCAGGGCTGGGATCCCTGGCACCTTTCTCTGCCCTGATAGCTTGCATCCATATCCACATATGCTGGCAATGCTGCCTCTCACACTCAGTGCCTGCCCCTGCTCTCCAGCTCAGCCTGCCTGTGTACACACGCGCAGCCCCTCGCAGATGCAGATGAGAGAAATCCCTTCCCTGAGTGGCTCTCTGGCTCTGTGCCCTGGCCCACCTGCTGCTACCTCCTTCCTAACTGGGAAGGCGTTGGTTGGTCGGTTGGTCCAGATGGGCTGTTGGGGACAGGGAGGCGGGGCAGGGAGGTGCAGGGAGGCCAGCATAGCAGGGGCCTGCAACACCATCATCCTGATGAAGGTCTGGGCCTCAGCCCACCCATTCCCTCAGTTCTTGCCATCCCTCCTGCCTGTCCTGGGCCCAGGCCCAGAGCTGGCTTGCTGGGCCACACTGCAGTCATGCTGTTTTTGAATTCTCTCTCTGTTTTGTTCTCTGTTCTGTGCTGTTGTGTCTCCCCGTGTCTGGTCCCCAGGATCCGGCGCTAAGAAACAGGGCGAGGACTTAGCGGATAATGACGGGGATGAAGATGAAGGTATTTGGGGGCTGCAGGGCGCGGCGGCTGGTGCATGGCACAGAGCCCCTCCCCCTCTCGATGGGGAGAAGCCCCGTCTGTCTGTCTGTCCGTCCGTTGGTGTGTTTCTGTTTCTGTACAAGGCCGTTGGGCTGTTCATCCATCTTTGGCCTGATTGGCCACTGGGAGATCCAGGGTGATGGACATGGCTGGCGGGGAGCAGGGGACCACAAGCAGAGCCATGAGGAGGTCCTCGGCCCACTCCCCCACCCATTCCCAGACCCACAGTAGCAAGCGGGGACTGCTGGAGACAGCTTCCTCCCCATCTGCTGTGTGGTTCATGGGCCCCTGCGCCTACCAAGCAGCAGGGAGAGTGGAGAGAAAGCAGGGCTGTGGGAGGGTGAGGAGATGCCTGTTTCACCAGGGGACACCTGTGTTTTCCAGGGAGACTGGCTGCTGAGACAGGGGCTCAGCAGGATGTTGAACTGAGGACTGAGGCAGTGACAAATGAAAGGGGATGGACAACAGGACTAGCTAGAACCTCCCCAGCCTTCTCCCAGTGAGACAGAGATGGCCTTGGGGCTGCGGGCTGTGGGCTACGGTGGGTGCAGGACAGGGCCAGAAGGACTGGGGATGCAGGCGCCAGGCTGAGGCCAGGACACCACAGTGCAGTCGGTAGATGGCATGAGATCCTTGAGTGATGGCTGAAGCAGTCTTCCTTCATCCTTGGGAAAACAGGGTGTGTTTGCTCGGTGGCACAGAGCTTTCCGTTCTACCTCCATGCCCTGGCCCTGCCCCTCCACCCATGGAGGGGCCAGACAGCTCAGGGGGCCCGCTGGTGGCTGGTGGGGCTGTGCTGGTCTGGCCAAGTGTTGAGAGGCTGCAGGTAGAGGTGATCAGGCTGAGCCTCCTCCTGAACTCCATCCTGTCCCTGCCCCCGGGGGCTGCCGGGGTTGGGGAGCAGCCACTTTAAGGTCCCTTGCTGTATGGCCTCTTGGAGGCTCCATCTTCATCTTATTGCTGATGGGGGCGGGGTCTCTCCTTCTTAGTTCTGCCCTTTCCTCTTCCATATTCCTCCCCAGTGGCTCCAGATAAGTCTGACTGTTGCCTAGGGAGAATGGGGTACATGAGCACATGGCGGAGAGACCATGTCACTAAGGTTCCCCCTACCCCATCTCTGCCATTCACTGCCCTTCCCCCACATTCTTCCTTGTTCTTTCCCTGTGCTACCCCTTATTCCCACCCCTCTTGTCTCTGTCTGCACTGGGGGGCCAGCTGCTGCCAATGGCCGTATTTCCATGGAACTGGTCTAGTCTTGGGGGTTCCAGGGCTCCCCAGCCCCTGCTCTCTAAAGCCATATCAGGTCCCAGGACTCCTGGGTGCCCAGGGCAGGGACTCACTTGATCCAGCCAAGGGGCCGGCCCTTCCTCTTCCTCCTACCCCACTCCTGCCTCCACAGCCTACCTAGGCCTCACAGTATCGGGTGCACCCGGCTGCTGGGAGGCACTTGAAAACATCACTGAAGTCCAGAGACATTAAAAACATCACTGAAGTCCAAGTGTCTCTGGCTGATGCTTGAGCTCCAGGCTGAGCAGCTCCTTGAGTCCTGCCCTCAGAGACGGCGGTGGCGTCCTGGCACCTGGGATAGCTTTGCTGCCCGCACCCCTCCCCCCCAGGGCTGGTGGGGGTGGGGGAAGAAGGGCATCCTACCCAGCCTGTGTCTCACCCCTTCTCCTTACAGACATCCGGGACAGTGGCGCTAAGCCCGTCATGGTCTACATCCATGGAGGCTCTTACATGGAAGGGACAGGCAACATGATTGACGGCAGCGTCCTCGCCAGTTATGGCAACGTCATCGTCATCACCCTCAACTATCGGGTTGGGGTGCTAGGTATGGTTCCCTGCTAGGTGCCTAGAAGGAAGCCTGGGTTCTCCAGAAGGGAGAAAAGGATGCTGGGGAGTTAAGACCTGGAGACCTTGGTTCTCCAGGTAGTGCTAATGAGCACAGTCAAAATGCTGTTGTTCCATTACCCCTACCCAAGTGATGGGAGCTTCCCTATGGCCGCAGGCCCTTTCCTGGGTGTTCAATTCAAACTTCACACTTTCTCTTAGGCCTTAGGCCAGGTCTCTGCTCCCAGGCTTTTGCTTCGCTGACTCTTGTAGGGCCCATTAATTTCCTAGTGTCCTGTCCTCATCCCTACCTGCTGACATCACACAGCCCTAAACAGCCTACACACACACACACACACAGATATCTCTTCTAGCCAATCACATATCCACACACCCACACATCCTCACATGTTCACACATGCACTCCGCCCTCATTCACCGCCATGCATATGGTGATTTCCCACTCCCCCCACAAGCACAGACACGTATCCATACATATGTAGACCCCCACATCCATATCTCTAGACCCCCTCATATACACACACATTCCCCCAGAATTTTATATACACTGTAGTCTCCCCCACACACATATCCACATGCCCATATATCTCTATACACTCCGTATCCCTACCCCACATGTACACAGATTGTTCTCACCTTCTACACACACACACAGATTCCCATATATCTCTGTCTCCACAGATTTATACCCACATCTACACCCATACACATCGCACATAACCACAGTCACTTTCCTCTACCCTCATATGTCTGCTCCACACAAAGACCTATACTGTGCACTTTCACACACAAACCCTACACATATATACCTTAAATATACATATATATTTCTTCCACACAAGCTCATTTCCACTTACGTACCCCACCTCTGCATCCATCCAACACCCACATAGACACATACATCCCTCACTGTCCCTACATAAACACAAACCTATATTCCCCCTTCCTACACATACATAAGTACACCCATCCCTGCATAGCCACGCCTCTCCACCCCCACACACACAAACACTACACATACACACATCTCACATCCCTGCTTCCACATCTACATCTATATCCCTTCATATATACACACACCCATAGACCCCCTACGCATATACCCACATGCACACGCGTCCCATACATACCTTGCGTATATACATGCAATACATGCATATGTACATATTTCCCAGCCTACCCTACAAATGTATACACATTCATATACCCACACCTGGCCATTCATGCACACACATCTCTACTCACCCTCACATTCCTGCACACCCACACTTATCTACCCCATATACACACACGTACACATTTCTTCTACTCTGTCCATGTATACATCTCCATTCACTCCCACGCATTATACAAACACACTCTCACGCGTACGCTTATTTCTGAAATGCCTCCTCCTACACACCCGCATGCCCTTCCCCACACGCACTCTGTCATCCACATGCTTGTTTCAGTGATTTAGGCTGCCACTCTACCCTGCACCTTCCTTAGTGACTGTTAACGCCAACATGTGGCAAAGGTCTTGAGGTAAATGAGTGCTTCAGAGAGGATGACTAAGCATACAGGTCCTTGCTCCCTTTTGGATGGTCACTTAGCCCTCAGAGGGCACATGCAGCCCTGTATTCCTGGAGCCAGGAGGGTTTGTCTCCTCAGAGTTGCAGCGGGGGCTGTTTGTTGGGTCTGTAGGCCTGCATGCTGAACCAGCAATTAGGCATGGCTTCCTGCATGGCTAGCTGGCTGACAGGACCTCATTTTAATTTGCTTTTGAGCATATTGCTTTGCCGGTTCTAATCCCAGAGGGCCCTGGTACAGCCTTTCAATGGTGGGTGCAGTTATGTATGCAAAAAGGCAGTTTTCTCTTTTTTTAATAAAGATTTTACTTATTTATTTCTAGAGATAGGGGAAGGGAGGGAGAAAGAAAGGGAGAGAAACATCAATGTGTGGTTGCCTGTCACGTGCCACCCACTAGGGACCTGGCCCTGCAACCCAGGCCTGTGCCCTGACTGGGAATTGAACCAGTGACCCTTTGGTTCACAGACCAGCGTTCAATCCACTGAGCCACACCAGCCATGGTGCAGTCTCCTCTTCACTTACCCTTAATACTATGTGGGATAGCAAGACACTGTTTGGGGGTTCAGACTGGAGAAGTGATATTCCCTGGAAAAAGTGGAGCCTGTGCCCCCTTCACTGGCATCTGGAGACCGAGAATGAAGCAAACGGGGCATCTCCCCAGTCTGTCAACAGTGCGATGTGCTCTGGGTTCCATCGCACTGCCACTCCTCTGTCTCTCTGTGTTGCCCCAGACATCATGGCAGGACTCTCCTAGGCCACACTGTCCTGCTGAGAAAGGAGAGTTGAATCTCTGGCAGTAAAATGTCCCTTGAAGGTGGCTGCAGACCCACATTCCAGGGCTGCACAGTTCCTCAAGAGTGATGCATATGCAAACGTCCTCATACACAGATATACAGGTACACTTAGCCGGTAGTTCAAGGCCAAAAGGAATTTTGCTACTTTGTTTTGTTAGTGATAGTAATAGAAAACATTCAACTCGGGTGCTTCTAAAAATTGTGAACACAGGGCTTCATTCTCAAAGGTGTATTGGGAAGAATGTGCTTCGGTTCCATATTATTGCACTGCTTAGGGATGAAGGATATAGAGAGGAGGGGGGGAAGAGGGGAGAAACTAAGGAAGAGAACAAAAGGATGTGGGAGAACAAAGAGGAAAAGGTGGCAGACAGGAGGCAGGAGAGACTCTGAAGTGTCAGTTGGGCGCTGTGGGCCACACGGAAGCCTGTTGCTGGGGAGCACTCCCTATGACTTGCCGGTTACTTCACACCTTCAGCTGTTCTGACCCTTAAGCTTCTGTAGTGGAAGTTCTTAACCTTTTGGAGAGCCTTGGACCCCTTTGAGATTCTGATGAAAACTATGGACTCTCCCTGGAAACACACACACACACACACACACACACACACACAGAAATGATTTCATGGATCCCACTGAAGCTCATCCATGAAATGCAGGTTGGGAACCCCCTACTTTACAACCTCCTCTCATTTGGTTAACCAGAACAGCGTATCTGGGGGTAGAAATATTATTCTTGGGGTGCAAGCAGTTAATGATCAAAATAATACTTCTCAATCCTCAGAAGGAGTCATAAACTGAGATTCAGGCAGAAGTTCTTTACTGCTTCCTGGGTATTCTTCAGTGCCTGCTCTGAAACACAAATGCAAGCAGTAAGCCAGCGATTGGGTTCCAGGCACACACAACATGGTTCTGTCTCTTCGCTCCAGGTGTAGAATATGGGTTTGGCCCTGGCACTTGGGAATTTTCCTCAGTGGAGCTAAGACTCGGTTGTTTTGTTTCCCAAACCATCCCAGAACAGGTAGCCAGTTTGGACCTCAATTACAGCAAGTCCTCCCTTAACACTGTCACTAGATTCTGTGACTGTAATTGAAACAACATGGAATGATACCAATTCGACCATAGGCTAAGCAAGGGTGTCCAACCTTTGGGCATCTCTGGGCCACACTGGAAGAAGAGGAGTTGTCTTGGGCCTCACATTAAATACATTGTGACATGTAATCACACACACACACACACACACACACACACACACACACAAATCTCATCATGTTTTAAGTAAATCTATGATTTTGTGTTGGGCCGCATTCACAACCATCCTGAGCTGCATGTGGCCCATGGGCCGCAGGTTGGACACCCTGATACAAACAAGTTAAGTTCCTGCGGCATCTCATCAGCACTGTAACGTTGCGACAAAATGATGTTGAAGGAAACAGCATGATTTGAGGACCTGCTGTACGTGTACTCATCTATCCTCCCTCCCATCCGCTTCTCTGGAGCACTGAGTCCGAACAGGCTGTTCACTCTGAGGTGCTTCTTTAGACATCTTGGGTTATTCATGTATTTGGACAATGTCCAAGGCAGAGCAGCAACTATTATTTGAGATGCCCCCCCTGGGCTTGAGACCAACAAAAGAAAGGGACCCCAGCAGGATATAGGATGTGGTTGTCCCTGGGGCTTGGGAAGTAGGGGCTCGCCAAGTTTTACTCTGGGTTCCAGAATTTAATCCTACACCCTTGCTCAGGTACCCTTCAGGCAAACCGAAAGCCTGGTAAACATCAAGCACTGTGTGACATGGCTATCTGGTTTCCATGCCATCCGCCAGATTCCCCCATCTTCCATTGACAAGCAACTTACCATGTACTGCGGCATAGACTTGGGCCCAAGGAGACTGGCTCAGATTCTGACGGTTTATGAAGTTTGGTGTTTCATCCTCATTCTCATGTGCTTTGCATGGATGACTGAGCTAGCAGTGGGTGACTGCTGTCCCAGACTAGCTTTTGTGGACTTGTAGTGGGTCATGTTTGCTGTATCATCTTCCTCAGCCTGCTGGATACAGCACTTCAAGCGGGACTCTTGTAGTAGGGAGGGTTGACAGGCATCACCCATGTGCTTCAGTGTTTCTTTCTTATCCCAAGGTTCTTGGCAGTGGAGGGAGCCAAGGGTGATGGTCAAACTCTATACCTCCCAGCCCGTTCTCTCTTTTTTTAGATTTTATTTTATTTTATTTTTTAGAGAGAGGGAAAGGGAGGGAGAAAGAGGAGACAAACGTCAAGGTGTGGTTGCCTCTTGCATATCCCCTACTGGGTACCTGGACTGCAACCCAGGCATGTGCTCTGGCTGGGAATTGAACTGGCGACCATTTGGTTCGAAGGCTGGCGCTCAATCCACTGAGCCACACCAGCCAGGCCCCCCCAACCCCAGCCCTTTCAGGCCATTGTTCCTAACCCAGGGAACCAGTGCATGTTAGAGCAATCCACTTTACTTCATCCAAATGCAGGCCCTTCTCCCTGATTAGGACAAATGTATTTGACACATTTCACTGAATGACAACTTCCTTGGCCAATGCTAAGGCCAAGTCGGCTGTTACCCAAAGGAGAAGAAAAGGAAAAGAGGGTACAGTGAAAGGGTGGGGTGGAGGGGACAGGTGGGCTAAGAGAAGCATGTAGTGATATTTGCCAGAGGGTCTCAAGGCTTGGACAGCTGGATTGAATCTTGCTCAGCATACTTCTTGACACTTGCAGGAGCAGGTTCAGTTTGTGAATGGGCCTGGCTAAGGAGAAGTGGGTCCCCCTGTCTAGAGGAACAAGGGTTCCTCCATTCATCCTCATTCAGGCTTTCTCTAATTCCTCCTCATTTCTTCATCGGGAACCTGGGGTTGAAGAGGGCTTGTGACTAGGTCCTAAGAGGAATAACTAAGTACTTTACATACTTAATTGTACCAAAGGTAAATTAATAACACACTTGAAGAGCGTGAAATGAGCTCTCTTGCAGAAGCTAGGAATGGAAGGGCTTGAGAAAGACAATGAAGAGGTCTTATGCCTATTCGAGACTTTTTGAATTCAGCTTCTGCCTGTGGACTTCCAGGACAGTCAGAGAGCTCTCTGTGAGCTTAGGGAGCCTCCTCCAACGTGTCCTCTCACAAAGGTAGTGCCAGGTGCTATGAATGAGCTTTTCGCTCTGGGGTCAAAAATACTGATGCAGGTATGGGTTTCCAGAGTGTAAGAGCACCATGACTACCCACGTGGAAAGAATCCTCCCAAAAGCATCTGGTGGGAGGAGACACAGCCTTCCAAGGAGTCTGGGGATCAGGGAAGAGGGATGAAATGAGGTAGCAGGATCCATCTTAAAATGGAAGCAAGGTGGGGCGGGGGGAATATAGGACATCTCTGTGGGATAGCCAGCAGGTGGGTGGGAACGTAGTCTCCATGGCAACAACAAGTCTCCACAGCAGCAAATCCCAGCAGGTGGGTGGGAAGGTAGTCTCCATGGTGATATGTCTCCTCGGCAGCAAATCCCACTGGGTGGGTGGGAAGACGTGTTTCTGTGGTAACGCACTGCACTGACTTCCCTATTTCTCCATCAGATGAAAAAGATGGTGTAACCCAGGGGTTTTCCAACTTTAACAGGCATTAGAATCACCTGGAGAGTGTGTTCCAAACACCAATTGCTGGGCCCCATCCCGGAGTTTTTGATTCGTTAGGTCCTTGGAGGAAGGGAATGAAGATCCGCCCTGAGAATGAGGGGAAGGGGGTATCCGAAGCCCTGGAAAGAAGTGGAGATGGACTAACTTGTACAGGAAGGGCAAGGAGAGCTTAGGAATCATTGCCTTTTGGGATCTTCACTTTCTTCAGAGAGAGAAAGGAGGGGAAAGAGAAGTAGCTATAAATTTACAATGTGCTCAGCATATTGGAGATGTTTATTTACACTCCTTTTATCCTTGTAACAACCCATTGGAGTGTTTTTATCTCTATTTTACAGAGGAGGAAGCTATAGCTCAGAGATTTTAGATAATTTGCCCAAAGCTGCATGATTAGTAAGTAGTAGAGTCAGGACTCGAACCAAGGACTATTTGAATCCAGGGCCCTTGCTTTTTTGCACTCTATCTTGCCAGGTGCTTGAGTTATGATGCAGATAGTGCATCAGGGCAGAGGATGCTGGGTCCTGGCCATGTTCCTGCAGGTTAAGTCTCCCAGCTAGACACATCCCCTTCCAATGGTCTGGAGACTTCCTCCTCCCAAACCAAAGAATGGTGGGGGGCAGGGAGCTGATCCTTGCCGTATTGATGTTTGCTGGACCTTGCAGAAAGGAGTCTGCTTTATGATAGCTAGGTGGATAGAACTAAGCTGCATGCCCACTGTCCTCACAGCCCCGACTCCTGCTGCCATTGTACCCCGGTCTTCCATTCCTCCATCTTCACTGTCCTCATGCCCTTTGTTCAATCCAGGTTTCCTGAGCACTGGAGATCAGGCTGCCAAGGGCAACTATGGGCTCCTTGACCAAATCCAGGCCCTCCGCTGGGTGAGCGAGAATATTGCCTTTTTTGGTGGTGATCCACGCCGTATTACCGTCTTTGGCTCTGGTATCGGCGCATCCTGTGTCAGCCTCCTCACGTTGTCACATCACTCTGAGGGTGAGTAGCTCTGGGGGCAAAATATGAATGAGCAAAGCACGCTGGCTACCCACCCTGCACCTCAGGCCTTGCAGGCTCCGGAGTGCCCTGCTTCATGCCCAGGAACAGCAGGGGAATCAGCCTACCCTCAGCTCAGTATCCCTTTGGGGAGAAGCAGAAGGGAGATGTTTCTCTAGGGGAAGAAGGAATTCTCCCAGCCAGGGAGAGAGTCCCACCTACAGCTTGAGAAAGTGATCCCATTCACATCTGCTTCCAACGTGGGAGTCTTATTAGGGAGAGTAGAGAGCCAGTGTCTCTCTCTGAAGGGACAAGGTTTCTTTTTAAGGCAAGGAAGTCTTTCGGCTGGGGAGGGATGTGTGACTGCAAGGTATAGCCCTAGGGTGGCAGTTAGTTTTTAGATGTAAGAAATACTCCTTCTCCGCCTTTCTCTCTGAAGAACTCTACATGAAAGTACAGTTCTTATACAGTTCTCTGAAGAACCGTCCTTGAGTGGGGAGATAGGTGAGGACTGCTAACCTGCAGGACCAGCTTTTTCTGAGGTATGGCCACCTATTATCAGACTCCAGACCTCCTCCCATGCAGTGCATCCCTGCTAAGGGAAACTCTCATTTTTAGCCCCAAGGAAACCCTCTCTCCTGGCCATGAGTCCCTCAGCTCTTTCAGAGGGGCTAAAGAGGCCCTTTTTTTTGCTCACAGGAAATGTTCTGGTCCCCTCTGGACTCTAGCACATTTTGTGTCTGAGAGGTAAAGGTGCCCTTCTATGAAGTGAGGACATCTGTGAGAGAAGACATGGTGATTTTTTTTAAATAATATATATTTTTAAAGATTTTTATTTATTTCTAGAGAGAGGGGAAGGGAGGGAGAAAGAGAAGGAGACAAACATCAAGGTGTGGTTGCCTCTCATACGTCCCCTACTGGGCACCTGGCCCATAACCCAGGCATGTGCCCTGACTGGGAATCGAACCAACGACTTTTTGGTTCACAGGCCCATGCTCAATGCACTGAGCCACACCAGCCAGGATGAAGACATGGTATTTTCACTGAAATCAACCCCATGAGTTAGTGATAATCTCACAAGAAGACTTTCAGTATCTCTGAGGAAGGCCCCTCTCTCTGAGAGAGAAAAATAACTTTCTCTGACCTAGAAATGGCATCTCCATCTCTCCAGGGCCTACCATGGTGGGGAAAGACTAGGGCCGGATCTGCATCCCACCTTAGAATGTTTTTCTAGGTGATAGTAATGGGAGCAGGAGTCCCTTTTTCTATAATGGAGGGTAAGGTGACTGGCTGTGAGGGTGTCTCTGCCTGCAAAGAGGGACGAGCAGTGCCTCCTCTGACTGGGGACTGTGTCCCTGGGAGGAGAAGGCTTTTTTCTTGACACTCTGCTCTGGCTAATAAGGAGCCCGTATCCCTGCAGGCTCGGCTGCTTTAAGGATTTGTTCTCTCTGCCTTTCTGTCATTGACTCCCAGAGAACAATCTCTCGAAAAGGGAGGCTGTCTGTTAAGTCATCATCTGTAGTTCCCTCCCTCTTCCCTGCTCATGCAAACTGCCTTTCTCTTAGACGAATGAAATTGTATGCCTGAGGCCCAGCTTATCCTTTGGCAATGTTGGGGCCAGGGAGAGAATGATACCCTTTTTTCTTCCCTAAGGAAGAATCATTCACTTTTTGAATTTGGAGGATGGGCTCCCCTTCAACTAGGGGGAAATCTGGATCCAAGGCATCAGTAGCTTCAAGAAAAGGAAAGTGTTTGTGGAGACTATGGACCAGGAAGGCACATTCCCTGGAGACTTTCAGACCCCAAGACCTTTGCCCTCAGAATCCTTCCCCAAACTCCCAGAATGTGAGGCTCTCTCCTGCCTGCATTTCTCATCTCTCATGAAAAAGACCCCTTTGTGGTGGAAGCGCCAGCTCCCTGGTGGGGCGCTGGCACAGAACTGGGCCCAGCTGGGCAGGAAGCAAGAGGGGAAGACAAGGAGAGATAAAGAGAGGGAGCATAAGGAAGCTGATGTCTGGGACCCAAGGGGTTAATCCTTCCTGGCAGTCCTTAACCCCCAAGTTACCAACCATTGCCCCAGGACAAGGAAGCAAGAAGCAGGTGGGGGACCAGTCAGGGAAGGGACCCGCTGGACCCCTCCTCTGGTCCTCACCAATCATCCCAGCCCAAAGCATTTCTCCTCCTTCCCAGCCCATTCGACCCATAGGGTGGCCCCAGTAACAAAGGAATGAGGAGGTGTTTCATTTGTCCCTCACAGACAGGCAAGGGGGGGCCTGGGCTCTGGGTGATGAAACAGATCTGACCCGGTGCTGCCTGTCTTTCATAGGGCTTTTTCAGAGGGCCATCATCCAAAGTGGTTCTGCTCTGTCCAGCTGGGCTGTGAACTACCAGCCAGTGAAGTATACTAGCCTGCTGGCAGACAAGGTGGGCTGTAATGTACTAGACACAGTGGATATGGTGGACTGTCTTCGGCAAAAGAGTGCCAAGGAGCTGGTAGAGCAGGACATCCAGCCAGCCCGCTACCATGTGGCCTTTGGCCCTGTGATTGATGGCGATGTCATTCCCGATGACCCCGAGATTCTCATGGAACAGGGTGAGTTCCTCAATTATGACATTATGCTAGGTGTCAACCAGGGTGAGGGGCTCAAGTTTGTGGAAGGGGTGGTGGACCCTGAGGATGGTGTCTCTGGCACTGACTTTGACTACTCAGTCTCCAACTTTGTGGACAATCTGTACGGATATCCTGAGGGTAAGGACACCCTGAGGGAGACCATCAAGTTTATGTACACAGACTGGGCAGACCGCGACAACCCTGAGACCCGCCGTAAAACCCTGGTGGCACTCTTCACGGACCACCAGTGGGTGGAGCCCTCAGTAGTAACAGCTGATCTGCACGCCCGCTATGGCTCACCTACCTACTTCTACGCCTTCTACCATCACTGCCAGAGCCTCATGAAGCCTGCTTGGTCAGATGCAGCTCATGGGGACGAAGTACCCTATGTATTTGGTGTCCCTATGGTGGGCCCCACTGACCTCTTCCCCTGCAACTTCTCCAAGAATGATGTTATGCTCAGTGCTGTCGTCATGACCTACTGGACCAACTTTGCCAAGACTGGGTAAGGAGAAAGTGGGCGTTCTTCTTTGGGACCCCAGCATGCCGTCCCCTCTGCTCCTCTATCTAAACCTCTGCCATCATCTCCCTTCCTAAGGTATTCCCCAAATCTTGCTTGCTAAGCCTTTCACCGCCCTCCCTACTTCTTCCTTTGGAGTCTTTCATACCGTTTCCTTCCCTCAAAAAGTTGACTGAGGCTCAGAACTCAGTTAACATTAGGACTGAGCAGGGGTGAGAGTCATTGGCTGGCCTATCGGATTCCAGGTTAAATTGTCAGAGGCTGTGTGAAGTGGGAATAAAGTATATTCAGAAAGAGCCCTTAAAGGGCTTTTGGGAAACTTGGGAAACTGAAAGGACTGATGGATGGATGCTCAGTAGCATGTGAGAAGAAAAAGTATCACAGCATGGCCTTACAGGATGGGCATAGGGGAAGAGGAGATGGTTCCATGAAGCTGTGGGCAATAGGAGTTCAAGGCTGGGGAAGAACAGTATGGACACAGGAGGGAGGGAGATCGTGAAAAAGATGAAAACAGTGGGAAGTTGGGGATGAGAGGAAGAATGCTGGGCCCTTCCCTCATCTAGGTAGAGTGGTAACCCCAGATTTCCATGTGGTATTGCAGGGATCCCAACAAGCCGGTCCCCCAGGACACCAAGTTTATTCACACCAAGGCCAACCGCTTTGAGGAAGTGGCCTGGTCCAAATACAATCCCCGAGACCAGCTCTACCTTCACATCGGGCTGAAACCGAGGGTCCGCGATCATTACCGGGCCACTAAGGTGGCCTTTTGGAAACACCTGGTGCCCCACCTATACAACCTGCATGACATGTTCCACTATACGTCCACAACCACCAAAGTGCCGCCTCCGGATACCACCCACAGCTCCCACATCACTCGAAGGCCCAACGGCAAGACCTGGAGCACCAAGCGGCCAGCCATCTCCCCTGCCTATAGCAATGAGAATGCCCAAGGGTCCTGGAACGGGGGTCAGGATGCAGGGCCACTCTTGGTGGAGAACCCTCGTGACTACTCCACTGAATTAAGTGTCACCATTGCCGTGGGGGCCTCCCTTCTGTTCCTTAACGTTCTGGCCTTTGCTGCCCTCTACTACCGTAAGGACAAACGGCGTCAGGAGCCCCTGCGGCAGCCTAGCCCTCAGAGGGGAGCCGGGGCGCCCGAATTGGGAGCTGCTCCTGAGGAGGAGCTGGCAGCATTACAGCTGGGCCCCACCCACCACGAATGTGAGGCTGGTCCCCCACACGACACACTGCGCCTCACTGCACTGCCCGACTACACACTGACCCTGCGGCGCTCCCCTGATGATATCCCACTTATGACCCCCAACACCATCACTATGATTCCCAATTCCCTGGTAGGGCTGCAGACGTTGCACCCCTATAACACCTTTGCCGCAGGGTTCAACAGTACTGGGCTGCCCCACTCACACTCCACTACCCGGGTATAGCTCCAGCCCAGAGCACAGCCTATCTCCCGGCCCCCCTCCCTCCCAGATCTACAAACACACATGCGCACACAGACACACACAGAGACACATACAGACATATATGTATACGCACGCACCCACACCCGACAGCAGACCCACCTGCACAAACATAGACGTGGACATGCGCCCGCATGTACAAAACCACAAATAAGGAAGTAAACCTGAACAAACCCTTCAAATGGGGACGCAAATGAGTCCTTGGGAAGCCGAGGACCCATGGAACAGCAGCTGAAGCCAGCTCCTTGAGCCTGACCAGACACTCCTGGGGGCCTGAGAGCACCAGCTGGATACCCCCTTGGTGCTTGCCCTCCGCCTCTCTTGGAACCGCACCACCGACCTACTCCAGACTTGGGAGCTGTAAAGAGCACAGTAGCTCTTTCTCCCCCAGACTTGGTCTTTTTCTCTGGGTCTTGTTTTTGTTGATTTTTTTTTTTAAATGGAACAAATGTTTTTCCAACCTGTGAGTGCAAAGAGGCTGCCGAAGGGAAAGTCCCAGGCCCAGGTCTTTCTGGCTCTGGAAACCCCTGTGCTCACACGATCCGACCGAGGAACGGGACCCCTGAGAAAGAAACAGATTTGAGTAAGACCATGGGGTGGAAGGAGGAAGGGGCTACCGCTGCATGGGGTTGGAGGGCCATAGGGGAGAACTGTCCGGCCAGCTCTGCGTCCCCATGGCGGGCTGCAGAGTGTGCAGCGTAGATTTGGTGAATGAGGTTCTGTGGAGGCCATGTCATTATTGGGCCCGGGTATCATCTGGGTTCTGCCTCTGCCCTTGGGGTAATGCTATCAGAAATTCACCCCATTTTATTTACAGTCTCTTTTGTGTCTGTCATTTCTCTTTCCAAAAGGCAGTGTTTTTTGTTGTTGTTGGCTTTTTTTTTTTTTTTAAAGAAAAGTTCTTAAAACACTAACGGAAACCCATGGAGTTTGTCCTTTGTAAAAATTTTAAACACAGTGTCTTGTTATAAAAATAAAAAATCCAGTTAGCACTCCCAACTTGCCTCCCTTGCGCAGGCCTTGCCCTGACAGACCTCCCAGCTGGGTGCCTCTGCAGGCTGGGAACTGGCTGCCGGCTGCCTCCCCCTCCCGTGCCTTTAGCTGATGTATGTCTGGGCTGCACTCTGCTGGGCCCGCATCAAGGCCTCTCCAGTCTTCATCAGGTTGCCATCCCCATCCCCAGGACTCTGGGTTCCTGCTGCTGAAGCCTTCTCTTAGTGCCTCGTGGCCTCCTAATGAAATGGCAAAAATAACACTCCTCTTCTGCGTGCCATCGTGCTGCTGCCACCGCCTCCACCCACGCTGCCACCACCCCCTGGGCCACCACCCTGCTTTCATCCTGGACTGGGGGATGGGAGGAGGTCCGACATCTAACATGCTGAGATTCTTGCTCATATCTGAATCCAGCAAGGCACCAGGCCTGTGGACTCCCTGGCCTTGGATGACTGAAAGAGCAGGAGTCCTCTCCTCCTCAGAGATACTTGTGTCCTGTTCTATGAATTGGAACTGAAAAAGTCACTGGGGCCCTGGGAGCAATTTGTCTCCGAGATTATGATCAGTGGCTCCCTATAGATCCTCGGGGGGTAGATTCAGTGGCATTCCCCAGGGTTAGCATTATGGTATTTCATATTATTCTCAGTGACCTGAACTGAAGGGCTGAACCACTAGTCTGCTCATCAAGTGTGATGGTTGGGTGGGGTTGCTGACACCTCAGAAACCAGGATTAGAATTCTTCAAAGTGACCCTGACAAAATGAGGGAGATGAACCAACACAACAGGAAGATGTTCAGAGGAGATAAACACAAGGTGGTACAAGGATCAAAACCAAGAACCAATCTGCTTATATGATGCATGGGGACAAGAGAGATGGGCACTGATTCATTTGACACAGTATAGTTAAGAAAAGAACTGGAGGCAGAGGGTCAGGGTGGGTTACAGCTGAATGAGTCCATAGTGTAGAAATGGTTTCTTCTCCCTCCTTCCCTCCCTTTCTGCTTTCCCCAACTAACATGAATACTAGCATATAATAACAAAAATAGAGCGTGAACTTACTGGGAAGTAATCAGAGTCTGAGTTATAGAATTAGAAGTCATCTAGTCCAACACACTTATTTTACAACTGGGGAAATGGGCCCAGGAAAGTCCAATGTCACAGTTAGCATTAGAAACAGACCTGGAATGAAGTCCCGAAATATATGACCTTTCCCATGGTCCTCAACTTTTGCCACTCTACCCACCATTGGTTATGCTTTTTAAAGCATTAATGTGTCTGCCCTTGGTCAATACATTTTCAGCATATGTGGAAAAGTGGGAGAGGGTCTGGAGAAGACCAAAAACAACGTGCCAAAGGACTAGGTTTCTTTTTCTTTTTTTTTAATTTAGAAAGGAGGGACAGGTTGAGGTAACATTCAGTAATTGTAGAGCACGTACTATGTGACGTGTGCGTTATATCATCTTGAAAAATCTAACTTGTAAATAAGGGCAGAGCTGCCATTCCTTCTGAGAATGATGGATGGGAAAAGATTAAGTTAGGCACAAGGAAAAACTTTGATGTGGATAAGTGATGATGATACTTCGTAAGTCCTCCAAGGCAGTTGCCAACTTGAATGAAAGACTACTAAGAAAAACACTGCTGTTCATCTTCCTGGAAGCAGAGGGCTGGATTACATGACCTTTTTAGCTCAGTTCAAAGTTGTTCTTGTAACAATCCTTTGGTCGCTCCATCTCAGATATTACCAAACGGGGACTCCTCTCTTCTGGGGAGGGATTGTGTGTATGTGTGTGTGTGTCTATCTCCAAACTAGATTCTATTTGGGAAGGATTTAGACATTGCCTCTCCTCTAAGAAGTCAAGGTGCTATAGCAAACCTAGCTCCGATCCTATTTGGGACCCATCAGTGACACATTCCAGTTGGTCTTCACATCTTGGAAAGGTCTGGGTGGAAGAGGCAGCCTCCAAGACGGACAGTGTTTCGATCTCATTGACAGTCAGTGTCGTGCCTGGGTAGCTTGAGTGTTCTTAGCCCTGTTGCTGACAGCCAGCCCTGAGCCCAGCTCAAAAACCCAGGTCCTTGCTTGACGAGGGGCAGAGTATATACTTGGATTTTATTTCACATTGCAAAAATCATTAGTGCCTAGACTGGGTCCAGCCTGCATTTTCCTGGACTTATCTGATCTCTATATTAGTCCTTTGGACAGTTGGACACAGCTATCTTGGGGTCCGAACATGTGGTATGTGCGAAGGGCTAGAGGTTGGTCACTGTGGAAATATCCATACAAAGGGAATATGGTTGTCAAGGCGGTAGGCCTGGCCCTGTGCTAATTTATATACTCTGATAGAAGATCTCCCCGCTTTGGGGTACCTACTATCAGGAAGACAAAACTGAATTACGATAAAATGAGCAAAATGCATAATTTAACATGTGACTTCAGTTGTATGGTCAAGGTTAAAGAGTCTGGAGAAATTGCAAGAAAAGCTGCAGGGGGATTCGGGTGGGTGGGTGGCATAGTACACACTCCAAATTGAGAGAAAAGGCTCAGCCAGAGCAATCACACAAGAAGGTCTAGGCATGCTTGAGTTGCAGAGAGGGACTGACTTGTCTGAAGTAGAATGTTCAAATTAAGTGCTTGGGTATCAGATTGAAAAGGCAGGTTGTGGAGGTCTCCATAACAGTAGAAGAGTGAGGGTGTTATTGGATGAGTCATGGGATGCTCTCACTTTCCTTTTCGCTAATGGTTTTAGAGAGAGAAAGAGAAAAACTCCTCAGCTCCTCTTCTCTTTTTCTCCTTCTGTTCTCTGAGAAGGATTTCCAGAGTAGAAAGGACAGAGTGAGCACCCGAGAGAGGCTCCTAAAGGCAGTCTATTCCAAAAGAGGCTTCAGCTGCTCTGAGTAACTCCGTCTCATGGTCTGGGTCAATAACAACCCAGAGCAGTGTGAGGACTTGCAGCTCAGGCTATAGGACAACTGGTGGTGGCTGTGAAAATCCCATAGATCAGGGGTCCCCAACCTCTGGGCCATGGACAAGTACTAGTCCAGGCCTGTTAGGAACCAGGCTGCACAGCAGGAGATGGGCTTGAATGTAATGCTCTTGAATCATCCCAAAACCATACCCCCTACCCCGGTCCATGGAAAAATTGTCTTCCACCAAACCGGTCGGTCCCTGGTGCCAAAAAGGTGGGGGACTGCTGCTGTAGAGTAAGAAGAAGACACACAGGGCAGCTTAGAGATAGGCAAACATGGCTCCAGTTTTACAAATGGGAAGAGATGAATTCCATAAATGATAGATCAAATAAGTGTAATATCGATTGAGGGCAAGAGTCTAGGACAAATGATTAAAAGGATGGTTGGTGAGCACTTACAAAGAGAAGCAAAAATTGTTCAGCCCCTCCAAGGACTACAACTATTTTCACTTCCATGGACTCAGGAAAAACAAATCATCCCCCACTTAGCTCATTGCCTTTGAAGGGTGATTGGATGGGTAGATGAGGAGGACGGTATACCTACAGTGTATCTAGAGTTCAGCAAAGCATTCTCTCATGATACCCTTGGGACAGTATGTAGAAATGCAGGGTGGATAAAGATAAACGTGGGCAGATTCTTAGCCGATTGAATGACTACGCACAAAAGGGTTCTGCTTTAATGCCACTAGATCAAATTTGAAAATTACACATAGCTGAGAGAGAAAGCCAAAGTGACAGAATCAGAATGCACAGACATGTCGAGAGGCTGGTATGATGGATTCACTATAGCAAAATGAAATTTAACAGGGACATAACCTTTCTGTGGTACATATTTCTGCTCTTATATCCAGGCTCCTAGGCATCCGGTAAAAGGTTTAGGGCTAAGACAAAGAGAGATGTCCCACACAGAGAACTTAGGAGCTAGACCCCAGAGGAGAACCCTTAGAACAGATATGAAGAATAGGGAAGCTTTCCTCAGGGACCCCCAGAAACACCTGGGAAGGGCAGCCAGGCAGAGACGGCAGTTCCAGTGGATCAACTAGGAGAAGAGCTCAACAACTGCAGTGCAATTATTACTGGAAGATGGAGAATCCCAGGACATGTGGGTTACAATGAACTCACCAGAACTGACTATCAATTCTGTATCCACAACTAGAAAGACAATAGTGAACAAGACGGTCATGGTCTTGAACCTCAGACATGACAAATATTCAACAAATGCGTACAAATATGAAGTTGGTTCCAATAAAGATTACGGTAGTGAAAAAAAAAAAAAAGAAAGTTAACAAGGACAAATATAAAGTCACTCGTTTGAACTCCGCAAGGTAAAAATATCAGTGAAGGATGTGAGAGCAGTGGCTTAGAGGGTTTTTGAATAAATGAAAGCTCATGATGAGCCATGAATCAAAAACGTGGTTTGGTTCCTACAGAAAGTCTTGTGACCTTGAGCTGTGTTAATAAGAGGGTAATGTCCAGAATAAAGCAGGCGGTCATCTTGTGCTACCCTGCACGGACCAGACCATACCTGAGGCCCTCTGTTCAGTTGCGGGCATCACACTTCAAAGGAGATGTCAGCAAAAGTATGTCCAGAGAAAGAGTGGTGAGAATAGTGAAGGGACTGGCAAATCCCAGGAGAAGTTTGTCCACTGTTAACAATTCGTTACTGGGTTCATGGGGAAAAGGAGGCTATAGACTTATTCTGTATATATGTCTAAGAGATCCAAGATCTCATGGGTGAGAGCGGTAGGAAAGTAGATTTTAGTTTGATGTAAGGAAGATGCATTTTTTTCTTTCTTTTTGATAATGAAAAATGATAATAAAAGTTTCAGTTCATGATTCCAGCCTCTTGAAGTCCTTTTAAAATTTATTAACTGGGACAACAACGGACAGATCTTTTTTATTTTCCTCTTCACTTTTCTTGTTTATTATTTTAAAGTGAATTTTTCAGGGTGACATCGGTTAATAAAACCATACAGGTCTTAATGAAGTGAAATGGAATTAAATGAAATGAAATAAAATTCAATATAAATATACATAAAAAATAAAATTTATTACCAACATTTTCCAAACCAAAGAAGAAAATTCCAGATCTCAATATCCTAATGTAAGCATATCACTGTGTTTAGGCAGAACTTTCTAATGACGAGAATTCTCTGAAATTAAAATGTACTGCCCATAAAGGTAGGCAGATCTTCATCACCAGAGATAGTCCAGCAGTGACTGGACAACCACTTTGTGTGGATGATGCAATGGCAATGAAAGCATATGATAAAGGACCAAACCAGATGACCTTCTAGGGTTCCTGAAATTCTTTGATGCTGGAAGGTCTCCTGGCGAAGTATTTAGGAAAATATTTCTGGAACCTAGGTGCTGGTAGGCTGGAGGAGGAGAGACTGGAAGCAGAGATAATAACTCTGAGGGCTACAACTATTTTCACCGCCACCCCCCCCACCCTGCATCCCAAAACTACAGTCAAAAACAGCTTTGATGGCTGTCCAATTCCCCTACCTTGCGATCTGATGCTTGATTCTTTCTGAAACCACCTTGCCAAATAGTCATCTCGTATCTGCTTAAATACCTCCAGTAATGGGAAAATCTTGTTCTTTCAAAGCTAACTATTTCATAATATTTGGTCATCTTGAAGCATGATAAAGTTCTTCCTTGAGTTGAATCAAAATATGTTTTCCCATAGCACCTTGTCCTTCACTCGTGATGGCTCCCTCTTACAAAGCAAAACAAAATGAATTCCTCTTCAATATTATGAACCTTCAATATGTGAAAACTGGATTCCGAACCACCACCATCAACCATGTTAATCGCTCTTCCAGGTTAAACAGCCCCAGTAGTTCATAGTACAAGGATTTTCAAGTCCTCTCAGATTCCTGGTCTCTCTCTCCTGTGCGTCGTGCTGCAGGTGGCTAATGCCCCAGTGCCTGTGTGGTATTCAAACTAAAGACAGTCCTCTACTGCGGTCTAAGGAGCAGAGAAGACAGCGCCACTGTCATCTCCTTCATCCTAGCCCCAGATGCAGTAGCCCCTCCGGCAGTTGGTGCCAAAAATAATGAGCTTACAGGTACCTCAAACACCTGAAACCTTTCACACAGATTGTTACAAAGTCATGTCTCTCTCCTACCTTGCACTTAGGCATTTGGTCTGGACAAACTTAACTGTGAAATTTTCCATTTCATTTTCCTGGTTCGTTGTGGCCTCTTGGGATCTTCCCGAAACCAGCTTCACATCATTTACAAATTTGATCAGCACGCCATCAGTGTCCTGATCCAAGTTGTTAATTAAATGATTGGACAGGCCAGGGACCTCCCTCCAGGCTGACAAAGATCCATTAGTCACCAGCTGTGAATACACCTTACTGTCCTGTCTTCACCCCACATTTTCCCTTCTTATCCACAAGGACATCTCACACCAGGACATTCTTAAACAAAATAAGATTGTATTCTGAAATCCTCTTTGGAAACAAGGAAGCGGAAGGGAAGGGAGCGGGGAGGGGAGGAGAGAAGTTTGACCTTTAGATCTTCGCTTCCCTTTCCCCCAATTCACACAATGAGCCCCATGGCTTCAGTGTCCATGAAGGCATTTGCAGCCATCAGCTCCGGTTTAGAAAATCACAAGAACTGAGTTTAGGGTCAGAAAACTTACCTTCATATCCATCTCTGCCTCTTCTTAGCTGTATGACCTTGGGCAAGTTGTTTAACTTCTCTAAGTCTGTTTGCTCTTCTGTAAAATTGGGAGGCTAACACCCACCTCACAGGGCTGTTGTCAGAATTAAATGGGAAAATGGATGTGAATGTGTCTTGTAAACTGTAAGCACCGTACAAATGTAAGATATCTTCATTATCATTTATTGACTGCCTACTGTGTTCACCAGTCTAGGGTATAAAAAGAAAAAAAGATCAATAACCTACAAATAAGAAGGAAAAAAGATAACCAAGATACTGTCCTTGTCCTCAGGGAGCTCACAATTTTGCAGAGGGGATATGTTCACGAATAACTATAACAGAAAGTAGAAAATAGGACAAAGGGCACAAGCTGTTGTGATAATTTGGATGAAAGGAAGGTCCCTTTAAGCTGGGGGATATCAAGGAAGGCTTCATGGAGTTCTAGCTGCCCCTGGACAAGGGGGACAGACCTGACAGACAGACAGAAATGGCTGAGAGAGGGCAGCATTCCACATGGAGGAGCCTACGAATGGAATCCACAGCCCATGCTCGCGGTGCTGGGAGCAGTCTTGTTTGCCTGTAAGAGGCCATGAGGCTGGTTGGTCACACCACGACTTTTGCAGACGTAGTCATCCCCGGCACACCACGTGAAAGAATTCAGTCCTCCAGGAGGGGACCTGCATTTGAGCAGAGCTTCTTAGGCCTCAGGTCTTTTATTCTTTAGCTGACCCCTTGAAGAAAAACAACTCTTCTGGAGGCTAGAGGCATCTGGAAAGATCCCAGGATATCACCTTCTCCCTAATCTGCTGCAGCTGAGAAATAAACAGGGGTATCCAACCTGTGGCCTATGGGCCGCATGTGGCCCGGGACGGCTATGAATGCAGCCCAACACAAAATTGTAAATTTACTTCAAACATTGTGAGATTTTTTTTTTGTGATTACATATCACAATGTATTTAATGCGTGGCCCAAGACGACTCTTCTTCTTCCAGTGTGGCCCAGAGACGCCAAAAGGTTGGACACCCCTGGTATGGGAAGGGCAGAGACTAAGGCTCCATTTAAATCCTGGAAATCTTCAGCTGGGAATAGCTCTAGCTTAAGGATTCAAGCATTTTCATTGAAGGGAGTTATCCGCCACCACCACCACCGTATCTGAAAGACTTCTTATTTTTCAATTCCATGTGAGGAGCAGGGAGGGTGGGGAAAATAGTTCAAGGGCTCTCAAGGTCCATTTCCTGCCAGTTTCTTTGGACTTAGGTTATAATTTGGTGCCACCTGGTGTCAGAAACAGAATATAACATGCTGGTATAGCTGCTGCCTCCTTCCTAAATTTAGGGCACTATACTGCCACCCAGCATCTAGGGATGGGTTAGCTTCCGGCCGGGAGGGTACAGCCAGCCACTCAAAGGCACTCTGAGCTCTGGATAATGGAAAAGAAGGGGGAGAAAGGGAAAGTGTTGCTCCAGGCCTCATGGGCATCCTTTCCTCAGAGTCCCCTCAGAAATGTGTATTTTCCCCAAGTACTACAGCACTGCTTTGCCATGTCCCCTCCCTCCACCGCCTACTCACACACACTCTCTTATGATGGCTTCAATGTCTGTAACAAATAATATATGAGATCTCCCTTTCCGAGGTGGCCAAGAGAAATTGTTGTGAGCCTCTAGGGTGGCCAAGGGCTCTGGTTGCCAATAAGCTCAGGTTGAAAGTGTTTCCTTCTGAATTCTTACCTTTTGCAACAGCATGGATGGGCCTGGAGAGCATTATGCTAAGTGAAGTAACTAGTTGGTGAAAGATGAACACCATATGATCTCACTTAAATGTGGAACCTAATGAACAAAATAAACTGAGGAATAAAATTGAAACAGAGGCACAGATACAGGCAACAGACTGACAGCTGTCAGAGGGGAGAGGGGTTGGGGAGCTGGATGAAAGAAGCTGAAGGGATGAAGCAAAAAACATATGTACAGACAACGATGTGGTGATACTCAGAGGGAATAGGGGGTGGAGGGAAACGGGAAGTGGGCAAACGGGGGGAAATGGGGACATCTGTAATAGTGTCAACAATAAAAAATGTTCTGCTATAAAATGTCAAAAAATTTAAATAAAGTATTTCCTTCTGAGTGGGCTATACTGTTCTTCAATAACTGAGCCTAAACTCCTCAGGAAATCTGCTCCCTGAGGCTACGCTAAGGCTTCTACAACCCTTCTGAAAAGTTAGGGGAGGGAGCCCTGGCTGGTGTAGTTCAGTGGGCAAAAGGTTGTGGGTTGATTCCCGGTCAGGGCACAGGCCTGGGTTGCAGGCTAAGTCCCTGGTTGGGGGCATATGAGAGGCAACTGATCGATGTTTCTCTCACACATTGATGTTTCTCTCTGTCATGAGCATCTGTTCATGATATAGTCTTTCCTATAAGTCAGCCGGACAACTGTCCGGCTCAATGCCTGCTGAGCAGCCTGGCACCAAGGAGTAGACCAGAGTCACACACACACAGTCACCATGCTATTCACTCAGCTTTTATTGAATGCGGGTTTACTCAGAGTTTAACATCAACACACATTAAGGTCCTACTGACACTCTAACAATCTAAGAGAATTATAAGACACACACAAACAGCAATCAATGGGGATAATGAACCCGAGTCCCAGAGTC
>PVKU01000451.1:167156-481817 GCA_004027475.1 Anoura caudifer
CTCCGGCGGTCGATGCCAAGGGAGATCAGCAGGGCAGGGAGCACCAGGATAGTATGTGGAGCTCAGCTATCTCAGCAGCGGTCTGGAGCCCGCCTCAGTTATACCTTGAGAGTGGTGCGCTCCACCCTCCTGGCTCTCTTAAGTGTCTTGGCTCCCCTGATGCCAAGTGGTGACTTTCCCCAGGAGCCTATGTATGGGATGTCCCTCTCTGTAGACACAACTGCTCTGGTCCCGTGTGCAGATATCTTAGCTGTGTCTCCTTGCCAGATGTGTCTGCTCTGACGTAGGTTGTTTCCCTCTTGAACCAAAGTGTCCTGGCTGATTGGTGGCCATCTTGGTTGACATGAGTGACAAAGTGGAGAATTTGTTCTATATACTTTGTGCTATCTTGACTGCACCAATGCCATTTTATTGTCCCTGCTCTCCACAGTCTCCTCTCTTTCTCCCTCCCTCCCCCTCTCTTTAAAAATAAAAATAGCCCTGGCTGGTGTAGCTCAGTGGATTGAGTGTGGGCCTGTGAACCAAAGGGTCCCTGGTTTGATTCCCAGTCAGGGCACATGCCTGGGTTGTGGGTCAGGTCCTCAGTATGGGGTGCGCAAGAGGCAACCACACATTGATGTTTCTCTCCCTCTCTTTCTCCCCTTTCCTCACTCCCTAAAAGTAAATAAATAAAATCTTTAAAAAAAAATAAATAATAAATAAAAATAAATAAAATCTTTAGAAAGCTAGGGGAGGGAGAAATGGGGCTTTGGGGAATAGAACAGATATGGTGGCCCCTTTTCCCTCTAATCCTCTTCCTGAATAGACTCAAAGTGGTCAGTAAAACTAAAACTGGATTGGTCTAATGATGCCTCTAATAGGGTCATCACAGAGGGTAGGATGAGGGGATGGCTCGAATTGGGATGGCTGAGTGAGGACAAGACTGAGCTAGTAAAAAAGTTAATCCCTCCTCCACCGCCTCCATGTCAGTCCGCTTGCAGTGCCCCACTGTCTCTGGCATAACCTTTTCAGGTTCTCCTGAGTGCCTGCTCTCAGTTTGGAGTATGGATGGCAGATGGGAGCATGGAAATGGCTGAAGGGTAAAAGGAAAGAATTAGCTAGATTAAAAGGCTTCGATTCTCAGATCACTGCTTGCATAAGCCCAGGCACTCCCCTGGTCCCTACTATACCTGCCGGCGTGAATGGAGGCCCCCTAACTGGACCGCCTAAGAAGTGAACAAACCCCTTTTTATCCTGTACTTTAGATAGGGTAGGGTTGCAATTTTTTAAAAGTTAACATTTGCTAGAAAACGAAATGGTAAGAACATACACACAAAAGGCTCAGTGGGTTAATTCACATTCCTTATCCCATCGTGGATCGACCAAAATCTAACTTTAGGTAAATTTATGTGGTGCAATGTGTAGGCACCCAACCAAGTCCTTTTTGGCCAGGGCAAGCTATCAAAACAAGTGAGAGGTCAGAGGTTAGACCAAGCTGCGTACACTTTAACCTGACATAGATCTGGTGACACTCGCAGACCCTGGTGCAATCAGCTTCCCAGGTGGCCTCTGGCCTGGCCCATGCTGCCTTCTATCCTGACCCCTGGGGTTCCCCCACTCTCTCCTGCTCCCCGAGAGCAAAGAGCCCCAGTAAAACTCTACCCCTTCACATACTGATTTGATGATGTTTCAAGGACAGGTGTTCTGACAAATACAAGTGTGTTTACTGTTTAAAAAAAAAACAGATTTGAGACTGCTTCTGAAAATCTGGATCCTATGGTAGCACTTTCTATTATTCTCACTAGCGTTTCGGTTAGTGATTTAAAGTGGCCATGTGACCCTGATAGCAAACGCCATCTTTCTAACAAACCTGCCTGCGCTGCCTCAGACTCCTCTGACGGATGCTTGTGCTATCTGTTCCTATTTCAAAACCTTGAGACCGCCCACCGAGACCCCTTTTCCGTCTGGAAAGACCGGCAGGCTCTCAGGTCATTTGTGGAACAGATGTGATTGACGCGATCTGGGTCTAATAAATGCTCGTCTCCTTCCCAGCTCAGATGACTAGTTCCGCTCTCTTTCCCAGCTTCTTTTTGATGACTCATCCCTGAAATTTTTCACTCACATGCCTTTCTCAGCCCCGCCCCGCCCATCTCTTCTCTCTTGTCTCCTAGTTATCCCCCATCCTTAGGGGAATGGGTTTTGTGAATTCTGTCGGGTATAATTTTTACAGGGCACCTTAAACATATGGAAGCCAAAAAAAAAAAAATCGCCCAGGAAAGAGGAGGTTCATTTCCTTATAAGGAGCTTAACCTGTGACTGTGCTTTGAACTCTCCCTTTCACATGATGGGGGTGGGTGAGCAAGAAATGCCAGCAGGACTCCTGCCTCTGTTTCCAGCCCAACTCCAAACCCCTTGCAGCTCTGAGCACCCAGCAAATGTCAAGCTGCCCCACTCCAATGCTGGCCTCAGTAAGGGAGGAGTCCAGGCAGGCACAAATGGGCTTGAAAGTTTCCAAACATTTTTATGAGTCTCTTGGGCATCTGCATCAGGCATAAATGACCAGTTTGCCAGGGACTGCAGTCCTGAGGAGGAAACAGACATTGAGTCATGAATAGAGGAAACAGAGAAAGGGAAGCTAAACTAAGTAGGGGGCTGAGACTGAACTAAGAAACTGTCCTAGATCTCAGTGCCTTTAAATAGGTGAATGAATGGGCTTCCATGGGGGCAAGGGTCTGTTGCCACGCTGTGCCCATGCAGGTCCTAACAGCATGAACTCCTGGACAAGGTCAAGTGAAGCCAATAGATCTATAGTAGGAAGTTGACTGAGTGCGGGCCTGTGAACCAAAGGATCTCGGTTTGATTCCCAGTTAGGGCACATGCCTGGGTTGCAGGCCAGTTCCCAGCAGGGGACGCACGAGAGGCAACCACACATTGAAAAAAAAAATAGTAGGAAGTTGGTGAGGAGCTGGCTGAATTTGTCCCCTTTGGGCACTTGTAGGCTAAGTTGTTCTTTCATGCTCAGGCGATCATCACCGCTTCTATGCCACAGCAAAAGCCTGTGATTGAAAGCTTGCAGTTCTGCTAGGTTTAACACCACCTTCCTTGTATAGGGTTTGTGCCTAGTGGGTACACAACAAATCCTGAGTGTCATACCAAAAGCTAAAGACTCAGAGACCACCCAGTCTGCAGGCTTCTCATGGGAGGGAGCTTTTGCACTTTGGTATTGTGTCTCTGGGATAAAAAGAGTACTTTGCAGCTTGGGGCAAATAAAGATGGTGCTGAGAAATGTAGGCACCTTCCTTTGCTATTCCCTCTTAGCCAGCCCTGCTGCTCCCCTTTGGAGGCCCCTTGGCTAAGTCCCATCCACAGCTCATTTGCACTGTCCAGGCTTACCCCTCTGGCCTCTGAGCAGAGTCTAGCCAATGACCAGGAAAGAGGCAGCATGCTTTCTGTCCCTGTTGGGGTGAACATTAAGTGGAGACACAACCCTCTCCACTTTCCAGATTCCACTTCCATCTCCTCTCCTTCATCTACATCACAAGACAATTCTTAAACATTTCTCCATGCTGAAGCTCTGTTCTCATTCCTTTACACACAATCCTTGTCCTGACAATCAGAGGCAACAAGGGTTGAGTGACACAAAAAAATGCAGAAAGCACGTACACGTGGGAGGGGCAGTGGGTTAATGTGTAAACTGTGTAGTTCAGAGATGTTGGCACCCGTGACACATCTGGGGGTCAATGCAATTTGGGGCAAAGGAGTCAGGATAAATGCATGTAGTTGCGATGGAAAGTGGGGATGGGCAATTGAGAGAGTTCTGGGAGATTGGGAGAGTAAAGCTAATGGCTGTCAATGGCAAAGGATTCCTGAAGGAGGCGGGATTTCAGAAACAGCTGAGTTACAGAACCAAAGGGCCATATGGTGTTTGCATCTCAGGTGGGAGTGGAATTAGCAGATCAAGTAGACTTTGATAAGGAACGCTTCAGTAACCTGTGACTGTTATTTCTTCTCCTCCTGTCTCAACACACATTTGTTGGGTTTCATAGATATTGGAAACATAAAAATAATAATGATAGCAAATAGCTCTTGAGTACTTACTATCTGCCAGGTACTGTGTTAAGCACATTATCTTATTTAAACCTCATCTTGACCTTATGATGTAAGTATCATTATCAGGCCCATTTGACACATAAGCCAACTGTGGTTCAAAGACATGAAGTGACTTGCCCCAAGATCATACAACTGGCTGTAAGTGGAAGAGGTGATATTTGAATTTAGTCAGAGTCTACAGCTCATGGATTTAATCAGTGTTCTCTACCTAATCTTTTAGTTGGACAATGATAGAAATGGGATGGCTTTCGTGGCAAGGGAAGCTGGAAGAGGAGGGAAGACCAGTGTAAAGCAGAAGATCCCAGAGCAGCAGCATGGCTCTCAGCCAGCTCTGTAGACAGGCAGGTAGAGGAAGCATCTGGGCAACCAGGATGCAGCAGACACTCACAGGAAGCCAGGACAGGTGGGTGGTGGGCAGTCAGGGTATCTGGCAGCCAGTAACAGATGGTCTTCCAGAGCAGAATGTCAGATGTCAAAAGGTCTGGCCAGAGCTAGATGAAACGCTATTCCTGAGAAGACTGCGGTGCTAGACAGGGCATCAAGGTAAGAATAAGGAGCTGGGGACACCAGAAAAAGGGCCTAAGAGACAGTTTTATATAAGAAACCAGGGAACAGTCCAGTTATCAGAGGTAGGAATCAACTCCATTCATTCATGCTCCTAACTATTCTTTAAACAACACTTTTGAGCTTTCACTATGTTGTAAGTGCTAGGTAGGCACTGGGATAAGACAGTCTAGTGGGGAAGCCAGACTTGTAAAAAACAAGCAGCTACAATACTATGTGATTAGTTCTCTGTTAGAGGTACAAACAGATTGTGTGTATGGAGGTGAAGAAACTAACTTTTCTTGGGAGAGCTCACAAAGAATATGAACTCTGAGCTGGGTCTTTAAAGAGGAGAAGAAAGTTCCCAGGCTCTGAGTGGTGCAGAGGATTCCAGGCAGAGGGAATAACATGGGCCAAGGCATAAAGTTTTGAAAGAGTAGGATACATCTGATGAACAATAAGCAATTCATACTGGGGTATATGGTAGGGAGAGGTGCAAACTATGAATCTGAAGACCAGATTATGAAGGTTTTTATTAAAACATTTTGTTTATTTATTTCTAGAGAGAGGAGAAGGGAGGAAGAAAGAGAGGGAGAGAAACATAGATCAGTTGCTTCTCTTACGTACCCTGACCAGGGACCGAACTGCAACCCAGGCACCTGTCCTGACCAGGGATTGAAGCAGCAACCTTTCACTTTGTGAGATGATGCCCAAACAACTGAACTACACCAGTCAGGGCTATGAAGGCTTTTGTGGGTGCTGCTAAAGAGCTCAGACATTCTCCTATAGCTAAAGAAGGGCAAGCTATGGTCTTCATGTCTGCAAGTGACTAGGTTGCGTTGATGTGTTTTAGGACGAATATCTGGGAAATAGTACCCAGATGCACCAGAGGCAGGCAGATCATTCAGGAGGTTATTGCAATTGGGCAGGCACAAAATGATAGGAGTTTGCCCTGGTTGGTGTGGCTCAGTGGGTTGGATGCCATCCCACAAAATTTCAATCCCCAGTCAGGGCACATGCCTAGGTTGTGGGCCAGGCCCCAGGTTGAGGGCATGCAATCACACATTGATGTTTTCTCTCTCTCCTTTCCCCTCTCTCTAAACATAAAGAAATAAAATCTTTTTAAAAAAGCGATGAGAGTTTGAGCTAAGATAATGACAGAGAAGATTAATTCAGGAAAATACTTCTGAGGGAGACTTGGTAAGAATCAGTGATTGATATGGTGAGTGATACGGAGAAAGTAGCCATGGACAACTGCAAAATTTCTTACTTGAGCCTGTGGTGACGTAGTTCACATATGGATTGGGACTCTAGGAGGAAGAACAGGTTCGACAGAAGGAGAAGAGTATGGTTTGGAACATACTGAGTTGGAGGTGTCCACTGTGTGTTAGTAAATGTTTAACTACCAGCTCCGGCTGGTTGGGGGTTGGGGGAGGTAGAGAGGTTGATTTGTTGTTCCACTTATTTATGCACTCATTGGTTGACTCTTTTTTTAAGGCTATGGGTTTTTTTTAAAGATTTTATTTCTTTCTAGAGAGAGGGGAAGGGATGGAGAAAGAGAGGGAGAGAAACGTCCATGTGTGGTTGCCTCTCACGCACCCCCCACTGGGGATGTGGCCCACAACCCAGGTAAGTGCCTTGACTGGGAATCCAACCAGCAACACAGTGGTTCGCAGGCCAGTGCTCAATCCACTGTGCTACACCAGCCAGGGCTCCAGAAGGCTTTTAAAAGTCTAATGTGAAATTCCTTATGAAAACTTCTAGCAAAACAAACTTTTAAAAGTCTATGTGTCAATTATCATTCTTGATGCACTTATGTAAATAATCATGCTAAATCTGATGATACCTATTGCTTCTCAGCCTTTTGGCTAAGATCAAGTGTAGTATCTGTTTTTATCAGTTTAATATCTGATATGTCCTCTATCCGTGGACAAATGGATTTTTGGACCTGAGAGATGGAATAAGATCTTGCTCCATCCACTCTGCCCATTGACCCTATATTGCAGTATTTCCAGGAATGGGGCACGAGAAAAATAAATAAATCTAATGACACCAGGCTTATTTTGTAAACAGATATCAGAAAGGTGGGGGTGGCCCTGGCCATCGTCCCATACACCAAAAGGTTGTGGGTTTGATTCCTGGTCAGGGAATATACGTAGGTTGTATGTTTGATCTCCAGTTGGGGTGTGTATGGAAGGCAACCAACTGATGTTTCTTTCTCTCTCTCTCTCTCTCTCTCTCTCTCTCTCTCTCTCTCTCTCTCCCCCCCTTCCCTCTCATCAATAAGCATGTCCTTGGGTGAGGATTAAAAAAAAAATAAAATAAATAATCAACAAGAAAAATTTATAATATTGAATGCCTGTATTAGCAAAAAAACATTTAAAAATCAATAATCTAAGTTTTTTATCTTAGCAAACTAGAGAAAAAGAACAAATCAAATCCAGAGTAAGCAGAAGAAAAAAAATTAACAAGGATTAGAGCAGAAGTCAATGAAATTGAAAACAGCAAATCAATAGAGAAAATAAATGAAAATAAAAGCAGAGTCTTTGAAAGGGTCAATAAAATTGATAAGCCTCTAGCCAAGCTAAGAAAAAAGAGAGAGGACACAAACTACTAATATCAGAAATGAAAGAGGGATCATCACTACAGATCCACAAACATTAACAGGATAATAAAGTTCTGGCTGATGTGGCTTAGTGGATTGAGTACCAGTCTGCCAACTAAAAAGTTGCTTCTACTTCTGGCCAAGATGGAGGCGTAGGTGGACACACTGTGCCTCCTTTCACAACCAAAATTAAGGACAACAAAGATTTAGAAGCAAGAAAACAACTAGAACTCATAGAAAATTGAACCATACGGAAGCCCAACAACCATTCATCCAGACTGGTAAGAGGGTCAGAGTCGTGGCAGGAAAAAGTGGAGGTGCAGACTGGGCATGCAGGCAGCAGTGGCTGGCAGATCCCAGGTGCACAGGCGGCAGCTACCAGACCCCGGGTACAGGGTGGCAACTGTGCAGACCCAGTGAGGCTGCACAAGGCGGCTGGCTGACCAGGTGGTCCCACATTCTCGTGCAGATAATCCAGGGGAAGGGGAAGTGGCGGAAGAGACTGGAATCCGAGAGAGAGCAGAGCAAGCGCCATTGTTCCCTCTTGGACCTCGCCCCACATACAGCGTCGCTACCCAGAGACTGGGCGGCCCCGCCCTGGGGAACACCTAAGGCTCCACCCTTCACTTCGTAACAGCTGCGACTAGACAAAAAAAAAAAAAAACAGAAACAAAAATGGCTCAAACTGGAGAACAAATCAAAGCCCGAGAGCCAATTCATCTAAGTGATGAAGAGATAGCCAACCTATCAGATGCATAGTTCAAAGCCCTGGTCATCAGGATGCTCACAGAATTGGTTGATTTTGCTCACAAATTAGATGAAAAAATGAAGGCTACAATAAGTGAAATGAAGAAAAATGCACAGGGAACCAATAGAGATGGGAGGAAAACTGGGACTCAAATCAATGGAGTGGACCACAAGGAAGAAAGAAACAACCAAACAGAAAAGAAGGAAGAAACAAGAATTCAAAAAAATGAGGAGAAGCTTAGGAACCTCCAGGACATCTTTAAACATCCCAACATCCGAATTATAAGGGTACCGGAAGAGGAAGAGCAACAAGTGGAAAACTTATGTGAACAAATAATAAAGGAGAACTTCCCCAATATGGCAAAGGAAATAGACTTCCAGGAAGTCCAGGAAGCTCAGAGAGTCCCAAAGAAGTTGGACCCAAGGAGGAACATACCAAGGCACATCATCATTACATTAGCCAAGATTAAAATGAAGGAGAGAATTCTAGAAGCAGCAAGGGATAAGGGCACAGTCACCTACAAAGGAGTTCCCATCAGATTGTCAGCTGATTTCTCAAAAGAGACCTTCCAGGCAAGAAGGGGCTGGAAAGAAGTATTCCAAGTCATGAAAGTCAAGGACCTATATCCAAGATTGCTCTATCCAGCAAAGCTGTCATTTAGAATGGAAGGGAAGGTAAAGTGCTTCTCAGATAAGGTCAAGTTAAAGGAGCTCATCATCACCAAGTCTTTATTACATGAAATGTTAAAGGGACTTATCTAGGAAAAAGAAGATAAAAAAAATATGAACAGTAAAAAGACAGCAAACCCACAGGTATTAACAACCACACCTAAAACAAAAGCAAACTAAGCAAAGAACTAGATCAGGAGCAGAAACACAGAAATGGAGATCACATGGAGGGTTAGCAATAGGGGAGTGGGAAGAGGAGAGAGGGGGACAAGGTACATAGAACAAGTAGCATAGATGGTAGGTAGAAAATAGAAAGGGGGAGGGCAAGAATAGTGTGGGAAATGTAGAAGCTAAAGAACTTATGACACATGGATATGAATTAAAGGGGGGGAATGTGGGTGGGAGGTGGTGTGCAGGGTGGAGGGGAATGATGAGGAAAAATGGGACAACTGTAATAGCATAATCAATAAAATATATTAGAATATAAAAAAAAAAGTTGCGTCTTTGATTCCCAGTCAGGGCACACGCCTGGGTTGCAGGCCAGGTCCTCAGTAGGGGGCGTGCAAGAGGCAACCGCACATGGATGTTTCTCTCCCTGTATTTCTTCCTCCTTCCCCTTTTCTAAAAATAAATAAATAAAATCTTCTTTTAAAAACTCAATTATAAACATACTCTCCCTCCTGGGTACATGCCCACAGCTTTCCCTCCCCCCTCTTACCCCACAGGCACACAGTCCTAAACTCTAAGGGTCCTCACAACACCTGCAGCCAGGGGAGCAATCGGCAGCAACAGCTCATCCTGGACTAACCCCCTGAACCTGTCCCCACAGTCCCTTTTTCTATGGCTCTCTGGTGAGCTGACAGCAACCCCTCCTTGTCTCATTTCTTTCCTATAATGTTTCTAGTGGGCCAAAACAGTCCCTCCTATGTTCTCTCCTGTTACTTCTTCTATCCTGAGCCCTTGCTTGTTTCACTGTCCCCAGCTTTAATAAATGTACTCCCCCCAAAAAACACTTTGCCTTAGCCAGTGTGGCTCAGTTGGTTGGAGCATCATCCTTTCACTAAAAGGTTGCAGGTTCGATTCCTGGCCAGAGCTCATTCTTGGGTAGGCTTGATCCCTGGTCCGGGTGCATACCACAGGCAACCAATCAGTGTTTCTCTCTCACTTGGATGTTTTTCTCTCTCTACCTTCCTTTCTTTCTAAGAGCAATGAGAAAAAAAATGTCCTCAGGTGAGGATAAAAAAATGACAACAGTAAAATACCACTATGCACTTATTAGAATGGCCAAACTCTGAACACTGACGACACCAAATGCTAGTGGGCATACAAAATGGAAGACACTTTAGAAGACAGTCTGGTGGTTTCTTACAAAATTAAACATACTCTGACCAGAAATGTCTCTTCTTGGTATTTACTCAAAGGAGTTGAAAAGTTACGTTCATTCAAAAACCTGTACACAGATGTTTATGGTAACGTTATTCATAAGTGCCACAACATGGTAGTAACCAAGATGTCTTTCAGTAGGTGAATGGATAAACTTTAGTACATTCAAACAATGGAATATTATTCATTTGCTAAAAAGAAATGAGCTATCAAATCATAAAAAGACATAGAGGAACCTTAAATGCATATTACTAAATGAAAGAAGTCAATCTAAAAAGACTAAATACTGTATGATTCCAGCTATATAACATTCTGGGAAAACTATGTAGACAGTGAAAAGATCAGTGGTTGCCAAGGGTTAGGGGTTCAAGGAGTGATGAATAGGATTTTTTTTTAATCAGGGAAATTTTTATTGAAGGATAATACTTAGGTTGTAGCATTACTTGCTTAAATTTTTGCTGAGAGATTAAATGAAATATAAACATCACAAAATATTGTAGACCACCTTGTGGTCAATCAATAGAAATGCCTTTTGTGGTTTCAGTTACATTTTAATGGGCAATTTTTCACTTTTGAAGTCTTACCATTTCTAGGAATGAATGTATCATTTTATAGTGGTACTGTTTATTTCTTTTTAAATTTTTATTTATTGTATCAGTTTTATTTTAAAAAATTAAAAATTTTTCAATTACAGTTGCCATACAATAACTATTACATTAGCTTCAGGTGTACAACACAGTTATTAGATATTAATATAACCCTTCAAAGTGATCATCCTGATAAGTCCAGTACCCAGTGTACGGAGGAGGTTTAGTGCAGCATCATACAGAAACTACTCTGCATAATACTATAATGGTGGATACATGCCATTATACATTTATCAAAACCCATAGAATGTACAATGCCAAGAGTGAACCCTAATGTAAACTAGAGACTCTGGGTGATGATGATGTGTCAATGCATGTTCATCAACTGTAACAAATGTGCCCCTCTGGGGGGAGTTGGTGATAATGCGGGAGGCTATTATGTATGGGGGCAGGGGTATATGTAACTTTCTCTCAATTTTGCTGTGAACCTAAAGCTGCTCTAAAAAAAGCACATGAAAGAGGCAACGAACTGATGTTTCTCTCACACATCAATATTTCTGTCCCTCTCTTTCTCCCTCCCTTCCCGCTCTCTAAAAATAAATAAATAAAATCTTTTTTAAAAATTAAAAATAGCCCTGGCTGGTGTAGCTCAGTGGACTGAGTGCTGGCCTGCAAGCCAAAGGATCTGCCAGTTTGATTCCCAGTCAGGGCACATGCCTGGGTTGCAGGCCAGGTCCCCAGTAGGGGGCGCGTGAGAGGCAACCACACATTGATGTTTCTCTCCCTCTCTTTCTCCCTTCCTTCCCCTCTCTGTAGAAATAAATAAATAAAATCTCTAAAACAAATAAGTAAAAAATTAAAAAGAAAAATGAAATGAAATGAAATGAAATGAAATGAAATAAAATAAAATAAAATAAAATAATTAAGAGTATTAGCCAACTCCAGAATACCAATAAAGGTTTCTGAGCAACATCCAGGAGATGTTTAGAAGGCCATTGGAAACACAGGTCTAGAGCTAGCAACGTTTGGTCTGCTCTGCCCTTGCCTCAGTCCTTGTCCTGACCCAGCTCTTCCTGATGGGCCTGAGCATGCACCTGCCCTCTTGGATTAGACACCATCAGTCCTCTCCTAGAGACCAGCAAATCAGGACCAGAAATCCATCCTCCACAAACCCATTGGATTATAATTTAATGTTTTGTGTAACTCAACGCAGAGTGTCTTGCTAGACTCTCCCACAACATAGTTTAGCCCAGTTGTCACATGAGTACTCTGGCAATATTTCCCAAACTTTAACCATTCAAGAATCACTGAGCATTCCCCCACTCAAGACAGTGACATAGGCAGACATTATTTGCCCCTTTGCACAGCCACATCAAAATTAAAACTAAAACATAGAACAACCATCACTCAGAAATGTCAGAAATCGAGTTGAATGGAAGTCTGACAACTATGGAATTAAAGAAACCACATCCATCCAGACTGGTAGGAGGGGCGCAGATGTGGAATGGGCTTGTCCCACATCCATGTGTGATGGATAAAAATTCAGGAGTGATATCTCAGGAGCGAGGAGTCCCTGCCCCACACCAAGCTCCCCAGCCCAGGGTTCCAGTGACAGGAAAATAAGTCCCCATAACTTTTGGCTGCAAAAACCAGTAGAGTTTGAGTTGGCAGAAGAAACTGCTGGAGCCCCAGGCAGTTCCTCTTAAAGAACCCACACACAGACTCACCTCCTCAGACTCACTCCCTCTGAGCTCAAGCACTAGGGTAGAAGCTTGAAAGGCACCAGAAGCATGCTGGGAGAGGCTGAACTTTCTGGCATCAAGTCAAGCAGAGGCCATCATCCCATTGCTAAACCCTCCCCCCACAGCCACAGAGCAAGCTGGTGCCATATCTAAGACTCTTTCAACCTGGCTAACAGTCTTTGACCACCTTGGAAATCCCCAGAGACTCTGCCCCACCCAAATTATGAGCCCCCCAAGTGACTTTTCCATATGAATGCCTGGTCTTGGCTCATGCTGCACAACTTCCTAAATCCTCTCAAACAAGCCACAGCTGGCCTCAGTGAGCCCCAGGCCTGGCACTAGCACCAGCCGGCCTAGATTCACAGCTTGGCTTTGCCTGGAAATCTCCAAGCCCAGCACAAGTAGCAGCCATCTCAGAGTGCTTTATAGCTCAGGTAGGGTGGCCTTGGGCAAAACACAGGTGGGGGCTGACCTTGGCCTGCACCATCTGGGAAATCCAGGACCAGTGCACCCAGTAGACAGATACAGATGATGTCAGCCCCCTGCCCCTGCACAGCTGATCATCCATGGAGGGTATAGGTTGGTGGTAAGTGGTCACAGCCCATCCTTGACCCTGACTGGCCTGGATAAATCCCTCTCATTGATCTGCCAACAGCAACCAAGACTCAAATATGAGATGATGGTGTACTCAGCCCACAAGAAGGGCGTACCTCAAGTTCCCACTTGGGTGATAGGGGAGGCTGTGCCACTGGACCCTACAGGACACCTACTACATTAGGCCACACTGTCAAGGCACAAAGTCAAAGCAGCTCTACCTAATACACAGAAACAAAAACAGGGAGGCTGCCAAATGAGGAGACAAAGAAACAGGGCCCAAACAAAAGAAGAGATCAAAACTCCAGAAAAAGAGCTAAACAAAATGGAGATAAGCAGTCTATCAGATGCAGAGTTCAAAACACTGGTTATAGAGATGCTCAAGAAACTTAGTGAGAACCTCAACATCATAAAAAAGACCCAGTCAGAAACAAAGGATTCACTAATTGAAGTAAAAAACAATTTACAGAGAAACAATGGTAGAGTGGATGAAATCAAGAATCAAATCGATTATTTGGAACATAAGGAAGAAAAAAACAATCAGAACAACAAGGAGAAAAAAAGAGTACAAAAAAATAGGATAATATAAGCAGCCTCTGGGACAACTTCAAGAGGTCCAACATTCTCATCATACAGGTTCCAGAAGGAGAAGAGAAAGAGCAACATATTGGAAATCTATTTGAAAAAATAATCAAAGAAAACATCCCTGATTTGGAGAAGGAAATAGACGTGCAAGTCCAGGAAGCACAGAGAGTTCAAAACAAGGTGGAAGCAAAGAAGCCCACTCTAAGACATCATAATTAATATGGCAAAGGTTAAAGATAAAGAGAGAATCTTTAAAGAGCAAGAGACAAGAAGTTAGTTACTTACAGGGAAGTACCCATAAGACTGCAGATGATTTCTCAAAGGAAACTTTGCAGGCTAGAAGGGATTTGCAACCAATATTCAAATTCATGAAAAATAGGGAGTTCCCATGAGACTGTCAGATGATTTCTCAAAAGAAACTTCGCAGGCTTGAAGGGACTGGCAATAAATATTCAAAGTCATGAAAAGCAGGGACCTACAGCCAAGATTGCTCCAGTCAGCAAAGCTATTGTTTAGAATCAAAGGGCATATAAAGCGTTTCCCAGATAAGAAAGAGCTAAAGGAGTTCATCATCACCAAACCATGATTATATAAAATGTTAAAGGGACTTATTTAAGAAAAAGATCAAAATTATGAACAATAAAATGGCAAAAGTACATATCTATCAACAATTGAATCTAAAAAGCAAACAAGAAGAACTGAGACAGAATCATGGATACGGAGAGCATTTTGATGTTTGCCACATGGGAGGGGGCTGTGGAGCAATGGGTGGAGAAGTGAGGGGATTAAGAAGTAGAGAATATCCATAGGGATGTAAAGTACAGTATAGGAAATGGAGTAGCCACAGAACTTATACACATGACCCACGTACATGAACAGTGGTGGGAAGATTGCCTGAGGGAGTGGGGGTGCTGAGTGGAGGGGGGCAAATGGTTAAAATCAGGACAATTGTAATAGCATAATCAATACACTATAATAAAAAAAAGAATTGCCTTCACAGGGGTTGGGTGGGGGTGATGAAAAGGTTGAGCAGAAAAGAGAGAAAGAGAGAGAGAGAGAGAACTCGTGGACATGGACAACAGTATGGGAACTGCCAGGAGAGAGGAAGAGAGGGGGGAGGTGAAGTAGAGTATGGGGGTATAAATAGTAATGGAAGGAGACTTGACTTGAGGTGGTGAACACACAATACAATATACAGATGATGTGTTGTAAAACTGTGCACCTGAAACCTGTATAATTTTATTAACCAGTGTCACTCCAAAATTCAATTAAAAAGAGGGAAAAAAAGAGCCCTGGCTGGGGTGGCTCAGTGGATTGAGTGCTGACTGCAAGCCGAAGGGTAGCTGGTTTGATTCCCAGTCAGGGCACATGCCTGGGTTTCGAGCCAAATCCCCAGTAGGGGGGCGCATGAGAGGCAACCACACATTGATGTTTCCCTCCCTCTCTTTCTCCCTCCTTTCCCTTCTCTCTAAAAACAAATAAGTAAAATCTTTACCAATACAACAAATCACCTTTATAGTTTTTGCCATATCTATGACCACTTGTATTATTATTTACTTAACATTTTTATTTTTTTTTCTGTGTAAGGCAATTTATTTTTGGCAAAGAGTTGCTTTGAAAGGTTTGTTTTTTTTTTTTTCTAAAGAAAGTTAGCAGCACTAAAATTTTGAGTTGGAAAATTTTCGGAGTAATTAAGTTGTGATATGAAAATAATGTGTTCCATATTAGTGAGTGTTCTAGATACTTAACACCCTCTTAAGCTATAAAAATTGAAAATATACATGCTAATACATATAACACATACACACAGAAAACAGTGTGGTGATAGAGGGAAAGGGGGTGGGGTAGGTGGAAGAAGGTTAAGAGGGGATGGAAATGGGGACAGAAAGAGACTTTTCTTTGGGCAATAGGGCACAATGCAGTGTGCAGATGATGTTTTGTTGAGCTGTACACTTGAAACCTGTATGGTTTTGCAAACCAATGTCACCACCAAAAAACTAGAAAAAAAATAAAATGCAAAAAAGAAAATATACATACTAGATTTTTTTGATCATATTATTTTTAAAAGGAATACACACTTTCCTAATTTAAAATAAGTTATAAGGAAGAAAAGGAACCTGTAAATAACCATCTATGCCTTCAAATCCTCCTACCTTTCATACTTTGGTTTTTCCCCAAGCAACAAGAGTTAAGTTCACAAAAAACAAGCAAGACAACAAAAACCATGAGAAAGAACTCGCTGTGGAGACAACATAACTTTCAAGAAATTCAATGTAATCAGCTTGGGACAGACTGCTATTTTTTAAAGATTTTATTATGTGTTTGTTTGTTTGTTTGTTTGTTTTTGGACAGAGAGAAAAGGGGGGAGAAAGAGAGGGAGAGAAACATCGATATGCAAGAGAAACATTGATTGGTTGCCTCTCGCATGCCCCCAACTAGGGACATGTCCCACAACCCAGGCATGTGCCCTAGATTGAAATCGAACCAGCAACCTTTTGGTCTGCTGGCCAACTCTCATTCCACTGAGCCACACCAGCGAGGGCTATTTATTTATTTTTAGAGAGAACAGAATGAGGGGAGAAAGAGGAGAGAAACATCAATGAGAGAGGGAAACATCGATTCCTGCATGCCCCATCCAGGACTGAACCTACAGCCCAGACATGTGCCCTGACCAGAATAGAATTGGCCACCTTTCACTTTGCAGGACAATGCCCAAGCAACCGAGCCACATTGGTCAGGGCCAGATTACTATTTTCTTGAGTTGAGCCTTTGATGGAAAGGTGGACATACAGTTGGGAGCCATTTTGTTGAAAGCTCTGTAAATCCAAACCCCACTTGATGTCATAAGATTCCTATTGTGCTGGAGATCAATTAAGAGAAAACATCGGGTCCATGTTTTCCATGCTACCTCACTCAATACAGGGTACATGTTTATTGATTGGGAATAGTGGTAGGAAGAGGCAAAGGCAGAATATGAACTCTTTAAATATTTTTCTCTGTATATATAAATCTTCAGGTTAATATACTCATCTCAGTTTAATGTGCTTATGATGGACACTACTACATGAGGCCTGTCCGAAAAAAGGTCCAAGCATTGTTAATACAATGAGAACAGTTTGCACAACATCGATGTAGCCTGGCAGCCAAGGGGAGTGGACTGGAATGCCTGAACAGGGGTGAACAATGATGACTTCACTGTACTAGTCAGTGGGGGCAGTAGACAGCATTGAATGAACATGTGTTCTGTGTGCCCATTGCATTCAAAATGACTGAGTGAGTAGAGCAACAAATCTGCATCCAATTTTGCATTAAGCTCGAACATTCTCCGTGGAAACTATTCAGATAATTCAGAAGGCCACAGCTATGGGCAACTGGTGATCAGCAGCTTCATCATGACAGTGTACCCACTCATGCATCATGTCTTGTGAAGTTTTTTGGTGAAACCTCAAATCACCCAAGTGACTCAACTCCCCTACAGCCCATATTTGGTGCCCTGCAACTTCTGGCGTTTCCCCAAACTAAAATCACCTTTGAAAGGGAAAAGATTTCAGACTGTCGATGAGATTCAGGAAAATACCACGGGGCAACTAATGGCAAATGGGAGAACTCTGTGAGGTCCCAAGGTGTGTAGTTTGAAGGGGACTGAGGCATCATGGTCCTCTGTATAATGTTTCTTGTTTCTTGTATCTTCTTCAGTAAATGTCTCTATTTTTCACATTACATGGCTGGGTACCTTCTGAACAGACCTCATATACCCACAAATGATCACTGTCTGATAACACTCACAGGGGTGCCCAGCACCTTTGCCCTTCACCATAGCGTATAAATGGATTAAAAAATCTTTCCAAATATGAGGTGAACACTGCTGACATATTCATCTACTGCCCTTGCACAGACTCCAGGAGAGGAGTGGGGCAATCTTCAGATAAATGGGTGTTCACACTGGGAATAGCTGCAAATGGGCTGCAGAGGTGGAGGTGAGCAGGAGTTATTAAAACCTGAAACAGAGCTATAGGAGTCATCAATATGGAGATGGTACTTGAAATCATGAGAATCAAGAAAACCAGCCAGCAAGAGTGTTGGAGCAAGCTCTGGCTGGTGTGGCTCAGCGGATTGGTTGACATTAGCCTGTCAACCAAAGGGTCACTGGTTTGATTCCTGGTCAGGGCACATGCCTGGGTTGTAGGCCAGGCCCCCAGTTGGAGGCGTGCCAGAAGGAACCCATAGATGTTTATCTCCCTCTCTTTCTCCCTCCCCTCCCCTCTCTCTAAGAATAAATAAAATAAACTCTTTTTTAAAAAGAGTCTTGGAGTAAGAAGACACCTGAGGCTAGAACTCTGAAGAACATTACAGAATGAGGAGGAAAATCATAAGTATGGTATCATGGAAGCCAAAGGTAGAGTATTCTGTGGAAGTGATATTTGTTCATGGCATCAAACACTACCGTGCAGTTCCCTCTGAAGGATGTCTGTTTGCTTCTCTAATATGGAAGTCACTTATGAGCATAATGAAAACACTTTTAGCAGATGGCTGGGGCAGAGGCCAGATTGCAGTGGATTGAATGATGATGGAAGGTAAGGAAGTGGTAAAAGTCAGTGCGAACTAATTTTTTCCCCTACGAAACAGAATCTGGGCATTTCCCTTAAAAGTAGCAATACCATCCCTGGCTGGTGTAGCTCAGTGGATTGAGCGCGGGCCTGGGAACCAAAGGATCGTGGTTCAACTCCCAGTCAGGGCACATGCCTGGGTTGCAAGCCAGTTCCCAGCAAGGGACGCACAAGAGGCAACCATACATTGATATTTCTCTCCCTCTCTCCCTCTCTCCTTCCCTTCCCCTCTAATGATAAATAAATAAATAAATTTAAAAAAGACTAAAATCTTTAAAGAAATAAATAAAAAATATTAAAAGTAGCAATACCAGTTACCATATGTTAAATAACAAATGTACAGAAGATGAATATTAAATTTTCTTTCAATTCCAGCAAATATTCACTGGGTGCCTTGGCTGTTGTACATACGAAGAAGAAGAAGCTGTGGTCACTAGCCTCGAGGTGCTCACAGTGTAGTAGGAGACAGGCATAGGGGTCTGGGAACACAGAAGAGGAAACATCATTTCCGTCAGAAGGGGTTGGGAATCTGAGAAGTCTTGACAGAGGAAATGACATAAGAGCTGAGATTAGAAAAATGAGCAGAAATTCTCCTGGTAAAGGGTGGGGGAAGGAAGGCATTCCAAGTAGAGGGACACACAAGCAAAGCCTCATGGATATAAATGTCTATGTCACGTTTAGTGATGCCTAGTGCTTCAGTGCAGATAAGGTACAGGATTGGAGTGTGAAGAGGTCCTTTGGCCATGTTAATGAGTTCAGACCTTAATGCAGATAATGAGGAAGCCTTCGGAATTTTTTTAAGCTAGAATGGTCCCATGTGAATGGGCACATGTCCAGAATTCGAAGGGCAAGACTGCAAGTGGGGTGACCAGCTGAGAGACTTCCCATAATTGTCTGAGCATGAGGGGATGAGAACCCGTTCTAAGAGAGTGGCAGGACATTGGAGCAGAATGAAACAGAAATAGAGGAGTAAGGTAGTGGGGCTGATTTAGGAAATGAAGATGATGATTTTAAATCGATTGTAGTGAAATTATAAAGCTCTCGAACTGTGGAATCAGGAGGAATCCTGACTCTGCAGCATCCCAGTTGTGTGACCTTAGACCAGCGGCGTCAAACTCATTTTCACTGGGGGCCACATCAGCCTTGTGGTTGCCTTCAAAGGGCCAAATGTAATTTTAGGACTGTATAAATGTAACTACTCCTGAACAGTTAAGTGAGAGCGCCAGCGTGCCAGGCGGGATAAAACAAGGTGAAGGGCTGGATTCAGCACGCCGGCCATGTGTATGCCACCTGTGCCTTAGGCACATTATTTAACATTTCTGAGCCTCAGTGTTCTCATCTGTAAAATGGGGATAATAACCTACCTACCTTATTTATAGGACAAAAACAGAATAAATACTCAATATGCATTAGCTATTATTTTTAATATTATTTTTATTTTTACTGTAAACTAAATTTCAGTGACTAATGGAAATGTCCAACAGGCCGTTAGAAATATAAATTGAGCCCTAGCTGATGTGGCTCAGTGGATTGAGCGCTGGCCCATGAATCAAAATGTCACTGGTTCAATTCCCAGTCAGGGCACATGCCTGGGTTGAAGGCCAGATCCCCAGCTGTAGGGGTGTGAGAGGCAACCAATCTATGTTTCTCTCTTGCATGTAGATGTTTCTCTTCCTCTCTTTCTCCATCCCTTCCCCTCTCTCTAAAAATAAATAAAATAAAATCTTTTTGTGGTGAATACATTCTGTGAGTTTTATTTTTATTTTTTTATTGTTGTTCAAGTACAGTTGTCTCCATTTCCTCCCACCGCACATCCCCACCCCACCCATCCCCATCTCCCACCCTCAAACCTGCCCCCATTGGCTTTGTCCATATGTCCTTCATACATGTTCCTTGATGGCCCTTCCCCTACTATCCTTCTCCCCCTCCTCTCTGGTTACTGTCAGATTATTCTTTATTTCAATGTCTTTGGTTGTATTTTCCTTGCCTGTTTGTTTTGTTCATTAGCAACCTAAGTGCCCATCAGTAAATGAGTGGATCAAAAAACTGGTACATTTACACAATGGAATACTACACAGCAGAAAAAAAGAAGGAGCTCCTACCATTTGCAACAGCATGGATGGACCTGGAGAGCATTATGCTAAGTGAAATAAGCCTGGCAGTGAAAGAGAAATACTATATGATTTCACCTATATGTGGAAACTAATCAGTAAAAATAAAATCTTTTGAAAAATGAAGTGCAAAAGGAAGATGTGAACTACAGAATTCTGACTCACCTTGGAGAGACAGTTGCGCTTGGAGAGTGGCTGAGCCTCTCTGGAAAGGGCAGAGAATGGAATTTTGCAGAATATTCATGTTTACAAGTGGTAGGAGAAGAGGTACAGAAAATTAGTGGCCTGTGAGGAAGACACAGGTCCTTGCCTTGGACAGGATTTTTAAATTGGTAAATGCAGTGGCTTCATCTAAGTCTTCGGTCCCTCACCCTCTGCAGTATTGCATGCAAGAGACGTCATAAAGTCTCCTTTCAGAAATCCTGTTCTGCAGTTTCCATGGCATTTCGTTCTCCTCTACCTTCTTTGATTATGCGTAAGATGTCTCAGCTGAAAGCCTTACAGCTTACTTGCTCCAACCCCCTCATTCTGCAAATGATGAGATTAAAGAGCCAGAAAATGGAAGTAGCTTGTTCAGGGTTCACAGTCAGTTGTTTCTTCCCTGTCTCTCTCCCTCCCTTTTCTCACTTCCCATGGGTCTTTGCTCTTAGTTCTCCTATACTTACTTCCTCTTTCTATAAAGTCATCTGTTTGCATAGCTTCTAGGATTTCCTTTAGGTTTGTGATTGCCAAATTGAAATCTCCCACCCATGTCTCTCTCCAGAGCTGCTATCCTGTCCTTCCAAGTTAGCTAGATGTTTCACTAACACCTCACACTCACCACGTCTGAAGCATCATTTTTCTCCACAGGGAGCTTCCCTCTTTGACTCCACTACCTTATTAATGGTACCTGTGAAAAGCAGGACCAATAAAATGGCATTGGTCTGGTCAAGACAGCATAAAGTATATAAAACAAAGTGGAGTCACTCATGTCAACCAAGATGGCTGCCAGTCAGTCATGACGCTTTGGTTCAAGAAGGAAACTACCTAAGTCATGCCAGGTGCTGTGCCAAAGCCTACCAGGGTGGGCACACCCAAGATATTAGCACATAGACACGTCTCCAGAGAGGACACACCTATTGACACAGCAAAGGGGGCTCTTGGCCCTGAGCCACAGAATTTCCTGGCTCAACTAGGTGCCAAGAATATGAATATGATTCAGGTGGCCTTCAGAACCACCACCAAGACAGCAGATCTCCCACCACAAGACGCTTCTCCATGCTACTCTGGGCATGTGCCGCTGGAGACTCTGCCTAACTGAGCTTCGCAACTGACATGCTGCTTGAGGTTCTGCTCCAATCAGACTGAGACACCTGCTCGCTGACACTGCCTGCTGGACCTGGGACTGAGACTCTGAGATTTGGATTCATTAACTCCCCCATTAAATTAACTGTTGTGTTTCAACTGTGTGTTATAATATAGAAGATAGGATACTAATGTCATGCTGATGTTCTATCTGGTGTGAACCTGCATTTAATAAAAACTGAGTGTGTGCAACAGCTCTTGCAGCTCTTGTCTCATTCCTTGCCGCTATTGGGTATAGTCTCAGCCTGGCGATCTTCTTCCCTGGAGCTGGAGGTGCACCCTGACTATAACGTGACCTTCTTCAAGAGGTACGGCCTACAGGGTTCATACTGCAGGTGCTCACGACAGCACCTCCATTCTCCTAGTCAGCTAATCCCTTATCGAATGTGGTCAGTTGGTCCTATAGAAATGTGCATGTAGTGCAGTGGTCAAGTACACTGCCTCTGTGGAGAAAACTGTCTGGGACCAAATCCTGGCTCTGCGATTTTGGGCAAGCGACTTAGTCTAAACAAGAGGCCATTAGAGCTGCAAGAGACTTTGAGGATCATTATTTCTTCAGCTTCACTTTTTTTTTTTTTTCCAGAAAAGAAAATTGAACCCTGGCTGGTGTGGTTCAGTGGATTGAGTGCCAGTCTAGGAACCAAAGGGTTGCTGGATGGATTCCCAGTCAGGGCACATGACTGGGTTGCAACCCAGATCCCCAGTGGGGGGTACTCAAGACACAACCACACATTGATGTTTCTCTCCCTCTCTCCCTCCCTTACCCGCTCTAAAAATAAATAAATAAAATCTTTTTTTTTAAGAAAAAACATTAAATTCTTGAAAGGTAAATCACTATAGCCTGTAAATAGGAGTAAGGACTGGAACCCAGGGCTGTTGAAGCTCTAGTCCAATGCATTTTGTACTACATTACATTGCCTCTTGCAGTCTTATTAGATCTGTCACCACTGACACGTCCCTAGATCAAATGTTTATAACTTCATGCCTGGATTATTGAGCAAAGCCTGCTACCTATCTTGCAACCTCTGGCCTACCCCCTCCCTGGTTCACCTCACCAAGGTAATCCCCCTAAAGCATCATTTCCATCTTGTCACTCCCCTCATTGGAAAGCTTTGAGTGATTCCTCCTTGCCTACTAAGTAAAACTCAAATGTCCAAGCTAGGCATCAAAACTCCTCCAAAATCTGATGCCAGCCCATCTTTCCCTGCCTCGTAGCCACACTACTCTTTTATACCCCATTACCCAGCCATGCCCAATATTGTGTGTTCCTCAAACAGTTCATGCATTTTCATGCCCTTTGATGTTTTACACATTGTTCCCTCAACTTGGAGTCTCCTTACTTTGATTTTCCTCCTGCCAAATTCTTACTCATATTTCAAGGCCCAAGTCAGATGTCCTAGTGCATGAAGACTTCAGATTCCTCTAGTCAGAATTAACCTCTAGGTTAATACATGTGACAAGAGTTGCCATCACAGATGGATGTTTAGTAAACATCAGTTCCGGCCTCCCTTCCTTTTCCTCACCTGTGTTCCCACAACATGTTGCTTATACCTCTGTCTAACACATATTTCAGTTACTTTATATTAGAGCTGGTAACTTAAACAACTAGTGAGACTTGCCTTGTCATCTTGCATCCCCCACAGCCCCTGACAGAGTTTCTGGCAAGTGACAGGTACTTAACAAATATTTATCAAAATCAGATGAAAACTGTGCCGCCAAGTCTTCAGACATCACCTCATTAGTACTTCAGCAAGACCAACTCCTGTTGCTGAACATGGAGTGACATGTTGAGAGAAGACAAATCCAGGAAACCTTGTTGGCAAATCTCCAACAACAGGCTTCTGAGCAGCCTTGGTAATTTCAACCAGTTCGCTTGAAAGTCACAAGGTAGGAAAGGTGACACAACTCAGACAAAGTTCTTACCTACATGTTCTTTAAAATAAGCCGAGGTCACCCTGGCTGCTGTGGCTCACTGAATCGAGTGCAAGCCTGCAAAACAAAGTGTCGCTGGTTTGATTCCCAGTCAGAGCACATGCCTGGGTTGTGGGCCAGGTCCCCAGTAGGGGGTGTGTGAGAGGCAGCCACACATTGATGTTTCTCTCCCTCTCTTTCTCTCTTCCTTCCCCTCTCTCTAAAAATAAAAATAAAATAAAATCTTTAAAATAAGTACATAAAATAAAATAAGCCGAGGTCAATGTAGGTCCATTGTGCCCAGCCAATGGGTTACAAGTAGCTGGAGAGAGCAGTGACTGATGTTGAAGAGGTGAGGAGGTGGAAGCAGAAACTCTTTGGGAGAGTTTCTCCCTCATTTGTAAAGGGAGGCTACTATGACCCAGTAATCAATCTTTCCCTGAAAAGTGATTCTTGACTGAGCTCCCTGCATCATTTCCCTTGGGAGAGTGGTAACAGTGATGGGTGACACAGGCCAAGGAGGTAGACATGTATAACACATCTTCATGGTATCTCGCAGCAGGGTCTGGTCCAGGCCATTCTGAACAAGCTTTTTGCTAAGGCTGCTGTGCAGATCACTCCCAGTCTGAAAGTAATGCCTTGGATACGGCCAAGATAAAAGGTAACAGCATTATCATGATGACAGCTTAAGGACAGGTTGAAGGCCTTAAGTTCCTTTCTCTGTTGGCCCTGTCTATTTATTCATTCAGTTGTCATTCATCCAACTTTTTTTAAACACCGACTATGTGCTAGGCATGGAGGTGTTCATACAGACATGAATGGTCCCTGCCCTTCAAAAGTAGTATTCTAATGGAAGAGACACACAAGAAAACAGACAATATGATGGGCTGTGATAAGTGCTATCTCAGAGATATATAGCGCAGAGCAGAAATGGAAGGATAGAGAAAATGGAGGGAATAAAACTCAAACTCCTGAACTTAGCACAAAAAGCACTGGTTACGTCTCACTACTCCTTAGCCTTTGTATGTAAATGGCAGACTATCTGAGCTGAGTTTTAAAGAACGAAGAAGAGTTGGTAAAGAAATAGAGAAAAGGTGTTATACGCAGATTTTACCCCAAAGGCAGTGAGGAGCCAATGGAGGATTTTAAGCAGGGAAGTGACATGATCAGATATACATTTTAGAAAGATCGCTGAAGAAAGTTTGGAGAATGGATGGGAAGAGGCCATGAATGGGTCTAGGGATACAGAAACTGGCTTAGTAATTCAATTGTAAAGTTATCAGAATCTGTACTAGAGCAGTGGAAGTGGAATAGGAAGGAGTCAGAAGATATGACAAGGCATCCTGGCTGTTGTGGTTCAGTGGATTGAGCGTGGGCCTTGGAATCAAAGGGTTGTGGATTTGATTCCCAGTTAGGGCACATGCCTGGGTTGTGGGCCAGGTCCCCAGGAGGGGGCGTATGAGAGGCAACTGCACATTGATGTTTCTCTCCCTCTCTTTCTCCTTCCCTTCCTCTCTCTCTAAAAATAAATAAAAATCTAAAATAAATTTTAAAAAGAAGATATGACGAGGTAAAACTTATAAGATTTTGCCCTGGCTGGTGTGGCTCAGTGGATTGAGTGTGGGCCTGCAAACCAAAAAGTTGCTGGTTTAATTCCCTGTCAGGGCACCTGCCTGGGTTGTGGACCAGGTCTCCAGGTGGGAGTATGCGAAAGGCAGCCACAAACTGATGTTTCTCTCCTTTTCACCCTCCTTTCCCCCCCTAAAAAGGAATTAATAAAATCTTTTTTAAATCCACTGACACTTCTGACTCCTTATATTTGAATTTAAAAAACTTACAGGGTTTAGTTATTTATTGAGTGGTAGGAGGGTGAGCAACACGGGGAAGCTAATGCCAACTCCCCAGGTTTTTGGCTTGGGCAATTGAATGGATATAGTACCATTCACTGGGATAAGGGAACCATTGGAGGAATAGCAGGTTTGGGAGCATACATTTCATTGAGACTCTCAGTAGCCGAAGCTGTGGGAGCAGATGGGACTGCTCTAGGAGAGTTTGAGAAGGGGTAAGGACAGATAGAATGGAACTCTGAGGGACGTCAGCATTTGAGGGGCAGAGGGAGAGGAAAGCATGGAGCAGTCAGAGACGTGAGTGACCCGGTAGAGAAAAGTATAGCAAAAACTAAAGGAGATGATGTAGCCACTTGACACCCTGTTTTAGAGAAAGAGTTTGTGAATTTCAGAATGGTCATGCTATAATGGCCAGTGAGAGAGGATATAAAATAATATGTATTGCAGAGAACACATTGGTGGTTGCCAGCGGTGGTGGGAGGAAGGTAGGCAAAGTGGGTGAAGGGAGTCAAAATATACAAATCAGGGAGATGTAATATACAGCATGGTAAATGCAGTTAGTGGTGTTGTATTGAAAATTTGAAAGTTGTTGAGAGAGGAGGCGTTAAAAGTTCTTAGCACAAGCCCTGGCTGGTGTGGCTCAGTGGATTGAGTGCCATCCTGCAGACCGAAACATTGCCAGTTTGATTCCCAGTCAGGGCACATGCCTGGTTGCAGGCCAGGTCCCCGGTTGGGGGCGGGTGTGAGAGGCAATCGATTGATGTATCTCTTGAGCTTCAATGTTTCTCTCCCTCTCTTACTCCTTCTCTAAAAGTAAATAAACAAAAATTTTTTAAAAAAGGATTCTCTGGATGCTCTAGCTCAGTGGATTGAGTGCCAGCCTGTGAACCAAAGGGTTGCTGGTTGATTCCCAGTCAGGGCACATGCCTGGATTTCCAGCCAGGTCCCCAGTAGGGAGCTCGCGAGAGGCAACTGCGCCTGGAGGTTTCCCTCCCTCTCTTTCTCCCTCCTTTCCCTGCTCTCTAAAAATAAATAAATAAAATCTTTTTTTTTAATTTTAAAGTAAAAATATCAAAGGAGGAGGATGTTTCCAGAAAGTGGGAGTGGTCAAGTGAGTCAAACACCTCAGAGTCAGTATGCCTTATTCTGAGAGATGTCCACTCACTTCAACAACAAAATGATCTTGCTGAAAACAGTTTCAATGCAGTATAGAGTAGGGGTAGAAGCCAGATTGGAGTGGAACCAAAGAGTGAACAGCTGATGAAGAAGTGTAAACAGCAAATGTAGGCATATCTTTCAATAACTTGGTTTAAGAAGGAAAAAAGATAGAGGAGGGGCCCCGTATAAGACACCATCCAGTTTGAGTATTTCACACTATATCTGGTGACTTTGAGTATCCTGACGAAAGATGGGTTACGAAGGTCTTCTGACATGCAGAATTTCATTCCAAGGAGTTACAGCATACGGTGGCGTTAGAAGCAGCAGCCAGCGCAAGGAATCCACATCAGACATTGCTCTTCTGGGGTCTAAGACAAACTTATCATCATTAAAACTGAGCAAAACGCTCCAATGCTACATATATGTCTACATAATTTAGAGTTAGGTTTAATCCTTAAAAAGAGCTCCTTCCCCCCCCCCCCGCCAAAAAAAAAAGCCTTGTGATGAGGATGAAATTGTTGTGGAAATTCTTGGGACTCATGTGATAACAGTCATCGCTTCTTTATCAAGGTGTGTAGCTCAGTTCCATGGACAATATTGTTCTCTAGGAATAATGCCCACATCGGTGCATTTATGGCTTAACCCAGCCCTGACACGGTGAGATGAAATGTCAGGGGTGAGAAAGAGAAGTTATTGTTCATTGTAAAGCACTAACACAGATTCAGAAATCGATAACTGTTTGACATTCTGAAACGTGTCCTCATGATGACAAACCCAATGCCACCAAAGGCCCACTTTCCACGAGATAGTGAAGCAGGTCCCTTGGCTTTTGGGGGGCAGAACATAACCCAGATGGGGGCCTCTTCAGAGGATTTGAAACTCTTTATGCCCGAAGCAGAGGCTCCACAGATTGTGGAATCCTTGTTGTGGATGTGTCTGCCTTTGGAGTAAGCTGGGGGAGGAGGATCCTCAGGGCACCCAACTACAATTGGTTTTCACTTGAGGAGGTGCAGGGCAGCAAAGCCAGAGAGGAGAACCATAATCTTAAAAGACTTTATTTATTTATTTTTTAGATAGAGGGGAAGGAAGGAAGAAAGAGAGAGAGAAACATCAATGTGTGGTTGCCTCTCGTGCACCCCAAACTGGGTACCTGGTCCACAACCCAGGCATGTGCCCTGACTGGGAATCGAACCAGCAACCCCTTGGTTCACAGGTTGGCACTCAATCCACCGAGCCACAACAGCCAGGGCCCATGAACTTTAAAGAAAAAGCAAGATGAGAATGGAAACAGAAGAAGGGAGACAAAATCTTTGTCTGGGAGGCTTGGCAGCAGGATTGTCCTGTTCAAGCGCAAGGATCGGATTAAGGAAAGCAGGTTAGTTAGAATGGAGGCTGTGAAGGATGAAGATATATTAGAGTTCCTCTTTTCATAGAGCACTCAGAGTCTCTTGCAGAGACTGATTTGGCAGTTTAAAGAAGGTATACAGGATAGATCTTATCTTCCCCTTCACACACACACACACACACACACACACACACTGTTGTATTGGCTGGGGCTGGAGCTGAGTTGGCTCTCTCAGAGGCACACAGCATTATGGTTAGAGTCAAGCTCTTGTGGGTGCCCCTTTGGCCCAGTGCTCTCCCCCTGGACCAGGTGCCAGAGTCCACGTTGGTGGGTCAGTCCAGGAATCCATTGAGTGCATACTCTGGCTCCCTGTCTCTGACAGGAAGGATGGATGGATGTGTGTGAACAGGGAGGTGGGGGTCTTCAGACAGAAGGCAACGGAGTTCATGATTTCACAGATGTGAATGGGCCTAGAACTCAGTCCTCTAACATGCAGCAAGGCTGGCTGGGCAGGTGGAGTAGGAGAAATAATTGCTTGTGTTTCCTACCTGGATAGCCCACCATCCATCCTATGAGTGGTGCATGGGAGAAGAAGCCTTGGCCTTCAGGGTGTTGTCATCCATTTGACGCTCCCCAAAGCATTGATCTGGTAGTGCCGGGTGGTTCCGGGAAGGGGCAGGAGCAGTGGTTGTGATTACTGAGGTATGGGGACCCTGGATGAGTCATGCACGGTGTTATTATTGGCAAACTTGGCTAACAGAGGGAAGAACAGAGGAGTCCAAAGATTTGACAGAAAGGGTGAGCTCAAGGGCTTCTATTTAGGGCCTGGTTTACATGTCTTTATTGGGCCCTCAGCTTCAGGGGTGGGTGATAGACCATTAGATTTCTACTTGGAAGACCTGGAAAAGGATCCTATGGGAAAAAATCTTCCGTATGTACAGGATGATTTTAATGGTGGGTGTGTATACAAAGAAAGAAAACTGGAAGAAAAATACTAAATTATTAACAGCCTAATGGGCAGGGCATCGGCTTATCAGGTTGCCTTCCCAAACCTGGAGAATGAGCAGAAATAGATAACTTCTGCGTTCTTTTCATTTCACCCTTCAAGCTTGACACTCAGCCCCATTTTTCCGGCTATGACCCAGACTCCCCTCTGATTATTCACCCCAACCATGCTACCTCTAGTCCCCTTAGGTAAAAGTCCAGGATTGGATTCAACTTGGGAACTTTCAATTTCTGTGCCCCTCCTGAGGTCTTACAGTGTGCTGTGCACCACAGGGCACAACAATGAGGAAGCGGTCATCAAACTGTATTGGCTGAATGAAAGCAACATTAAGACAGTACCCTGGCCCTGGCTGGTGTGGCTCAGCGGATTGAGTGCTGGCCTGCAAACCCAAAGGTCACTGGTTCAAATTCCCAGTCAGGGCACATGCCTGGGTTGCGGGCCAGGCCCCCAGTAGGGGGTGCATGAGAGGCAACCACACATTGATGTTTCTCTCCCTCTCTTTCTCCCTCCCTTCCTTTCTCTGTAAAAATAAATAAATAAAATCTTTTTTTAAAAAAAGGCAGTGGCCCAAAGGTTCCAATTTTCCATTTCACTCATTTTCACTTGGCCACCTGGTCTAGTGAAAGGGTGTCGAACTTTCTGGAATCTTTCGCAAGCATACCCTCTGTTAGTGCAGTGGTCAGACATCAGTGAAATATAGTGTCATTCTTCAAGGCCCAGGAATTAAGGTCTTCATAAAACACAAAAACAGAGGCAAAATGAATTCTAAGTTGCAGGGAGTGGATATGGTACTGCTGAAGGCTCTTCTTCCCCAGCAATCTACAAGCCCCCCAAAAGCACTGCCTCACCTTTAGGTTTTACTCTTGGTAGAATAAATGTGCCATCCTGAGTATGTGGGGCAGGTTTTAGGATATTTCCTACAATTAAGTTTGGAGAGTGCTGAAAGCACTTTGGTTTCGTTCCCCACTCCAAACTGTCCTTAAAGCAAAGGGTATATGCTTAACTGTCGGCTGAGTTGGCGCACTGAGTGCAGTACTTCAGAAACCACTCGGAAAAATATTAACTCCCTCTAGGTGACTTCTTCTAAGAGTATGAATTCCCGGGACACAGACCCATTCATATAATTATGTGTCTGCTTGAAAAGGATTTGTGAAAACCAATAATCAATTACGAATATAGGACCACCTCCATCTTTCTCTAGCAGCCCTTATATACAGTTTGAGTTTGCATAACCATCCATAGCCTGAGCTGGGGTGGGGACATTTGAAATGCTCCGCAGACATTCATGGTTCCCCATTTCCTTCATCTTATGGACCCATTTGGGAAGAGGTTTGGCCTGTGTGTCTTAAGCACCATTTATATTGGAAGCTGTCCACTTTGATTTCTGAGTCGCACTGCAATGCTGTCTCATTGATCAAAGGCACACACAATGCCACATTTTGCTCAATAATGAGGCCCAGGGACAGGCTGGATGATGGACTCCACATGCGAGGCTGTGCCGCTGCGTGCCATGTGAGGAAGCCTCAGGATTGCTGTGATGTCTTGAGCAGAATTTTCACCAGCCTGCTGATTGATTCTGTGGATGGGGTCTGAACCTCTGAACTGCAATGATGTCACTGGCAAGATGTGCTCTATTGATGGTGGGTGGAACAGGAATGTGGAAAGCCCTTGTTGGGGCTGATGTTTGAGCCATGTTTAGTACCTCTTACTTTGTATGTGTCAAGATCTAATGAAGGTCTCCCTGAGAGAATCCAAGGAAATAAGCAGCCCGATAGAAAACCTTCCAATATTCCCCCAAAGCATCCTTTGTAAGAAGCAGGTCTGCTTAGGATTCAAGGCAGAGGCTGATTTCATTATTTTTTTTAAAGATTTTATTTACTTACTTATTTTTAGAGAGAGGGAAAGGCAGGGAGAAAGAGAAGGAGAAAAGCATCGATGTGTGGTTGCCTCTCGCATGCTCCCAACTGGGGACCTGGCCCACAACCCAGACATGTGCCCTGACTGGGAATCGAACCAGCGACCCTTTGGTTTGCAGTCTGGTGTGCAATTCACTGAGCCACACCAGCCAGGGCAAGGGCAGAGGCTGATTTTAGCTGCTTACCAGGAGTAAGTAGATTTACATGGCTCGATGCAGTAGTTTTCTCCCTCTTCCCTCCATTTCCCTCCAACCTTTTCCCTCTTATGCCCTCCCTTCTCTCTACTTGCCTTTCCTCTCTCTTGAAGGATCAATTCTTCATCAACAAGATGAGTTCAAGTAGCAGTAAACAGGCGGAGGACAAGTTGATCCTACCAACAGTTGTTGTTGTTGTTTTTTTTTACAGCTACAGACTATTCAAATAGACTTCCTGTAGCTTAGAACTTCAATCACCCTAAAGAACCCATGCCAGAACTCCAAGGAACAATGAGTACACACTGACATTGGCCGGTAGTTTCCTTTGCGAGGAGCTCTGCCATAGGAGCATTCTCTTCTGGTCAAACAGGTCTGCCCACCATTCCCAAACACATCTCACAGCTTTCTGTCACCTAGAAAGTTTGGTCTTCTATCTCCTTCATGGTCAAGCCCAGCTCTACCTCTTCCATGAAACCTACCTTCTTCTCCTCCATCTGAATGCTGTCGGGCACCTCCTATTTACAGATAGCATTTAGGCCATACTCTCTTGTTGCAGGCGGAAAGGTACACGTCTCTAACACTGCAGGATGTTCATCCAATTTTCAATTTTACTATATGTGGCTTTTCGAAGTCTTCCCTTGACTCTAGGAAAATATAGTTTGAAACTTGGGAACCACTGTGTTGGCCAGAAATATTATTTGCGTGAACTAGGCAAGTTACCTTTTTGCCCTCATTCTCGTAATGGAATTGTAAACCGGATCAGCCTGAAGGCCATGGCTGGTGTTCGCTAGCCATCAGTTTTTTTCAAATGCATGTTTACATTCTGTCACAAAAATTGAGGAATAGCTCCAGCTGGTGTGGCTCAGTGGACCGAGTGCCAGCATGCAAACCAAAAGGTTACAGGTTGACATTCAGTCAGGGCACATGCCTGGGTTGCGGGCCAGGTCACCAGTAGGTGGCGCATGAAAGGCAACTGATCCATGTATCTCTCACACATCCATGTTTCTCTCCCTCTCTTTTCCCCTCCCTTCCTCTCTCACTAAAAATAAATAAAATCTTTTTTAAAAAGAGGAATAAATGTCCACTAGTTTGGGTCTTTTTTTTTAAGGTACATGTCTCATTTCTCATGCTAGCTTAGACCCTTCTAGAGTCAGGGACCGGTTCTTACTCAGATTCTCAATGGGATCTGTAGAGCTCATCGGCTGTGAAGTGGTGGAGCAAGTTCTGGAGCCAGACTGCCTGGGTTCAAATCTAGCTTTGTTACTTACTAGCTGGGTGACTTCTATTATGAAAACCTCTGTTCCCTTAATTCCTCTGTAACATGGGAAATATTCATAATGCCTGCAGCATAGGGTTAATTGGATGATCAAATAAAGTAATATTTGTAAAGTACTTTGTATGTTGCCTTAAGAACAGTTGGGTCCCTGGCTGGTGTGGCTTAGTCGGCTACAGCATCATCCCCTAAACTAAAGGGTTGCGGGTTTGATGCCAGGTCAGAGCATATGCATACATTGTGGGTTCAGTCTCTGGTTGGGTCACATGCAAGAGGCAACCAATCAATGTCTCTCTCATATCAATGTTTCTCTCCCCCTCTCTCTCCTTCCCTTCCCTTCTCTCTAAAATCAAGAGGTGAGGATAAAAAATAAAAGAGAAGAATTAGGATGATTTCCCCTCTTCTGCCACCTGTCTCCAGCATGTATCCAGTACTGAGTACCCAGTAGATGTCCAGTAAAGACTCACCAATTAATGTACTCACATGCCCAGGTTTGGCTAAGGGAAGTTGAGGCTCTGGCTCTCTTTCTAGCAGTGAACTTGAGGTGAGATGGTGTACACAGGCAGGGAACAAATTTCTGCTGACTTCACTTACTTCTTTGCTGCCATTCAGGCCACAGAATTAGCAGGGTCTTCAGGTATATCTTCCTTCAAACTGGACTGATCCCACAGTTAATGGTTGACATTGTTAATTTACTTTAATGATTGCCAAGGTCTGTTGCTTGGTATGCATTGCAGTCCAATTGCCTTGGCCCTGAGGGTAGAAGAGCATTTTGAAGTGGTTTCAGGGCTCTAGGGTACAGTTGGGAATACTTTGGTCTATCCCCACCCACTTAAGACATGGTCAATAAGCAGAGTCGATGAACATCCGGGTACTGCAAGGTGAGGGAAGTAGTGTCATCCTCGCCTGGACCTCAAAGTGCCAGTAAGCACTGCCCATGCCTTTTTTTCTCCATAGAGCCATATCCCTTTAAAGGTTGGGAGCTTTAAGGGTTAAAGGGAGTGCAGGAACCCTCTCTGCAGCTCGCCAGTACAGGCAGTCTACCTGTGGCCAGGGGTGGGGGAAGGCTGAGGGCTGTTGATGAGCCCAGGTCCATGCAATTCAGTCTCCCAGATGAGATGGGCTAAATGTGGGCACATGGGTGACAACAATGCCTCTCTCCCTCTGGGACAGGGTAGCAACTCCAGGCTATGTGATCTGTCTATCCAAACCCATTGGAAGCTCAAGGGATCAGTCTTACTTAAAAATTGTGTGTGAGAGGAAGTGGTGCTGGTTAATGTTTGTCTTGGGCCATGAGCCACGTGTGGCCAGGCTCTGGGTTCTTTGCCCCTCCCCTGGGCTGGACTGACAGTACCTGGTAGCATAGTGCAGACACGTCTGCAGACCTTCCTGGGAAACAGCAGCAGCAGCAGCCAGGTGAGGAAGCCGGGGGCTGAGAGAGGTGGACAAGTGGATGTTAGTGTGGCACAGGGAACAGGAATGGGGCCTGGGGAGAGGTCCGAGTCTTGTCTTCTCTTAGCCTTGGCTTTCAGCCACTTAGATCCTTTCTTTACTTCCCTCTGAGCTGGAGCAAGGCCCCTCCTGTCAGGTGGCAGGCTTGCTTAGCCTCTCTTTGTAGCCCCCAACTCTTATCCTCTTTCCAGGCTCCAAGTTGTTTCTCCCCCCAGTCTTTTTCCCCAGCCAAGGATGACCCTCGTCCACAAAGAGCTGAATTCCCAGGACTTGAGGAGCCCTCTGGTAGAGGTCAGCCACGTTTATCTCTTTAAAGCATTTTCTGCCACACAGGGCTAAGGTTCAGTGAGACCACTGGGCACTTCCAGGTGCTCTTTTCCTTCCCTGATTAGAAGATAAACCAGCCATGCAACCAACATGGGGGCTACAGGCAGATAAATACAGTGCACTCGGTATGAGTAGAGGGCCAGCCAACAGGCTGAGATTTGGGAGCCTGCATTTCCATCTTTTTTCAGGAGGCAGGCAGATTTAAGCAGGGCTTGGAGTAAATGATGATTTGGATATCTAAAGGCAGGGGTAGCCTTCCAGCTGTTTGAAAGTTTTCCAGCTGTTGGGAATGACATGGCAGAATGCAGGGACTTAGAAAATGATATAAGGGGAGATAGAGACAAGAAAGGGATTTGAATGGATAGAAAATAGCTGTGGATGCAGTAGAGCAATGGGGAAGGGGCCCAGGCTTTGGTGAGGGATCAACATGAATCCTAACAGGAGTTCCAGCACTTGCTTACCAGCTGTGTGATAAGTTGTTCAGCTTCTTTAAGGCTCCCTTGCCTTATGTGTGAACTGACGACAGTAAATAACCCATAGCTCACAGGGCTGTTGTAAGGATGAGCATTAATAAACCTACCACTCCAGCACACACTAAGTATTCCATAAATGGTGGCTGTGCTAATACGCCGAAGGAGAGAGAGACACACAAGAAGTCATACAGTTGATGGAGGAGAAAGAAGGTATAGGCCCAATGGTGAATCAGTGAGGAAGCTGAAAGTAGCAGGAGTTCTATGGAAAGACCATGGCAGAGCAAGGAAAGGAGAAATTTGGAATGAGCTACACTGGCCCTGACTCAGGCCTAGCCACAGAATACATATGGCAGGGTAGAGGGGACAAGGCAATGACCCAGGGGCCGTGAAAGTGCAGGACTCAGGCAGGGAAGAGAAGCAGGGGAAGAGGGAGAGGGCTGGAGGAGTTTGGCCTTAGCCATGCCAAATTGATGAAGGCAGCCCAAAATTCAGAAGTTAATCTCACAGAAAGCCCCCTGTCCTGACCTGGCCAGAAGCTGCCTGTGAAATGGTGGGGAAGCAGGGGAAATGTGGAGTCTGAGGCTGAGCGTAACCTCATTCAGCCCAGCCAGGCTCCTCTTGACCAAACCGAGAAAACACAAGGATTTCCTGTAGTTGGAAGGAGGGGGAGCGGGGAGAAAGAGAGGGACTTGGTGAATGTGTATGCGCATGTGTGTGTGTATATGTATGCATGCACCCACACATACAAGCACATGTGGGAAGGAGTACAAGATTTTGACTTGTGGGCCTGGTCTCAGAATACAAAGTCTTTAAAGGAACAGAGGCTGCCAAAGGCAGTGCAATGTACATACAAAGGCTTTGAGATGCCAGGAAAATAAGCTTGAAACTTGACTCTACCATTGAGCAGCAGAGCAAGCAGTTGTCACCGAGGCAAGTTATTTAACTTCCCTTAGCCTCAACTTCCTTGCCTGAAAAATGGGGACAATAGTACAGGACGGATGTAAAGACTAAGGGCAATCTCCCAATTCTGAACTGCGCTTGAGCATTTGGGCAAATGTGAATTTGAGAACAAAACCAGAGCCTGAGGTGGCCAGAGAAGTCTTGTCTGATTAAACACAAGGGAAGACACACCCGGAATAACACAAAGCATATCAATATTGGACTTTCACCCGAAGTAACACCAGGAGTTTGGATTTCAAAATCAGATCACTCTCCTGGATGTTTTTTTTTAAACCTTCAGGTACAATGTTGACATAAGGATCAGCTTTCCTTCCAAGTGGGAAAACAAAACTTGGAGACCCAAGTGCCCACACAAGGGTTCTTAGGGGCCCAGAGGGAGCTACTGGCTATGTCCCAGAGGACACAAGAAGAGGAGAGGCTGAAAGCTACAAGAACCTAGAAAGTCAGAGGCAGCCAGGCTGCTTGTGGGATACCATGAGGAACAGAGAGAAGAGAACAGTTGAAGCTCGCTTTGGAGTTTGAATGAGCAGTGCAAGAACGCTAAGAAAGGGAAACCCGAACACAATCAGGATGCAGCGGAAAGGCCTGGGAAGGAAGGAGAGGAAAAGAGTTGTCAGTTGATAGAAAAGGGAAGAAGGAACCACAGGACAATAAAAGCCAGGCCACTTTCTGAATGGCCCTGTTTCTAAAAACACAGAAAGAAAATTATAATTGCAGCCAAAAGCAGTAGAGCTTATGGGACAGTGTATGGGCTCTGGAGTCAACTCGGCCTGGCTCACATCCCAGCTCGGTCATGTGCTAACTGTGCAACCCTTGTGACCCTTGTGCAAATCCCTTCACCTTTCTGAAAAAAAAATTTTTTTATTTATTTATTTATTTATTTATTTATTTATTTTTAGAAAAAGGGAAAGGGGAGAAGAAAGAGAGGGAGAGAAACATTGCAGCTGAGGACCAACCCTGCACCCCAGGCTTGTGCTCTGACTGGGAATAGAACTGGTGACCCTTCGCTCTGTGGGACAACTCCCAACCCACTGAGCCCTGACACCGGTCAGGGCTCTCCCTTTGCTTTTCTTTATGGCAACCGCCTCGCCTGTGATATGAGGATTCAAAGCAACACCTACCTTGCGGGGTTGTTCTGAGTTTTTACAGGAAACAGCGCACATGCAAAGGACTGGCACGTAACAGGTACTCAGTAAACAATTATTCTCAGTGTTCCCTGACCACATGTGCTTGAATCTAACGTCTCACCAGATGAAACATTTCTTTACAGCTAACCATGGTGCCTCCTGTAGCAGGTCTGCCTTCAGAACCCTAGGCTTGGGGGAAAGGGCCCCCGTGTTCCTGCTTCCCCACGCTGCCTTAGGCCCACAGCATAAACTCACTAATCTCTTGTTTTAAAATATTTTATTTATTTATTTTTAGACAGAGGGGAAGAGAGGGGAAAAGAGAGGGAGAGAAACATCCATGTGTGGTTGCCTCTTGCGCACCCCTCACTGGGGACCTGGCCAGCAACCCAGGCATGTGCTCTAGACTGGGAATCGAACTGATGACCCTTTTAGTTCACAGGCCGGTGCTCAATCCACTGAGCCACACCAGCCAAGGCAACTCACTAATCATTTTTTAAGTTAAATGAAGAAACCTTGCTCAGAAAAGTAATCTATGCCCTGTGGACTGTCTCTTCATCCCCTAGTCTCTTCCATCCCATTCCCCAACTTCTGCAGTTGCTAACACTCCACCCCTTTCCCCCTGGAACAGAGAGAACCACTCAGAACTGGAGATGGGGCTTCTTCCACAACTACTGCCCCTGCACTGGGGGGCAGGAAAAGCCCTGCATTTCCTACAAGTACAGGCCTGTGTTTCCCTTACATTGACTTCCCTGCTTCTAACATGACCTCCCTACAACTTAATGGCCGAAGTGGTGGGAGGTAGGGGGAGGCCTTCTTGCCTGTCTAAGAGCTAGAGAGAATTTCTTCCCTAGAGCAATTGGCAAGCTTGAGAAACCAGGAGGTCAAAGTGTACATTAGACATTGGAGGCAGGGCAGCAAAGGAACAGCCTGTTCTATCTCAGATGGACACCATAGGTCAACAGCAGAATTGGGAAGAAAAAAGAGGGATATTGGGTTTGGCAGCCCACTTAGTGCCCCGAAAGCACATTGTTTATTCTTCCTTGTAAGGTTCTTACTTCCCTTGATCAGCAACTATGAAAGTGGAGCTGGGCTAAGAATTTCTGCGAGTTGCTTCATTGAATCTCACAATAACCCTGGATATTAAGGCCATTTGTAGATAAGCAAGCAGGCCCAGAGAAGTTCAGTCAGGAGTCCAAGGCCTTATTAGGTGTGGAACCAAGATTCCATCTTCTAACTTTCTATTTGATTGCTTAACTCTTTCTTTCTCTTCCTGGCTTATTCTCTCTCACCATGTGCCCATCTGTCTACCCGCTGTATGGGTTCCCTTTCCAGAAGCTCAAGGAGGGATGGTCACAGTATGCTCCATGACACTGGATTTGGCGTTTACTCACAGGTCAACAACCTCCATGTTGCTTGTACTTTTATGGGTAGCATCAGCCTTGGCTGTTGCTGTTGTTGTTCCTATCGGCTAGCCTTGGCTTTGGTGACACCATCTGCACAAGTCTACTGTGGAAAGAGCCCTGACTTCTGCTTCAGCTCCTTTGGTGTTTCATCTTCCTCTAACACTTTCAAGCTGTGTGCCCTTGAGTGAGTAACTTAACTTGTCTGAGCTGTAGCTTCCTCATCTGGAAAGAGTAGGGTAACATTCCTTAGAGGCTGGCTAAGTGGGTCAAAAAGAAAGAATGCATGGGAAAACGCCTAACACAGTTCCGGCTTGATAAATATGAGCTCCCTTTCTTCTCCTCTAGCTCACCCATACCCTGGAGGGGATCTAAACCTAGGAAAAATCCCACAGACCCTAAGTTTCCAGGAGGGTCACAGGGAAGGACCTCAGCAAAGAGCATCCTGGTTCCCTCGGGTCCCCTCTTACATGTACCTGTCTTTGTTCCATCTCCTCCCCCTCCACCGTGGCCATTCTCCTGGTGGGGCTATGGGGCGGGTGCGGCGATGGACCGGGCGGGCACAGAACAGGTGGGTGCAGGCTGGGTGTCCGGCGCTGGGACACAAGTGCTCTGTGTGTAGGGTGGGCGGAAGTCAGGGCGTTTGATCTGAATTCTAAAGGGCGTTGTTCAGAGCCCCACAAAGGTCCCATTGTGCAGATACTGGGTATAAAGCAGCATATGACTCCCCAGCACCGGGCGGTGATGAATTGGGACGCAGGCGCGGACCCAGGGACCACTCCCCCGGCACAGACATGAGACCATAGGGGACCTGTCTGGGTGGCCTCAGGGATAGGCACTCCCCAAGGTAACAGGGCTGTTTGGGTTTGCCCCAGGTCCGCAGTTAAGGAGCTGGAGGATGGGGAGTTAAAGAGGACGGCTAAAGGCAGAGATGGGCATGGAAAGAGAAAGGGGTTAGAGAGGAAAGAATGCTGGATGAAAGGAAAACAGGGAGATGGGGCTCAGGGAAGTCAAGTGGAGTGAGTGAGGAGGAGGAGGAGGAAGAGGAGGAGGAGTGGCTGGCAAGGGAGATGGGGTGATGAGGAAAGCCATGGCTCCTTTTTCCTCCCCCATCACTGGTTCTTGAGAGGGCTGGGGGCTGTCAGGCAGTGTTACGGTGACCAGCCTTCTGCCCCAGCCTCTCTGACAGCTTGCTTTGTGGCTCATGTGTTGCAGGTGTGAATGAGGCAGGATGAACTGGACGGGCTTGTACACCTTGCTCAGTGGTGTGAACCGGCACTCTACCGCCATTGGCCGAGTATGGCTGTCAGTCATCTTCATCTTCAGAATCATGGTGCTGGTGGTGGCTGCAGAGAGTGTGTGGGGTGACGAGAAGTCTTCCTTCATCTGCAACACCCTCCAGCCCGGCTGCAACAGCGTCTGCTACGACCAGTTTTTCCCCATTTCCCACGTGCGCCTGTGGTCTCTGCAGCTCATCTTGGTTTCCACCCCGGCTCTGCTCGTGGCCATGCACGTGGCTCACCAGCAGCACATAGAAAAGAAAATGTTGCGACTTGAGGGCCATGGGGACCCCCTCCACATGGAGGAGGTGAAGAGGCACAAGTTCCACATCTCAGGGACACTGTGGTGGACCTATGTCATCAGCGTGGTCTTCCGGCTGCTGTTTGAGGCCGCCTTCATGTACGTCTTTTACCTGCTCTACCCGGGCTACGCCATGATGCGACTTGTCAAGTGTGACATCTACCCCTGCCCCAACACAGTGGACTGCTTCGTGTCCCGCCCCACGGAGAAAACAGTCTTCACCGTCTTCATGCTGGTCGCCTCCGGCATCTGCATCATCCTCAACGTGGCTGAAGTGGTGTACCTCATCATCCGGGCCTGTGCCCGCCGAGCCCGGCAACGTTCCAATCCGCCTTCACGCAAGGGCTCGGGCTTCGGCCACCGCCTCTCACCTGAATACAAGCAGAATGAGATCAACAAGCTGCTGAGTGAGCAGGACGGCTCCCTGAAAGACATACTGCGACGCAGCCCCGGCACTGGGGCCGGGCTGGCTGAGAAGAGCGACCGTTGCTCTGCCTGCTGATGCCACATACCAGGCAACGTCCCACCCCACCCCCCACCATGCCCTGGGCCTGTGCCCCCTTCTCCCTTTCTGGTACACAGGCCACTGCCTGCCAAGGAGAGCTCCATCAAAACCTCCCTTCCCTCCCAACTCCCCATCCTCCCTGGGGCATTCTGTCTGAGGTGCTGAAGGGGTGGGGAGCCTGAGGCCATGAAAGTCCAAGCTCAAGGTTATTGGGGGTGCGGGCAGCTCTTGTGGTCTGCTCTCCTTCCTCTTCCCTCTCCATCTCCCTGGGACCACTGGGGACAAGACATAGGATGCTCTGACAGCATCTCCAATGATGAAACTAATCTTAACCCTGTGCCGTCAGATATCCTATTTCTGGAGTCACATCAGTGGAAAGGGAATCAAGCAAGTGTGGTGCAGGGAAGGTGCTGTGGGCCTGTGGGTGGAGAAGGGAGGGTAGCAAGAAAAGGAGGAGCGGTGCTTGCGGCCTCAAGGAAAAGGAGGACGAGTCTGGGGTGGAGGAGTTAGGGAGGGAGAAAGAGGCAGGCAGATAAATTGGAGTGGGGTGTTGGGCTGGGCTGCCTCTGCCTCTACTCCCCAAGGCCTCTCTCTGCCTGAAATGTTACACATTAAACAGGATTTTACAGGAAATGAAGAGGTGGTTTGTGTGTTTGTCCAGTTCTTTCTCCTGCAACTTCTGACCTCCCCCGCTGGCCTTGGATGTTGCTGATCAAGAAAGGAGTGGGCTAAAGACACAGGGGTTTGGAAAGCCAAAGTTGCAAATAAGAAGCCTCCGCCCTCCTGGCCTGCAAAACCAGACCTTGAGCTGTTCTCTCCTAGGTTCTGTTGTTTTGACTTGTTGGGGGTTTGTTTTTCTGTTTTTTAACAACAGCTTTATTGGGGTCTAAGTCACTCCCTTATTCTGAGTTTATTTTGTATCCATTTTAACTACACAGCTTATTGAGTTTTGGTAATTGTGTACGGTTTTGTAAACGTGACCATAATATATTAGAAAACATTAACATGACCTCAGAAAGTTCCCTTGGGCCCCCTCCTCTGATTTTGAAAAGGTTAAAATGACAACTCCCTCTGGAGAAACAGAAAATGAGAAAATGTGCAGGTCTTGGAGAGGAGCACGCATTTCCTCGGTATCTTGGTGAAGCCCCCTCCTCTGCACTCCTGGGAGAAATAGTCCCCTCCGTTGCTTGAAATTCAGCATTCTAGGCCAACTAATGCCCCGCAAGCCACCCATCCAATTGTGCAGTGACCTTGATCCCTTTTCTCCGGACCTAGCCCCTAATTCTCCCCTCCTCCTCAGTTCCTTCCCCATAGGGATCAATGCCACCCACCCCAGAGACGTCTCCACCACAGGTCACACATAGCATAGCAACAGTCTCCTCAACCGCATTGCTCTCCAAAGCAGCAGGTGAACTCCCTTCTCCATGTCAGCTGTGCTGGGGAGAGCCCCAGGCTAGGACTTGTCAAAGCTGGGTTCTGGTCCTGCTTCTGTCACTTCTTAGCAAGGCATTGCCTTCCCCAAGCCTCAGTTTCCTTGTGAGCAAACAGGGCTGGCCTCACACATCTCTAAGCTCCCTTAAACATGGTATGCTTCAGGGATTCTGAAAAAGTCTTCCCCAGCCTCACCTGTGGCCCCTCAGAGTAAAAGTTTCCCCCATAGCAAATTTCTCTCCTCAGCTTTCCTACCTCCTAACAGAGAGAGAGAGGAAAAAAAAAAAGGATTTGCCACTCCCTCTCAGAGGGTGCTGACTCCACGTGGGAAGTGTAGAAAGGAAGAGAACATCTGATCACAATTGCTCTGTTCTAGGAACAGTCCCTCCTTCCTACAGAATACATGGAAGTTTTCCTCATTCGAGGCTATTCCTCCTTTAAAAAAGAAAAGAAAGCCCTGGCTGGTGTGCTTCAGTGGACTGAGCACTGGCCTGTAAACCAGAGTCACCTGATTTCCCAATCAAGGCCCATGGCCGGGTTGCGGGCCAGGTGTCCGTTGGGGGCACGTGAGAGGCAACCACACATTGCTGTTTCTCTCCCTCACTTTCTCCCTCCCTTCCGCCTTATCTAAAAATAAATAAATAAAAATCTTTTTTAAAAACTTAAAGAAAAAAAGAGAGAGTAAGTAGTCGTTTCCCCCACATTCAGCAATCTGAAAGAGGGCTTCCCCCTCCCTTAAAAAGAGTTGCATTCCTTTCCTAACAGAAATTTCCCTGCTCCTTGGAGACTGGCATCATACCCTGTTAGAGGAGAGGTTCGCACCCTCTCGTGGTGGGAGAGATGCTTTTTCCTCTTAAAATCCATCCTGTCCCCACCCACAACACAACACAACACAACACAACACAACACAACACAACACAGAGCATCTCTGCTCGGTCGAAAAGGCCATCAAGAGAAAGCTTTTCTTTTTTTTTTTTTAATTCCATCCTGGGCCCTGGCTGATGTAGCTGAGTAGATTGAGCACATGCCTGCAAAAGAAAGGGTCACCGCTTCGATTCCCACTCAGGGCACAAGCCTGGGTTGCAGGCCAGGTCCCCAGTAGGGGGCATGCGAGAGGCAACCACACATGGATGCTTCTCTCTTCCTTTCTCCTTCCCTTCCCCTCCCTAAAAATGAATACAATCTTCACACAAAAAGAAATGTCTGTTTAAAAAATAATTCCACCCTGGTTCCACAGGGGGACTTCATGCCCTCTTCACACTGAGAAATGCTAAATCCACCATCACCCCAGAAATCTTTCTTTTCAAAAGCTTCTCTAAATCCCCTTTGGAAAGAGGCTCCAACTCCAGATCAGGGCTTTCCTCTCCAGAGGACAGTGGTGGGACAATAAAGCTACCCGGACAGGGGGTTTCAGCCAAAAGGACACTTACTCTTGTGTCTCTCTAACCAGGTGGGAGAACACCAAAGGTGGCTTGAGGGAGCCAGTGTTGGGGGGGGGGCAGGAAGAGTAGGTGTAACCCCGGAAATAGTGTTTTTATTTGAGGCTCTGGTCACAAGAGTGTAAGGAAGAAAACCAGGAGGCAAGTGGGGCTTAATCCCTGCCACCCAGTAGGCAAAGTATGGAGTGACGGGAATAGTGAAGAGGACATTGGAATCAGGACGCCCGAGTCTCCGTTTATTATCTCTGTCCCCTTGGGCACATTATACTTACCCTGGGTTTTCTTACCTGCTATGCAGGGTTGGGAGGAACCTTTCTACCTTTCTCACAGAAAAATCAAAGGAGACTACACAGAAGCTGGTTAGAAACTGGAAAGGAAGGTAAGATAGCATCAGAAGCACTAAAGACCATGGCCTCAAGGCATGCTAAAAGTTGCAACAAACCAGAAAGGAGAGAGGCTGGTTCAGCTGGACTGGAGCTAGTGGGAAGAACTTGCGGTAATAATAGGGTTGCCTCCCCCCAGGGAATAGCCAACATTCCAAACAACAAAGTCCAAGAGGCATTACAAACTTCTCTCGAGCACGATCCATCTAAGGGTTGATATTCTAGGGGTCTGAAAAAGGGTCAGAAAAAAGCCTAATATTAACAGGAGTTTCTAACACACTCTTGCACATGGCACCGGTGCTTTTAGGGACATTTATGGCCTTTTAGAAGTATCTGTGTGAAGAGCTATCAGGAGCTGGGAGCAGAGGGACAGAGTCAGCTCCTGGATGAAGAGACAGGCTGAACTAGGCGAGTAGTTAAGGTCCCAGCCAGCTGAGATGGGATTTCAAAGCAGGCTGCAGTATCCATAGAGAATTGGCATGGCAACCACGAACTGATTCAGAGGCCCAATCAGATAGCCTGGGTGCACACAGTGGCAGCTAGAGGGGAATGCCGGTTCCATTTACTGATTCCATGCTACCTAAATGCCAGGCCTAACCTACGATAGGGAAGGGGCTGTAAATACCCACCTAGCTGGGCCTCCTTTGATCCCTGGACTAGTCCAGGCAGAACCTGTCAGGTGGGAAAAAGGACTGGGACATTCTAGGGAAGGAGGATAAAGTGGGCGAAAAACACATGGTATCCAAAAGGGTGTGATGTTGTCTTCAGATTTAGACCAATAATCTGTGATGGAGAGTTTAAGGAGTGGAATGGCTAGAGTGAAGGTGGGAAAGATAAACTATGGCCAGTTTATCGTGGGCCTTACATGTCATTATAAGGGCTTAAGACTGTCCCATAGGTAGTGGAAACCATTAAGGGTTTTTGTTTTTGTTTTTGTTTTTTTAGATTTTATTTATTTTTAGAGAGAGGAGAAGGGAGGGAGAAAGAGAGGGGAAGAAACATTGATCAGCTGTCTCTCGAATGTTCCCAACTGGGGACCTGGCCCGCAACCCAGAATGTGCCCTGACCGAGAATCAAACCGGTGATGTTTTGCTTTGTGGGATGGCGCTCAACCCACTGAGCCACGCCAGTCACGGCCCATTAAGGGTTTTTGGTGGGGTAGTGCTGGTTTCAGATTTGTGGTTTCGGAGCTCACTCCCCGGCAGCCACACAGGAAAGCAGATTAGGAATTGGGAATAGAAAAGACAGAATGACCAGCTGTGTAAACCCAATAAGCCCAATAAGTCACTCTATAGCCTGATAAGACTATAAGACTAGGACAATGCCCTGGCTGGTGTGGCTCAATGGATTGAGTGCTGACCTGTGGACTGAAAGCCTACTGGTTTGATTCCCAGTCAGGGCACATTCCTGGATTGTGGGCCAGGTCCCCAGTAGGAGACATGTAAGAGCATCGGATTAATATATCTCTTGCACATTGATGTTTCTCTCCCTCTCTCTAAAAATAAATAAATAAAATATTTTTTTAAAAAATAGCCCTGGCTGGTGTGGCTCAGTGGATTCAGCGCTGGCTAGTGAACCAAAGCATCGCTGGTTCGATTCCCAGTCAGGGTATGTGCCTGGGTTGCGGGCCAGGTCCACAGTAGGGTCATGCGAGACCGCGGGAGGCAACCACACACTGATGTTTCTCTCCCTTTTTTTCTCCCTCCCTTCCTCTCTCTGTAAAAATAAATAAATGAAATCTTTACCAAAAAAGACCAGGACAGTGGCACAAGGAATAAAACAAGACAGACGTGAGAGGCACTTTGGATGTAGAACCTACAACAGGACTTGATGTCTGAGTGTGCGGAGGTAAGAGAGCCAAAGATAATTTGCACATTTCCTTCCCCTTCTTTGACTGACGGATTCCTAACCATTCAAGACTGAGCTCAAATGTCATTTACTGTGCGAAGCTTTCAAGTCTTTCCTCTCTGCCACCACCACCCCAGTCCCCGGCAGACCCTCAGCAAAAATGAGTCTCTCTCACCTTCGGAATTTCTGCCGTACAGTGTAGTGTATGATGATTAGCGTGCTTATCAAATTGCATGGTAATTATTTGTATAACCTTAATAGATATGGGGTGCTTAGCCTGATCGAATAAGGGCAGTCAGGAGAGGTTATAGGCACGAGCCAAGGTTCAGCGTGTTGAAAGAGAAGTGTGTGCTCAGCATGACTCCAGCAGAGAATGGGGGGCGGGGGATGGTCATACTAGGTGAGACCGGCAAGGGCCTGTTCATGAAGGGTCTCACATACTGCGCGTAGAAGCTTGCACAGCAGTTTGAACTCTCAGCTATCCCATGTAGGAACCCTTGTGACTTCAAAGCTAGGCCCTTTACTAGACTTACAGGCAATTCTGTACTCAGAATTATAGACTAACTGTGGAGGTTTTCAGGAGATGAAGCTCAGGGCAGACCTGAGCTTCACAAACGGTTGATGGTCAACTATGGAAGAAAGAGCAGCGGTTTGACGGTGGATTTCAAGGAGAAAGTGGAATTTGCACAGGATGGTGACAACGGTTCTCCATTCTAACTGAAGTCTCTCTGAAAAGTCCGTATAGTATAGCGATTAGGAGCATGGCCCACTGCCTACCTGTGTGACTTCAGTCCAGTTCCTCAGCTACTCTGCCTCCGTTGCCCTCGTCTGTCATACAGAGACAATGGTAGTCCCTATGTCACGGGGGCGGCAGTGGGGTTTAACTGCGCTAATTATATATAAAGCACTTGGAGGAGTGCGAAGCTGAAGGTAAGTTCTGTGCAGGTGTGTGCTGTTAGGGTTTCATCTCGCTATCTTTGCCGCCCTGCAGCTTATTCGCCACCTTTCTCCGACACTGAGCTGAACTCTTTGCCGCGTGTAATTAACATGCTTTCTTGAATGTTTAGTTGTCAGTTGCCACTTATGTGCGCTTAAGGTAAGCAAGTCTGAATGTTTGCATGCATCTATCATGGTACATAGGACATAGGTACATGGCACATTTGTGTATGTATCTATATGGCAGGATGGCTGTGAAGGATGTCTTAATTCTTAATGCAGTTTCCATGCAAAAGATGTGTCTTAATCCTCCTATAGTCTGAAACCTCATTATCAGACTTAGAAATCACTTTGATGGATGAAAGGAAAAGAGACTGTTTATATGGAGCACACAGTATGGACCAGATTGGTGCTAAATTAAGCACTTACATACATAATCTCCATAATGGCAAGGTGGCTATTGCTGCACCCCTACCTGTAGAGGATGGAATGGAGGTTCAGAGAGGGCAGGTGATAGGTCCAAAGCTGCAGAGCTGGAATTGAAACACAGACCTGTGCTAAGCCACAATCTGTGCTGTGTGCTCTATACCAAAATCACCAGTCTGTGCTGTCCTTAGGGAGTATTTCAGGACGTGCAGGTGGGGTGGGGTGGGAGAAGCTCACTTTGAAACAATATTCCTAAATGTTAACCTGCTGGAAAACAAACTGTGCATTTGGGGATCCCTAAGGCCAAGGGTGAGAAACAGTGGAGGTTTCAAAAGCTTGTCTTGATTTAGGGGTTTGGAGGGTAGGGGTTCTGAGTAACTGTTTCTCCCTGTCTGCCCTTCACTCCCCCAAACTGCCTTGCTTCGTAGGGATGCACAGTTTCTGGATCCTGCTCTAGGCAGAGATCTCTGGAGATGCTGTCTCGTTTCCAGAGTGCCCTGCGCTCAGCTCCTTCTTCAGCTTTCACCAGCTTTCAAAGACATGCCTGGCTTTCCAGCCCTCGCCCTTTGCCCCTCCCCACCTTCCTTTCAAGGGACAAAGCCTTTCATTGCACAATTAGAGATAAAAGTCTCGAAATGCAGATGCCTTGGAGAATGTATGCCAACTAAAATGCATTCCTACTAAACTATAATCAGTAAGCCAGCAAACAAGGCCTGGTAATGCCGCCTTCCAAATCTTCCAATTTTTCAGCACGTTGTGTGCCTTCCTTCAGGCCTTGCTGATAATGTGGACAATAAAAGCTAATGTTTGGGTTTTGTTTGTTAAACTGTTGACACCATTACAGATGTCCCTGTCCCTCCCCTTTTGCCCACTCCCACCTACCCCCCCACCTCTCCTTCCCTCCGGCCATCAGCACACTGATCTCTGTGTCTATGAGTTATGAATATGTGTTCTTTGGCTAATCCTTCCCCTTCTTTCATCCAGCACCCCCCACCCCGCTCCCCTCTGACAGCTGTCAGTCTGTTTCATGTATCCGTGCCTCTGTTTCCATTTCGTTCCTCAGTTTATTTTGTTCATTAGATTCCACAAACTCAGATCATCGGGTACTTGTCTTTCTCTGACTGGAAAAGCTAATGTTTATTAAGCACTGGCCGTGTGCTGGATAACCAGTAGCTCTCTTAATCATCACCACTGGTTGAGGTAAGCACCGTTATTGTCCCCATTTAAAGATGAGGGAACACAGGTCCCCATAGGTTAAGTACTGGTCCAGGCCACACAGCTAGGAAAGAAGGGGCTGAGCAGGGGAACTGGCACTTGTGTCTGCCAGGTGCCGAAGGCAAAGCACGGAACATTTCTGCTCCCCTGAGTCTCTGTAACTGGTCTCCTGGATTTCCTCAGCACCCAATCCTCCCCCACCTCACCCAGACATGCTGGAGTCACCTTAAAACATGAAGCATAGCCTGCCAAGTCGTTGTGAAAATCCTTTACTGGCTTTCCATCGCTTTGACAATAAAGCATGACTGCTGTACTTGGCGAGGACCGAGGGCTTTCCCAGGATGCTGGGTTTTCATTGATAAACTTGGGAAGGCCCTGGGCAAACGGAGATGGCCGGTCCCCGTAACAGGGTTTGCAGTGGCATTCAATGCCTTTCACAACCTGATCCCTGTTTTCCCAGCAACACCTCCCACCACTGCTCGCCCTTTTCACTGCACCCTCTCCACCTCCTCTGCAGCCCAACCACCCTTCCCTGAAGGCACTCCACATTCTCACGTCCCTCCATGCCTTTGTGCACACTGCTCCCTGTACCTCTGGTGTGCTTGACAAACTCTACCCAGTCTTCGTGAAAGCCCAGCTCCCACGTCACCTCCGTGGTCTTGCTTTCCTGGTAGAGAAGGAGTAACAATCGCATCCTACCCAGGACTACTCAAGACAAGGGTGAGGCAATCGAGGCACTGAGGGTGCAACATTTCATGGAGGCCTTCACTCTCAGGCTGTGTAAATGCCGACCCCATACTTGCATGACCCCGGGATTGAGCACCTCCTTGCATTTGGCACCCTAGATATTTTGATTGTCCTGCCCTCGTCCCAGGCCTAGTCCTCCCTGTCAGACTAGGGACTTCTCAAGAGCAGATTCTAAGTTCTTACTCATCTTTATATCCCCATTGACTAGCACAAGGCTGGGCATGGAGTAGAAATCTAGGCGATTTCTAAGTGTGCAGATTCGCAAATGACATCAGAACCTTCTCAGTTCCAGGAGGGGAAGGAGGTAGGAGAGCCAGGTGGTTTGGGGATGGGAGTGGGAGAAGGCAAATTTAATAGACTTCATCTTGCCCTGGCTGGTGTGGCTCAGTGGACTAAGTGCCAGCCTGCGGACTGAAAGCTCACTGGTTCAATTCCCAGTCAAGGCACATGCCTGCACTGGGGACCCGGTCCCCAGCTGGGGGCGTGCGAGAACAACCAATGCATGTATCTCTGGCACGCTGACGTTTCCTTCCCTCTCTTTCTCCCTCCCTTCCCTTCTCTCCAAAAATAAATAAATAAAATCTTTAAACAAATGAAAACATAGACTTCATCTTGGTCTGGGGTATGAGGACAGCTTCTCATCAGGCAATTCTGCCTTGGGCTTCTGGCAACTTTGGGGCTTCTCCCACTTGGCCGGCTCTCCCTCTCACTTCCTTTCTCTGGTTAACTGGAGATAGTCTCCAAGATACCATTTTTTTTTTTTTGTCTTCTTGTTTTCTTCTCTCTTCATTCTATTCCCTGACTCAGTGATCTTGTCCACTCCCGGAGCTTCAGCTAGGAGCTTTTTGCAGCAGACTTCAAAATGACATCTCATGCATTATGGTAAGTGAAAGAAGTCAGACAGAAAAAGACAAATACTATGTGATCTCACTTATACGTGGAGTCCAAAGCAGCTGAACTCATAGAAACAGAGAGTAAAATGGTGGTTTCCAGAGGCTGAGGGATATAGGTTAAATCGGGAGGTGTTGATCAAAGGGTGCAAACGTGCAATTATAAGATGAATAAGTTTGGGGGGGCTTATGTACACCATGGTGACTATAGTTAACAATACTGTGTTATATACTGGAAAGTTGCTAAGAAAGTAGATCTAAAATGTTCTCACCACAAAAAAAGAAATGGTAATTATATGATAGGAGGATGGAGATGTTAGCTAGTGTTACTAGGTGGTCATCATTTTGCAACATGTATCAAATCAACACGGGTGTAAACTTAGGCAATGTTATATGTCAATTGTATGTCAATAAGTCTGGGAAAAACAGATACCTTCTCTGTCTTCTATGCCTCAGGCCCACATTTCTAACTGCCTAGTACACATGGTAACAGCTAGCATCAATAACACTTTTCATATGTATTTTCTCATCTGACCTTCTCGACAATTCTGTGAGAAAGTCAGGGCAGAATATAGATGCATTTTTAGGTGAAGCACAAAGAGGTGGGCTTGCCCAAGTTTTAGCGGCAGAGCTATGATTAAAAACTGAAGTTTGTCCGGGAATTTATCCGAAGAAACCTGAAACACTAATTCAAAAGAATAGATGTACCCCTATGTCCATTGCAGCGTTATTTACAATCGCCAAGATCTGGAAGCAGCCCAAGTGCTCATCGATGGATGAGTGGATAAAAAACAGCTGTGGTACATTTACATGATGGAATTCTATGCAGCTGTAAAAAAGAAGAAACTACTGCCCTTTGCAATAGTATGGATGGACCTGGAGAACAGGATGCTAAGTGAAATAAGCCAGTCAGAGAAAGACAAATACCATATGATTTCACTCATACGCGGAATCTAACGAACAAACCGAGCGAACAAGCATGACAGAAACAGACTCATAGATGGAGAGCAGGCTGACAGCTCGAGGGGTGGTTAGGGAGTGGAGCGATCAAGCAAAAAAGGAAAAAGAGAAAGAATTCATGGACATGGACAATAGTGTGGTGACTGCAGGGGTTGAGGCGGGTGGGTGGAGGTGGAGGAGGGGAGGAGGGGAGAAATGGCAACAGAAAAACACAAAAAAGCAAAAAACAAAACCTGAGGTTTGGCTGTTCTTTCTGCTATGCCATGTCACTCGGCCCATCATATGGATGGTTCAGTGGAATCTTGAACCCAAAATGACCAAACCCTCAACTTGTTATGAACCTCTTCCCACTTGCCAGCCAAAAACCAAAACCAAAACAAAACCCCCAAAACAAAAAAACAAAACCCTGCCCGTTTTCCAACTTAAAGGCATCTCTCTCCCAATGAAAACATGGGTTCACTCTTTGGGTATAATTCCTTCCTCTCCCCCCAGATCCTGCAGACTCGAATTGCACAATGTCCAAAACTCATCTGAAGCCATCCTTTTCCCCACGATCCCCACCCCGTCTCAGCCATACTCCTTTCACTGATCTAGCCTTCAATCCTTTACATTGTTCTAGGGATCTCCTCCCTACAGCAACAGATCTGATCCTGCAATTAATTCGCTGGTTGGAAAATCTCAGCCTTTGATTTTGCTGGTCCCCACCCCCTTCCACTTACTCTGAGGCCCTGGTCAAATGCCACCTCCCTCAGAGAACTCGCACATAACCTCCCTATATTCTTAAAGTGAGTTCCTTATCCTCTGCTCTCCCAGAGCACTGGAGAATTTCCTTCTGCCTTACAACTGACTGCGCACCAGCCCGTCTCCCCTCTAGCCTGGGAACCTGCTGGGGATAGTGCTCTAATTAATCTTTGTCTTCTCTGAATCTAGGTCCTTAAACATAGTAGGTCCTTAAACACAGTAGGTCCTTAAACATAGTAGGTCCTTAATAGAGAGAGCTGTGGAATACTTTTTTTCCCTTAGCTGGCTGGAAACTTTATAAAAAGGACCCTATCCCTAACGGATTCACTCAGTGAGGTAGGTAAAAAGTGACTCTCAAATGGAGGTGGGGCATTTCACTTCTTCACGTCTTAACGAAATCCGAAGTCTCACGAGATCCAAAGCCATTTGCAATGGCTCCCGCATATCCCTCCGCCTTCCGAACGCTGTTCTCCCTCCCCCAGGAGAGGCAGAAGACAATTTTTAACTCTTTATTTGAAACAAACAATTCCAGAGACAGAAGGTTAGTCGTGACAACAGCTTCTCACTACAACACAAGGGCGGGCATGGCTCACTGAAGGGACGGGCCAGGCACCTCAGAACAATATATACAATTTAAACAGTGGCTAAACTGGTGACAGTTATAAAAACACAAAAAGGAGGCTGGGGAACAGCAAAGCCAACAGGAAAAGAACTGGGCATCCCCTTTGCCGGACGCTAATAGTTTTCTGAAACTACGAAGGCAAGATGGGGAAGAGAGAAGACCCATGTAGATGGTGGGGGGCAGGCAGGTCCCAGGCCCACAGCTCCTCTCTATCCTTGAACCACAGACCCCTACCCTGCATGACCCAGGGCCCCCCCACCCCCGCCAGGCTTGGCCTGGCTCTTATGATGGGGGAAGGACGAGAGTGGGGAACCCAGCCCCAACCCAAGTCAGAAGGTAGTTTTTCCCTTGGGAACTGCGCCCACTGAACTAAAGGGAAGCAGAGACGGAAGGGGGCTAAGCATGTTGACACATGGCTCATGCCAACCTAGGATGGCAGAGAGAGACAAACACATAAACCAAGGGGACAGAAGTCTGCTCCCCATACTTAGTCATTCTCTGCCTTTGAAGAAAAGAAAGCATTTGGAAATTGATCTGCTGCACCGAGGGTTGGCGCTTGCAGGGGTGGGGACGGGAACGAGGTGGCCAGGGGTTCCAACAACCATTTATTTCATGGGAGGGGGAGAGTGTCTCGGCTCTGTGTTTTAGGTAAATGGACCCCCTCGTCACTTTCCAAGTTTCTGTCACGTCTTTCCTACGAGCCCCTTTAGCGCAGTACTGGGGAAGAGTAGAGAAGGGAGAAGGTACAGGGCAGAGAAGGCAGCTGGGTTCGTCCCCCGGCCAAACCTAGGAACGAGGGGCTTTACCTATGTGGGATGGGTTGGGAAACCCAAAGCCAACAGGATCACCAGAGCTATTAACGCTCCATCCAGAGTCTGGCCCCAGGAGAAGGGGTTCACTCTGGAGCATCAAGAAAATGGCCTCACTGGTTTTTGCCTATCTCTGGGAGTCCAGCCCCCGAGTACAGACGACTGGGGCCCTGTGGTTGTCAAGTGGTATGGAAGAAGGTAGAAGCTGGGGGTTCCTAGGGACGGCAGGGAATGGATGAGTAGAAAAGGGCAGTCGCGGCCCTTCAGAATGAGTAGCATTGGTGCCTGGGCCAGTCGCCCTGGGGACGTGGTCACAGGCCAGACGTTGGTGTGAAAGATGGATACGGAGAGCACGTGGGATCAGTCCAGGTCTTCGTCCCCGGTACGCCCCAGCTCCTCGTAAATCTCACGCACAGCCAGGATGCGATTGAGCATACTCTCCAACATGCTTCGGTCCATGGGGATCACAGAGTACCAGAGAGGCGACTCAGCAATGCAAGACCGCTCAGGTTGCAAGTAGAACACATCGTTGCGAGTCCGGAGGCTTTCAGGGCTGCAATGGTGGTGGCGGTGGGACAGGTCAGTATCAGGTCAAGGTAAGATCCCTTGGGTCCCCATGTGAATGCCATCCCTGTACACCTGCCAACTCACCATTTTGAGAGATAGAATTCATAGAACTTGACAGGGCAGCGGAGGGGATTCATGCGGTTCTCACGCTGCTCTAAGATCGGGGCTTCGTCTTCTCTCTTCCGTTTCCCAGGACCCATGTCTGTAGAGGAGGCAAATGAGCCAGACTGGCTAAAAGCACAGCCTCGACAAGCCACTCTAAATGCACAGTTCAGGGCACAGTGGGAAGGCCTCAGGACACGCAATATAAGCTCATAAAGAAATAAAGGCAACAGCCCTGGCTGGTGCGGCTCAGTGGATTGAGCGCCAGCCTGAGAACCAAAGGGTCTCGCCAGTTCGATTCCCACTCAGGGCACAAGGCTGGGTTGTGGGCCACGTCCCCAGGTGGGGATGCATGAAGATACAATCAGACGTTGATGTTTCTCTCCCTCTTTCCTCCCTTCCTGTCTCTAAAAAATAAATAAATAAAATCTTAAAGGCAACAGAAGAGCCAGTCAGTCTCCCCATACCAACCAGGGGTGTTGCTCTGCATCCCGCCCTCCCCCACTCCGTTCACACTGTTAAAGTCTGGCTTTAAAATCTTCCCCGAGTTGATGTCCTGAAGTGGTGACCTCAGAAGTTGTACATACAAAGTGACAGAACAGACCCTGGTGCCTTCTGGAATAGGGAAACCACAATGGCCCCAAACCCCCAGTACAGTAATCACACTAATCCAGGTAGAGGCTCAAGTCCAGAGAAGGCGGTCCTGGGAACTGCACTCAGCTGGGTCAGGATTTCAGGGCCAGAACAGAAACTGAGGTGCAGTTCCTGTTACACCCAACAGCAAAGAACCACGGAAAGACTGTCCTTCGCCCTGTCAGTTCTCTCCCACAGCCTGGAACACACCCAACAGCTTCCCACCTGTCCCCTCCCAAAGTGCCTTGCAATGAGGAAAGGCGCGAAGCAGACAGCTGGGGTGACCTCCTATTTATGCAACAGCCACTGCCCATCAGATTGAAGGACCAGCTGTTTCTACCTGTTCTGCAAATGCAGGAATGGAAGGAGAGGGCAGGTAAGAGACAAAGGAGAGGGCCAACCTGGAAGTCAGCGTGGGACACGGGAGGGGAGAGCAGAGTGGGGCGAGGAAAGGAGGGGGCAGCCTCATACCTCGCCCTTTCCTCTGGCGGACAGGAGCGTAGTAGCGGATGCTCACCACCTTGGTGGTGCCCCGGGGCGTGGTGCACTTGCGGGACTGCCGCACCACGTTGGTGAACGAGAGCTGCATGTGTTCCTCCGCTGTCTGCAGCCCAAAAAACTTAGTGTTGAAGAACATGAGGGTGTTGAGAAGGACGAAGGGGGAGTAGACCCCCAGCTGCTTACATTCCCAGAGGTGCTCCTCCTCCACGCGGGAGAACACCGTGTCTGCAATGGTGAAGCAGGAGAGGCTGTTCAGGCTCAAGTCCCACCCCAAGCCCAGCCACTTCTGATCCCAGACCTGTGCCCACACATCAGCACTTCCGTTCAGTAAGTGACTGTTGTATATGAAACTCTGGCACACAGTAGGACTGGATGGGTTGGGTTTCTTTTCTATAGTTCCCATCCTCATTTGGAGCTTCCCTCGCCACCCTGAGGTCACAGGCAGGTAAATGTAAACTTGGAGGAGTCCCACAACTTTTGTTTTGCAATTACCACCCAAACTCAGGCCAAGTTTTGTGGTCCCAGAAATACTTGTTCAGACTCAAGTCTGCATTCCTCCTCCTCATATTCAAGGACAAGGGCTCCGCGTCCTCCAGCTCTAAACCTTGAGGCTCCCAGATACATGCTCCTGCCCTCGGACCTTTTGTGAAGACTGGCCAGACCAACCAGCCCGGGACTCTTGGGATGCTGTGTCTGAAGAATGGAGGAAAGGGTGTGGGGGTCGCAAAGTCCCTGTGCCTTACTGTTGGGGAGGAGTGTGGGCTGCCAGGTACTCAGAGATTTGTTGAGTTCTTGAACGAAAGTCAGGTAGTAAAGGTCCGTGAAAATGTTCACCATTCGATTATTTTCCAGCAAGTACTAGAAGAGGAAAAAGAGACACATGTAAAGCTACAGTCTAGGCCTTAGAGGGGGGGAAAAAAAGACAGTGATGTCATAGGCCTCGGGCAAGGCAACCTTGGCAATTCAGAGACGTGGGAAACAGCTGCTTGAGTGTATCACCCAGAGCGCTTTCCCCCAGGTATGACTGCAAGAGGTGCCAAGGCCCCGCTGGAAGAGGAGGCGGCTTGGAGGAGATGTGTTGCAGCTGGTTCTCCACAAGCCCAGAACCCTTGTCAGGTAACGATGCCTGGCTGACTTCTTCCAGGGACAACTACACATAGCCCCACCACCCAAAGAGCCCAGCTCTACCCATCCCTCCCCACATGGAATGGGTTTGAGGGACCAAGGGGACCCAGAGCCCTGACTGGTGTGGCTCAGTGGACTGAGTGCTGGCCTGCAAACCAAGGGGTCGCCAGTTCAATTCCCAGTCAAGGCACATGCCTGGGTGGCGGGCCAGGTCCCCAGTAGGGGGCACGTGAGAGGCAACCACACATTGATGTTTCTCTCCCTCTCTTTCTCCCTCCCTTCCCCTGTATCTCAAAATAAATACATATCTATATCTTTTTTAAAAAGAGGAGACCCAGAAAGAGAGCAATGAAGACTGCTCCTTGGCCAAGGGTCCTTGCACACAGCTCTGATTGTAGAGGAGTAGTGACCTAAGTTGTTCTGCCTGGGGGAGGAGACGGAAGGCTGCCTGCTCAGGGCGGCACACAAGCTGAGGAACAGGGAGTGGGACAGAATCAGCTCTGGTGGGACCTTGCCTGCTATGTTGCTGCGTTGAGAGTGATGGCACGTGAGGTGCTGTGCAAGGCGTACCTGTTGGATGCCGAGACACAGATAGTAGATACTGTCGGGTTCATATCGTTCACCGTTGGGCCGAGTGATTTCCCTCACAAACTGGGCCAGGCCGTAGTTGAGCTCAGCAGCTGAGCATGCCAGAATGTCTTCTTTGATTCGCATAGGTTTGGCTGCAGTGAAATGTAGTGGAGGTGGGCAGGGTTACAGAAGCTTCACATGGAGATTTTCATGTAGCTCCATCACTAACTCCTTCATCCCACAGTCACACCCCTCCGCAGGAACATACCACCGATGACCGAAAGAGCCCTAAGCCTGGAAACCTAGACAGCATCGGCCCTTATTCTGCAAACCCTACCCGTGTTCACAGGACACCTTTAAGTGATCGCAGCCTTATCACTCCCAGACATCTTCAGCTGAATCACAGCCCTGGCCCTCCTTCCCCCACCCCGTCCCCTCCTCCCCTGTCCCTGCCCTTCCTTCCCTGGGTACATACGGCCAAAGCGCAGCTCATCGCCCTTGCTGGTTTCCCCATTGGCATATTTCGACTGCACCCAGCACTTCCAAGCGTTGACACCGTATGAATAGTTGAGTCCAGTGCAGCTTGGCTGGCTGCTCATGGAGTCCCGGGAACAGCTCTCCGAAAGCACCAGGCGCTTTTGACCCTAGAGAGGAAAAGAAAGTAGGGAGGGGTGGACGGCAGAGGTAAGGCCAGGGGCACCACGAAAACTAGTCAGGACAGCGTTTACCAGCAGGGGAAGGGGGGACTGCTGTCAGAGCGCAGTGAGCTTCTATGGCCCAGAGCCCCAGGAAGGGCTCTGATGATTTCGGGTGCTGGGAAGAGAGCAAAGTTTAGCTGCATCTTCTTACTCATGGAGGTGGAGAAAGGAGGTCGGTCAGGGGAGGTCAGACTAAATCTGCTGTCTCGGCTCTGAAAGCGCCCCTCCCCTGTGGGAGCCTCCATCCCCGTTCGGTGGATACAGTGGCCCTAGCCCTCACCTTCCTCATGGTCCGGGGAAGGTCTTGTTCTGTAGACACGTCCTCGGGCCCAACCAGGCCGCAGTCAAACAGGAAGTCTACGCTGGGGTTAATGTCCAGAGGATCTGTTAGAGGGGAAAGCAATCAGCCTGATGTTTAAGATCTCAGCCCTGTAGGCTGCCCACCCCACCCCTGCCACTTGCACACCTGACTGGAGACGGGCCTCCCAGACAGCTGCAATTGCGCTCAGTGGGAACCAGCAAAGCCAGACACAGAACATGCTCGGAGGCACACGCACGCCAAAAATCACAAGCACGACAGAGCTCCAATCACTACCGAGCTGCACACTCCAATGTGGTCAAAACAGTAAACGTCACGTTATGTGTTTTATCGAAATTAAGACAAAACAAGGCCCAAGTGTCACATCATGCACCTGCCCTGGTACCTCGGCCGCTACTCCCCCGCGCAAGCCTTTTGTCGCTAGGTCACAAGGAACACTTGTCAGCGGCATGCTCAGGGTCACCGCAAACACTCCTGGCCTTATGGCACAAATGCTACTGTACTCGGTTGGGCACGCCTTGCATGCCACTCACTCTTGGGGAAGTCCGCCTCCAAGTCTTGCCCAGGCTCATCCAAGACGTTGGCCATCTTGACAGCCATGGCCAGGACGTCATCTCGAGCTGGCCCAAACAGGTCACAGTCTTCCAGAAGTCCCTCTGCACTCTGGTTGCTCACAAGATCTGAGAGGCAGAGACGTTGGCCTCATCACTGCAGATCTGACCCGGCTCCCTCACAGGCTTTCAGGGGCTGATTTCCAGTACTCCCCCAGCCCACTAGGTCCCGAGGTCACCCCTCTCCGCCCCCTTAGGCAGACGCAGACTGGCAGAACCCTGATTCCCTCATCGCCGCTGCCCCTGGCGTACCGCAAAGGTCAGATGAGGCCTTGTCTAACTCTTCAGCCTCCGCAATCATTTCTGCCATCGCCAGGATGTCAGCCTCCAAGGGGTTGGAAGGTATCTTCACCTTCAGCTCCTCAATGGTCTCCACAATCTTGTCTGTGCTCTCCAAGGTAGTGGGCAGGAACATGGGCACAGGCACCTGGAGACATGAGGCCCAGCTCAACGCCGAGACCAAAAGAGGAGGACGAGAGGGGCAGGTGGTGAGAGGAAAGGGCAGGGGCGGGGGTGGTCCCGGAAGGGAAACTTACCGGGATGGGCATGGAGAAAGGCACCGGGACTTTCTGGCAGTACAGATGCATAGGCACTGGCACAAAGATGGGCACTGGGATGGGCAGCACGATCACCTGTGGCTTCCACTCTTCTGCCAACAAGAAAAGGGTCTTCTCAGAGCCCCTGTGACCCAGGACCCGATGCCTGCCTGTCCTCCGCAATGCACTAACACGTGCTCAGAGTCACGAAACAGCTCTTGCATCAAAGAGGGAGAGTCACTTCTGTGATTCTAGGATGACCATATCCATGATACTTCAGCCACCTAAGAAACACCCCCCTGCTAGCTCCTAGGCACAGGGCCAGAGGCCCAGGACTGCAGAATACAGCCTGTGGTGTCCAGGCACCTCGGCTCACCTGTCTGACTCCCTTTGGACTTCATCTCCACCTTGCAGGAGACCCCTCGATTCTGCATCAAAGGCTTACACATGGCAGCTTTGTTTTTGCGGGGTGTGGCTGGGGGCGGTGTGGGGGGAGGAGGGGTAGAAGCGTTGGAAGCCAAGCGGATCTTCACAGGGATCTGCAGACAAAGGGACATGAGTACCACCAACTGCTAGGCCCTCCTCTGGTACCATCCTCCCCCTCGGCTTTTGCCCTGACCTTGCCCAGATTCCCGCTCTCCTCAGGGGTCTTCACCGTACTGCTGTTCTCCACTTTGGTTTGAGAGGGTGTCTGGGGCTTTGACTCAGAAGACTGACCTGTACATCGAAACAAATAAATGTTTCCCTCCGCGGAACCAGCTCTCCATTTTCATCAGCCTGTTCCAGCAAGCTTCCTTAAGAGGGACATCCAATGGGAATGGGACGTCTACAATTTGTCCCCCTCACCACCCCAGGTCTAGCCTTCTCTAGGCCCCAGAAACAGTGGCCAAGAAGATCCTTTGTTCCTGGCCGCCACGGACATTGAAAAAGATTAAATTTCCCCAATAACCCATCATTTGAGCTCTTCCATTTGAATCGCCCTCAGGAGTTTGGTACCCCTGGAGTGGCAGAGGGGCTAGGGTGACACTCTTGAAATGACAACGGTCTTCAGTCTCACTAAAGGTAGAGCTTGTGCTGATGCTTCCTTCCCTCCAAAACCTGACCGCAGCCCCAACATGCCCCATCCTATCTGGATGGGTACCTATCCGCTAGCTCTGGAAACCTTTATTTTTTTTAAAGATCTCATTAATTTATTCTTAGAGAAAGGGGAAGAGAGGGAGAAAAAGAGGGAGAGAAACATCAACGTGTGGTTGCCTGTCATATGCCCCCAAATGGGGACCTGGCCCACAACCCAGACACGTGCTCTGACCGAGAATCGAACCAGAGACCCTTTGGTTCTCAGGCTGGCGCTCAATCCACTGAGCTACACCAGCCAGGGCCAGGAACCTTTAAACAAGACTCCCCCACCTAGTACCTGCATAGTACCAGCAGCTCTGGCCAGGGCTGAAATGACAGCAAGACAGGAAGAGAGGACCCAAGCCCAAGATTAGAGAATCCAGGCCAATTCTAACAGAGTGCACCCCCTGCCCGGGACTCACTGTTCAGGAGGCTCTCGGGCCCACTCTGAGTGTCCAAGTTGGGTTGGTTCTGCTGGCTGTAGAAGCGCAGCAGACACTGTTGGTTGCAGAAATGACGGATCTGCCCGCGCCAGTGGATGGTCTCCAGCAGCTTCCCCTGGCGCTTACAGGCATGGCACCGGGCAGCCTAAGGGCGTCGACAGGAAGGTCAGACCTGCCTGCCTCACGCACGCTGGGCCCTTTGCCCCGGATAAACCGCGATGCTCCCCTTGGAGGCTGGGTCAGCTGGAGTCCCTTCCCTGGACATCGGCCCACCAGCCCATGCTCCCTGCCACGCTCTCCACCCTTCTATCCCCCTTACCTTGCAGTACCACAGCAGGTACTTGCTCTTACAGTCCTCGCTGCAGAAGTCCCAGGTGCTGCCATCCAGCTGCTCAGTGACTCCGCGCTGGCAGGTCTGAGAGCAGTAAGTACAAGTGATACAGCACAATCCCAGCTTCTTAGTGAAGTCCTGTTTGTACAGCAGCACGCAGCCTGGAAAGAGTGCAGAGACACAGAGACCTCCATGGTCATGAGACCCCCACCTTTTCAAGGTGGTCCGCCTGAAACCTCTCTCCCACAGCCTCTCAGGGCCCAAAGCCTTAGGGTGGGCGAGGGCACAGCATCCTGAACCCAAGGTGCTGGCCCCGAGGACCACATCCCGAGCATTCTTCCTTTTTCTGCCATGGTCTCCACGGCGGCAAGGCCCAGGGCCTCGGGCCCCTCCCGCATTTCTTTACCTTCGCTGCAGAAGCTCTTCTCCACCCCGCTGAATCGGAGCTTCTCATGCAGGAGCTTCTCCTGCCGGCAATGCTCACACTGGGATACCACACCCCGAAGCCGCTTGAAGTCCTCACAGCAATCCCGGCAGCAGAACTGGAACACCTGGTCCTGGGTTGGGGTCACAGGGCAGGGAGCAGAGCGCTGTGACATCTGGCCCAGGTGACAGTGAAGCTGGAAGGACCCCTTCACGCAGATGTCTGGTCATGTGGCAACATGTGGGCAGGGTGGGGGTCTTACCTGCCAGTCCAAGACCTCGGGCTTGCCACTGAAGAGGCTGTGGCAGTAGTGACAGCTCAGGTGAATACCCCCCTCAGGGCTTGTGCGCTGGAGGGAAGGAAGACAAGTAAGGGAGGGGCGGGAGGGGTGTGTGGTGGTGGTGGTGGTAGTGGTGGGGAGGAGCAGTCAGGCTTGTTGTTTGCTGTGCCCAGACCTACCTACCCCAATTCTCATACCCTCTCTACGGCACCACACCCTTTATCCCTGGTCCAGGGTCTGAAGTACCTGGAACTTGGTCCAGCAGCTGGGGCTGCAGAATTGGTAGACTGTGCGATCAACCTTGTTGTAGTAACAGGGGTCAGAGAGGCTGCGGCGGCAGAAGCTGCAGGGTCGGGGAGGGCCTGGGGCATAGAGAGAAAAAGGGGGGAGAGAGAGAGAGAGAGAGAGAGAGAGAGAAAGAGAGAGAGAGAAAGGGGGGTCGCACACAGAAAGTGTAAGGCAGTGCAGAGATGGAACAGGAAATCCACGGGAAGATGTGGTTGGGGCTGAGGTCGGGCAGTAGGGGTTACTTTAAGAGGGGAGTATGGGAGGGGTAGAAGGAAGGCCAGCAGGGGTCTCAGAGAAGAGGGCTTTGCACCTACCAGTGAGCCCTGCCTGCTTCACTTTGTAAGAGGTGGTGCAGCAGAGGGAACAGAACAAGCTCGTCTTGCCATTACGATCCACATGTGATAGCATCTCAAAGTTCTTACACAGGGTCTTGCACCAGACACAGGGGTACACACGTGTGTTTTTCTGTGAGGATGGGGAAGGAGAGGCTGAGGCGGGATTTGTCCCTTCACCTTTATTTTTGAAATTTTGAAAACATGAAAGGTTTCAAGCATACAAAAAAAGCATAGATGATGATATAACAAAGGCTTGTGTATCCACCAGCCAAGCTTCGAAAAAATAAAACATAACAGATACAATGGAAACCCCCTTTATTTGTTTTATTCCTCCCAGCCCTCGACCCGTCCGGCACCTTTATTTATCACCCGGGAACCGCACCCCCTTCCACAGCCCGCTAATGCACTACTCCCTCGGCCCCACCTTCTTGTACGCCCCCAAGCAGGTTGTGTTGCAGAACCGCTTTTGTTGGCCCTCATGGAAGAGCAGCTCAGGGCCAGGGCTCCCGGTCTTGGCGTAGATGTAGGCCCCGCACTGGTCACAACAGTTGGTTTTCAGTCCCTTGTTGGCCCGGAATTTGGAGAAGCAAGAATCGCTGCAGAGCCGGTGCACCACGCTGCCATTGCTGACCTCATGCTGGACCTGCCACACACACACGCACACACCCTGAGCCGAGGCCTGGGCACCACCACCCCACCCCAGTGCCAGGACAACCCGCCCCACCTCACCCTAGACCTTCACAGCAGACACTGTGCCCAGGGACCCCCCAACCTGCGCATCAGGCTGCCGACTTGATGGTGAGGTCCTGGGAGGCAAGGAAGGCCAGCTGCATACATCCTGGAGGCGCTCTAACCTTGAATACACTCCCTCGCAATAGCTGCCTTTCCTCCCCACTCCCCTCCTCCACAGGGCCTGGCCCCTGCAGCCCCGGGAGGGCAGGGGCAGGCCAGGGCTGGCCAGGCTCTGTAACTCAGCCCCCATCCAGTTTCCTCACCTCTCCGGTCTTCTGGCATATGCTGCAGCGAGTGGCGTCGGCGGGATCCCCAGACTGGGGGATTGGGCGCTGCTGCTGGGCCTCATACAGGGAGAGGCAGACGGATGTGCAGAACTCGTGGAAGGAGCCTCCTGAACCAGTCTGCGCCACAACCAGGTCCTTGGTGTTCCAGATTTCCCTGCAAGTGGGAAGAGGTTTGAACGTTCACTCATTTCATCGGCTTCCACCTCTCCCCCAGGATCAGAGTCCGCAGAGCCAAATGCTCTCAGACCCCCTACCCAATTCGCCTCTCTCCCCCAGCTCCACTAGGTTCTTGCCAAACATAGTCCCTGTCTCGCCCTTTATTCCCGGCCTGGTGCCTGCCCTCCCCACACACCAGGGCCCTCACGTACTTCTTGCAGAAGGTACAGGTCTTTTTCCCCGACGGCTTCTTGGAGAAAGTGGTGAGACACGATGAGGAGCAAAAGAGCTGAGGCAGCCCCTTGCGCTGGTAGGCCGTCTGCCCCTTCTGCAGTGGTGTCCGGCAATGCGCACAAGTCATCTTGGTGCCCACCGAAGAGCGCCCAGCCCTTTGGGCCACGCTGGAGCGCAGGGACATGCGAGGAGAGCGCCGGGGCCGGAATGGCACAAAGTCCTCATCGTTGGGGTCATCTACCATGGCGTCAGAATCCTCATCTGACACTGGAACTGAGGAGGGGGGGAGGGGCCTTGAGAAAAGGCTCTGGGACCAGGCCTCTGGCCATCCCCTGCCCAACAGGTAGCTCTGCTGCTCCTGGGATCCCCTGACTTCTTACCTTTACTCTCCCTGCCCCCACCCCATCACACTGGTATCTCAAGCCACTGCTGTCACTCTCCCTCGGGGAGGGCTCTAAGTGGGGAGATTCTTCAGGACAGGGATGGCAGAGCTGAAACAGGAAACTCCATTCTCACTGCTCTTGTTTTCAGTCTCCCCCACTGCCCCTGGTTCCCATGCCAACCCAGAGCAGAAAGAGGCGCGTCACACTCCGCACGGAGCCTGGAGATCCATGGCGGCCACTTCCCACTCATCCCACTGGGTCGCACTTCCTCAGGTCCTACTCACTGCTCTCAGTGGAATCCACAACCTCAGGTTTTGGAGGTTCTACTCTTCTAACGCGCTCGCTTCTCTTCTGCACCTTGGAAACATGGGGAGGGAAGGAAAGCTGACACCAGGGGCAGGCTGAAGGGCCAGCTGTACTAGCACAGCCTTTAGGGGGGTACAGAGATGGGAGGGGGAAGGGAGACTAGGGAGACGAGGGACCCTTGGCCCAGCCCATAAGAGGAGGGGAGAAAAGGAGGCTGAACGTTGCTTTAAGGATCAGGAGACACAAGAGCTCCCTCCCTCCTCTTAACCCTCCTCACACACCCCCTCCACAGAACAACATCTGGGAGGGAAAATGAAGGGTCTGTCCTTCCCAGAGCTATAGGGGGAACCAGACTCCTTGCCCTCCCCTCCCCCCTCACCCTCTCAGGCGGCTTCTCACTCGCCTTCCCAGTCAGGCCATCTCCTGCAAAGGAAGCAGAAAGCAGCCTGAATCTTCAGCCTGCCCTCGCACCCCCTCCCTGGCCTAACCTCCGCCTCCATTCCTGGGGAAGAACTTACTCAAAAATGAAAGGGAAAACTCGAGTGTCTGTGGCTTCTTGGGGCCCCTCTCAGGGTTACCTCGCGCTTCTGCACTAAGGGGAGGTGGGTGGTGCAGCTACTCTCTAAGGGGAAAAAAGTCCCACCCTTCCCACCAGCTTTCGGTCCCAATCTCTGGGAGTTGAGGAGACACAGGTGACACACCTTTCAGGGAGAATGTCTAGCTCTGCAACAAAAACCAATGCAATTCCCCAAAGGTGGTAGCAAGGGGACAGGGTACGTCCCCTGGGCTCAGGTGGTTATATAAGTGCTAAGACCCTGGTCACAGCCTGGCAGAGGCACACCGCTGGGCAAAACGGGGCGGGGGAGGGGAGAATTGAGAGCCTCTCCAAGTGCAGGCTGTCCCTCCCCGAGCAGAGACTCAATCCCAGGCCCTGCATTGCTACCATTCCCCTGAATTCATGATGCTGTTGCTGGCTCCACAACCTAGTCATCATTCATCAAACCCAGAATCCCCACTCTCATTTAAAACAAAACAGCTGGGAAGATCTTAGAACCAAGAAGCCTGGGAGTCTTCCTCAAATCCTGAAGGAAGGACCTGGTACCAAAAACCCACCTGGGTTAAAAAATGAAGGAACCTCTCCCACCAAACCCACTAACCTACCCCCTGAAACCTCACCCTTATTTCTCCCCCACAGCAGCTAGGCTTCCCCCACTCCCACCTCCCTTCCTTTCCTTCCCCACCTCCACTTCTCCCTTCCAAACCCCCAACTCCTGCATACACATCCATCCTCTCTCTCCACCCCTGCCTTCCTTCCCCACTTCTTCCTCAAAGCCACACAGCAGCCCCCCCCCCTCACCCCCACCCTCTCTCCAGCCTTGATTCTCCAGCTGAATAGGCAACCTACCTGGTAAGGAAGGGTGTGCAGGGGGGCTAGGGCCCCCAGATTTGGTCTGAGAACTGTTGATTCCATCCCCCAGAGTCTCTCCCACTGAAGGGCTGGGGGGGCCATTTGGGCTCTGTGGCTGCCCTTGGGGAAGCTCCTCCTCCTGCCCAGGGGAGCCCCTTCTCCCTGTAGCTATGGAGGTGGTTTCCTCCTCTTCAATATGTGGGGACTGAAGGGTTATTGGAGAATCTGGAGCCAAAGGTTCTAGCAGCCCCTCAGGTGAAGAGGAGTTTGCCCCAGTCCCTGGGTCAGGTGGCACCACCTCTGGGGTCTGGCCCCCTGGTCCAGGCTCTAGGGTCTGATCTGCATCCCATGCAAGGGTCTCCTCAGGACCATGGTCCACCTCTGGAGGGGAGGGGGCTTTATAGAGCAGCCCCCCCAGCCCCAGCAGCTCAGTGGCTCCATCCAGGACTCCAGGGTCTTTTTCCAGGCCAGCAGGGGTATCAAGCAGGTCCAGGGCTCCTGAGGATGGAGAAGGGCCAGGGGGGGCCCATCCTCGAGTTGGGGCAGTCTGGGATTCCAGCAGATCCTCTCCAAATTCCATGTCTACTGGAAGGTCTCCAGCCAGGGGCTTCTCTGGCAGGGTCAATGGGTCAAACGGACTGGGGAAATCACTGGGGTCCATGAGGATGGCTGGATATGGGCTGTAGATTAGGGGTAGAAGAAGGGGCAGAAGAGGCGGTCTTCGCCAGAATTCCTTCTTATATAGGCTCTGGGACACACCCCATCATTCACTTGGATTTCTCGTGAACAGCCCCCACCGCAAACGACAAGCACTTCCACAGGCTTTGGTCCAAATGACCACTCCCCCCACCACCACAAACAGCGCCCCCTGTGGGGAGAGGCGTTCCCCACCCTGGCCCTGCGCCCACACTCACCGGGCAGTCGTGGGCTCTACCCACCCGTCTGCCCCCGCCACCCCACTGGAACTCCTGGTTTCCCTCCCTCCTTACCTTTAGGCCCCCCCAACTCGGGCTGAACGCCCCATTACAGTCTCCTAGGGCCCTTGCCACCAGGCGCCTTTCCCGCCCCCGCGGTCTCAGTTTCTACCCCCTCCGCTCGCTCCTAGCGCCCCCTCAGTTCCCCAGTCTCTACCCACCCTGTCTGGCCCCACTCCCCCTCCCCGCGCTGCACTGTCCCCTCAGCCCTTCCCTCGCCCCCACAAATTGCCTTCCCTAACCCCTCCCCCCAGGTTACCTTTCAGGGTCGCCCACTTCCTCAGCCCCGTCACCCTTTCCTATTGCTCCCTCAGTCCTCCTTCTCCTGTTGCCCACCCCCCACCTCAGGCATTTACAGGAAGACATTTTGGAGCTACGATCTCTCCTTAGACCCCCCTCTCCCGGCTACTGCGAGATCCCGCCTGCAGGTTCGGTTCGGCTTGATGAGGCCCGACCCCTACCTGCGGCAGGGTTAGTGTAACGGCTATAAGCCTAGAACTGCAGACAGAGACGGCCCCGCGCTCCTTCTCCACCTCCCTCCCCAGCAGCCGGGACAGGGGTCGCGGCCCCTTTAAATGGCAGCGCTCCTCACGGTGCCTAGCGCTCTGCACCAGGCGGGCGGGCGGTGCCAGGAACCAACCCCATTGGCTGACTCCGGGTGGGGGCTCGCGAGACAGCGCCGGCCCCCGGCGCGAGACTCCCAGCCCAGTGGCCGCCTGGAAATTGCGGAGTGGAGCCTAGTTGTTGGAGATGGAGCTTGAGCCCCCGCCCGGGGCCCCGTTAGTTGAAGAGGAAAAGACAGGCTCTAGAGCTTTGAAGCCTGCCCCCGGGAAAGGCAGCACCCCCTTCCCACCGAGGGGCTGAGTACACTAACCCACAAAAAAACAGATCTACGCACCTGCTTCCCTTACCTGGCTCAAGAGTCTGCCCTCCCCCCTCACACCCGTGCCCGCCCTACCTCCTGGAGCCCACTCTACCCGTGATCCCCTCCTCTCATTCAAATGGTTCCCGGTCCCCTCCCCCTCCCCGTGTCTCCCTTCGCTTCCCACTCGTGTTCTACCCCCCGGCGTCCGCCCCCCTCGACAGTCCCTACCTACGCCATGCAGCAAGCGCCTGCCAAGATTACCCTTCCCCCAACCCCACCTCTCCGGGGCCCGCCCCCTGGGCGACTGTTGGGGTAATGAGTGACAGCAGAGGGTGGGGGGAGGCAGGGACCCAGCCCTCATGTGCCCCTCCTCCCCTTGTCTGCAGCCTCGGGCCCCCCTAACCATTCTGAGAGTCATAGTTGTGGGGTGTCTTAAGCTTGCACTCCAGCTACCCAGGGCGGGTTAAATGGCTCTGGCTCAGTGACAACGCCTCTGCAGTAACCGTTACTGCCCGACGACTCCAAAACCAGGTCCTGCAAAAGACACCCCCCCCCACTCCCTCAAGGGTCTTAGGGTAAGTTCTGGGATCTTCTCCCTGAGTCTTCCTGCAGGGGCACCCTGCGTTATCTCTTCAGTAGTTTTCCTCACCAAGGCTGGTAGGTCTCCTTCCCCTTTTCTCTCTGCCTTTCCCTGCCTCTTTCTCTCTCTCTCTCTCTCCCTCTCTTTCTTTCCGTCCCGGTCGATCTCTTTCCCCCCCACTACCCTCTCCCTGGCGCGTAATCTCTCTCTCTAGGTCTCTTTTTGTCTTGGTCTCTGTCTCTCTGCCTCTCATATGCACGAGCACGCACGCGCACGCACACACTCGAGTCCCTCCTGGATGGTCCTTAGCATGTGGGTGTGGCTGAGGTTGAGGCTCAAGTGGGATGGGGGGAAGGGGTACCAGCATTAGGCCTACTGGCTTTAAAAAAAAATGTGTGCCAGGATCCATTCTCAGTCCCTCCCCATTGTAGTTTGAGCACTTTACTATCCCCGCACCCCAGTTTCCTCCTCCAACGCCTACGGGCTGAAGAGCATTTAGTATCTGAGGTACTAGTGGAGGCTCATGCTAGAGCAGAGTCCTGGAACAGATTTAGGAACAAGAAGGTTTGGTGTCCAGTGCTTACTCCAGCCTGTCTCTTTGCTCTGGGCCTTTCTTCCTTCCCACACTAAGCCTTCCCTAGCCTTACAGTCCTGGGAGTATTATCCTCCCTTGTCTCATTCACTTTCCCAGAAACCTTATCCTTCCTAACTCCCCACAAGGCCTTGAGGTTATCTTTGCTCTCTTCTTATACACAAAGATAAAACCAAGAGTTTTCCCAAACTCAGCTTTCTCTTTATCATTTTTCTTTATTTTTATTGTTGACACTACTGCAGATGTCCCCATTAGCCTTCTCTTTATCTTAACTGGTATTCTGTGTACCTAACTCCCACCTTCTGCTTATTTCTATGCCCGTTTCTCCCTTTGCATTTTCAATTTATTCCTTCATAGTTGGAATACCTCTTTCTTTTGTATACTGACTACCCTTATCAGCACATGCTTGGATCCTTGGCCACTCTGATTATGGAGAATGCCTGGTTTCAGGTTGAGGTGAGACCATCTAAGAGGGGTATAATTGTGTATTAATAATTCAGAGCAGCGCGGTTGCACAAAACTGGCTGCTGAGTTCTGGTGAGATAAACCAGGATTCTAATCTCAGTTCTGCCCACTTATTAGTCAGTTGACTTTGGACAAGTCACTTGTCAAATCACCAGGTCTTAGTTTTCTCATCTTTAAAAAGAGATAAGAAAACACCCCTGGCCCTGGCTGGTGTAGCTCAGTGGATTGAGCATGGGCCTGCAAACCAAAGATTTGCAGGTTCCATTCCCAGTCTAGGGCACACGCCTGGGTTGCTGGCCAGGTCCCCAGTAGAGGGCGCAGGAGAGGCAACCACACATTGATGTTTCTCTCCCTCTCTTTCTCCTTCACTTCACCTCTCTCTAAAAATAAAGGAATACATGGATTGAACGAGGGCTGTGAGCCAAAGGGTCGAGGTTCGATTCCCAGTCAGGGCACATGCCTGGGTTGCAGGCCAGGTTCCCAGTGGGGGCCATGTGAGAGGCAACCACACATTGATAAAAATGAATGAATGAATGAATGAATGAATACAATCTTTTTAAAATTTTTTTAACACCCTACAAACAGTTCTTTCATTTATTTACATTTCTAAAAATTTCTCTTAGGAATGATTTTTTTTAATTTTTTATTTAATTTTTTAAAATTTATTTTTATTGTTGTTCTTGTACAGTTTTCTGTCTTTTACTCCCATCCCAGCCCACGGCCCCAGCCCTCCCCAGGAATACAATCTTTTAAAAAAGAAAGAAAGAAGAGAAAACAACCCTGGCTGGTGTGGCTCAGTGGATTCAGTCCCAGTCAGCGAACCAAAGAGTCACCCGTTCAACTCTCAGTCTGGGCACATGCCGGGGTTGCAGGCCAGGTCCCCAGAAGGGGGTACACCAGAGGCAACCACACATTGATGTTTCTCTCCCCCTCTCTTTCTCCCTCCCCCCTCTAAAAATAAATAAAATCTTTTTTAAAAAGTAGGTTTACAGTTGTTTGCTACATTGAGAGAGCCCTTTCATTATAATTATATATTTTTTTCCTTTTTTAGATTTTATTTATTTATTTTTAGAGAGAGTGGGAGGGAGAGAGAGAGGGAGAGAAACATCCATGTGCAAGAGACACATTGATTGGTTGCCTCTTGAGCCCCCAAATGGGGACCCAGCCCGCAACCCAGGCCTGTGCCCTGACCTGGAATCAAACCAGCAACATTGTGATTCACAGGTCATCACTCAATCCGCTGAGCCACACCAGCCAGGGTTTATATATATTTTCTAATTACAGAAACATAAATAAATGCTCATTGTAAGACTTTTGGAAAGCATGGAAATCTGAAGAAGAAAGTAATAATCACTTATATCCTACCTATTAGACTTGGAAATAACCACTGCTCTTCTTTTATTTAAAGATTTTATTTATTTTTAGAGAGGGGAAGGGAGCGAAAAAGAGAAGGAGAGAAACATCAGTGTGTGGTTGCCTCTCGCGCACCCCTCAGTGGGGACCTGGCCTGCAACCCAGGCATGTGCCCAGACTGGGAATTGAACCAGCAACCTTTTGTTTTGCTGAATGACTCCCAACCCACTGAGCCATGCCAGTCAGGGCATAACCACTGCTCTTTTTGATGAATATCCTTTCAGTCTTTTTATGCATGCATATTTTTTACAAAATTGGAATTATCATGTACAATATGTTCTCCAACACAGTTGCAATGGTTGTATATTGTTCTAGCATTTGGATGCACCATGCTTTATTTAACTAATTACTGCTGGATGTCAAACTTTCATTTTCTCATGACAGGCAAGTCTACGTAGAACGTGGTCAAACAGATGGAGCTACTTATTCAGAAGTCATTGATTAGAGTAAGGTTCACCCTTTAAAACTCACTCTGGAAATATATGGATTCTTTTGTAATTTTTTTTTCATTTTTCAATTACATTTGACATTCAATATTATATTAGTTTCAGGTGCACAGCCTAGTGGTTAGACATTTATATAACTTGCAAAGTGATCCCCCTGATAAGTCTAGTACCCCCCTGACACCATACATAGTTATTACAATATTATTGACTATATTCCCTATACTGCACTTTACATCCCCGTGACTAGAGGGTATTAAGTGAAATAAGTCAGACGGAGAAAGACAAATACCATATATGTGAAATCTAAAATGCAAAATAAGCAAACAACACAGAAACAAGCTCATAGACACAGACAGCAAGCTGATGGTTGCCAGACAGGAGGGGGGGATTGGGGGGCTGAGTAAAAAAGACGAAGGGATTAAGAACTACAAACTGACAGGGACAACAGTATGGGGATTCATGTGGGAGTGGGGGGTGGGCTGGGTGGAGGGAGGCAAAGTGGGAAAAATTGGGACAAGTGTAATAGCATAAACAATAAAATATTTAAATTAAAAAGCAGTACAAATGGGCAGTTACAAAACATGGGTCCTTATTTAGTGCTTTATAGCATTCTGAAATACCCTGAAATGAAGAAAAGGGAAATATGCATTCGGGGAGACACTGGGAAAATGGGGACCACTTCTTACTCATTTCTGTCTCCAGCACCTAGTATAGTCCCTGATAGATACTCAATGAATATTTATTGGATGAATAGGTAGACAGATGAATAAAGTAGACAAAGAAGAAAAGGCCCAATGAAATCAAATTGTAGCAATACTTCTATAATATAAGGTTTAATAAGGAGAGAAATGAGAGGGAAGCAAGAGGGAAGCAAAGGCAGGCACGTAAAAACAGGGAATCTTTATCTTTATCTTTAAAAAGGATAAGTGAAACGTGGCATAAGTGAAATGTGAAAAGGATAAGTGAAAAGGCAGCTATTCGTCCTTATCAGCAAGTCTGACTTTGTACTGTGATTCTGACTATTCTCCACTCTTTAACATTCACTCTGTCCTGTCCAAACATCTCTCCCAGTTTTGAAGGCAACATATTTCAATTTACTCCACAGAAAGTCAACTAGCCTTGTGTGGTGTGGTTCAGTGGACTGAGCGCCAGCCTGCAAACCAAAGGGTCGCTGGTTCGATTCCCAGTCAGGGCACATGCCTGGGTTGCGGGCCGGGTCCCCAGTTGAGGGCACAGGAGAGGCAACCACACATTGATGTTTTTCTCCCTCCCTTTCTCCCTCCCGTTCCCTCTGTCCCCAGTCTAAAAATTAATAAAGTAAAATATTAAAAAAAAGGAAGCCCATACACTTTAGCTATCTTCTCCTCTCTCCCCATCCCCCACAGTCTATACAAGCACTATTCTACTTTCTGTCTCCATACATTCACCTATTCTGGACATTTCATATAAATGAAATCACATAATATGTGGTCTTTTGTGACTGGCTTTCTTCACTTAGCGTAATGTTTTGAAGGCCCATCCATGCTGTAGCATGGATCAAAGCTACATCCCACTTTACAGCTGAATAATATGCCATTGTATGGATATACCATTATTTGTTTAACCATTCATTAGTTGATGTACCTTTTTGGCTATTTTGAATAATGCTGCTATAAACATTCACATATACAAGTTTTTATGTGGACATAGATTTTCAGTTTTCTTTGATGGATAATAAAGAGTGGAATTTCTGGATCATATGGTAACTTTGTGTTTTTTTACTGATGAGAGAGAAACCTTGATTTGTTGTTCCACTTATTTATGCATTCATTGGTTGCTTCTTGTATGTACCCTGACTGGAGACTGGACCCACAACTTTGGCGTATTGAGACAACGCTCTAACCAACTGAGCTACCAAGCTGGGGTCTGGTAACTTCATGTTTACAATTGTTTGAGTAACTGCCAGACTGTCTTCTAAAGACTGTCTTCCAAAGTAGCTGCACTGTTTTATTTTTTTAAGATTTTTAAATTTATTTTTAGAGAGAGGAGAAGGGAGAGAAAAAGAGGGAGAGAAACATTAATGTGTGGTTGCCTCTCAAATGCGCCCTGACTAGGAACTGAACCTGCAACCCAGGCTCATGCCCTGATTGGGAATTGAACCAGTGATCCCTCGCTTCGCAGGACAACACCCAACCAACTGAGCCACACTGATCAGGGCCATTCAGTTTTTTCTTGTTTGATGCTTCCTGTTTGTCTAGTTGTTTGGGAATTTATTGAGGACACAGTAATCAACTTTAGTACTGATAGACCACATATTTCTATGTTCAGTACCTTGAAAGTGATCAATGACTATTATATGACTGATAATGATAGGAATTAGAAAACAACGACCTCTCAGAGCCTTCCTTGGGCCCTTATGTGGCTTAGCTGACTCCTCTCACCTTGAACTCAACTTGACCAAAACTGTACTGATTGACTTGCGCCCAATGGTGCTCTGCCTCCTCTGTTTCCCTTTCCTGGTCAGTGGCACAATGACACAAACAGGCACCCAAAAGAGAACCTTCGGTATCATTCTAGTCTTTTTGCACTTCTTACCCCCATACATTTAACTGGCTTTGATGTCCCCTTGATCCTAACTTCTAAATATTTAGATTTCGTTTCCTCTTCCATCCCTACAACCACTCTCTTAGCGCAGGCCTTCTTCATCTTTCACCTGAAATTATTATTCGTGTGTTCTAACATATGTCCCTAGCTCCTTGCTTATCTCCTCCGATCGTTGCTACACACTGTTGCCAGGGTGATCGTGGTAAGCTGAATAATACACCCCTAGTGATATCCCTGCCCTAATTCCTAGAGCCTGCAAATGTACCTTATATGGCAAAAAAAAAAAAAAGGTAGGACTTTGCAGATATGTATGATTAGGTTAAAAATCTTCAGTTGGAGAGATTATCAAGATAGGCCCTAAATGTAATGACAAGTGTTCTTATGAGAGAGGCAGAGGGGAGATACCACTTCACACCGGTCAGAATGGCCATCATAAACAAATGAACAAACAACAAGTGTTGGAGAGGTTGTGGAGAAAAGGGAACCCTAATACATTGTTGGTGGGAATGCAGACTGGTGCAACCACGGTGGAAAACAGTATGGAATTTCCTCAAAAAACAAAATGGAACTGCCTTTTGACCTGACAATTCCACTGCTGGGATTATACCCTAAGAGCCCTGAAACACCAATCCAAAAGCACCTATGCACCCCAGTGTTCACAGCAGCACAATTTACAATAGCCAAGTGCTGGAAGCAACCTAAGTGCCCATCAGTAAATGATTGAGTGGATCAAAAACCCGTGGTACATTTACACAATGGAATACTATGCAGCAGAAAGAAACAAGGAGCTCTTACCCTTTGTGACAGCATGATGGAACTGGAGAGCATTATGCTAAGTAAGCCAGGCGGTGAAAGACAAATACCATGTGATCTCACCTATAAGTGGAACCTAATCAACAAAACAAACAAGCAAAATAGAACCAGAGACATTGAAATAAAGAACAAACTGACAGTAGCCAGAGGGGAGGAGGGAGGGAGATAACAGGGAAAGGGGAAGGAAGGGAAAGGGTCATCAAGGAGCACGTATAAAGGACCCATGGACAAAGCCAAAGGGGGTAGGATTGAGGGTGGGAGGTGGGGGTGGGTGGGGTGGGAGAAAGTGGTGGTGGGAAAATGGAGACAACTGTATTCGTACAACAATAAAAAAGTGATAAAAAAAATAAGACCTAGTGACAGAAAAAAAAGGCAGAGGGAGATCTGACACACACAGAGGAAAAGGCCACGTGACCATGAAGACAGAGATTGCAGTGATGTAGCCATATGCCAAGGAATGCCACAGGAATCCATCAGAGGCTGGAAAAGACAAGAAACAGCCTCCCCTAGAAACTCCTGGGGGATCGTGACCCCTGCCAACACTTTGATTTCAGACTTCTGGCTTCCAGAACTATGAAAGAATAAACTTCTGCTGTTTTAAGCCACCGAGTTTGTGGCAGTATTTCACAGCAGCTTTTGACAAGAAATACAGTGATCTTTCTGAAGTTCAAACCTATCATACACAGAACAAATTTATTCTCTTTATTGCTGTCTTTCAGTCTGTTTGTCTCTGTCTCTATGTATCTACCTGTATCTATATATATGAACCCCCTACACACACACACACACACGAGTACATATATGTGATAGATAATCTGGAAGAAAATATACCAAAATGTTCAGTTATTTCTGCATAGTGGGATTATGATGCTTTTTATACTTCTGTGTATTTTCAAGTTTTTCCCTCAAAAAGCATACATTACTTTTATATTACTGTTATAATCAGAAAGGACAATATGTTATCTTTTAAAAAACCTTCCAATGTCTACCCATCACCTACAGGTTAAAGTATAAACTTAGAAGTATGGTACACACCCTTAATGATTTGGCCTACGCCTATCTCTTTAGCCTAACTTCCTATTACTCAGCCTCCCACTTCTCTTCAGCCATGACAAGTTACCTAAAGCAAAGGCCATTCTGCCCCATTAGGGCTTGCATTCTGACACTTCATACTTCATCAGATTTCTGGGTGCTTCGTCTGCTGCCGGGTCTGCCCATGAAGCCCAGCTGAAATAATCATCACTATGGTTATGGTTGTGGTTATGCTTACGGTTATAAAAAGGAGGGGAGAAGGATTGATGGCCTATTCTCTGTGATTACACAGAATTGTAGCCAGGTACTTATTTCCATGGTAACCAGGAAAACCAGCAGTCCAAACCACCACTATTGTTCCCAAGATTTACAGAGATTCAACAGGTGTCATCATTGCCATGGGTACCTTGTAGATCTCCAGATCAGACTGATTCTGTATTCTGGAGGACACCAATCGGGTAATCACCTTCATTTTTCAGGAATGCCTAACTAGCCCTGTGGTTAATCAAGGGCTAGGAGGCTCAATTGATAGGTTTTTGTAGTTAATTCCCACTAATTACGGGTCTGAATTCAACCTCTAGGTTAAGACCCAATTCAAAAGTGCTCTTTCCTGTGAATCCATTCCTGATCCATGCAAGCAAAGCCTCGTTCCTTTGAGTTACCTCTCTACCTCTAATATGCTATTGTTATTTTATTTGCTGACAGTACTGAAATTATTTGTTTTCATTAACATTTCTTTGCCTATGTTGTTATTGTCTTGAGATAAACATATGATGTACACTTCTGAATCTATAGTACCTTTTTAATAATTTTTTCCTACAACAGATACAAAAAGCCATCATATGGTACCTAATATTAAAAAGTCCCTATAAATCTTTATGTATTTATATGGAAAGATAGCTAAAGTATTTTTCAGTGAAGCCATGACTTAGAAAAGTATGTATAGCTTAATCCTACATATATAAAGAAGTATAAACATTTCTGTTTGACCAGAACAGTAAAAACATAGATAATAGAAATGCAAGAAAGTAATCATAATTGTAACCACTGGAATGAGTAGAGAAAGAGACTTTTCTCTTTATGCTATTGGGTATTGTTTGATTTTTTTTCCATGAGCAGGAAAAAAATGTCTTTTTCAGAAAAGATAGAGGTAAATTTTTTTCATAATAGAGGTGTTATCATCAAAAGCTCGGGTACCACTGGTCTAGATAGTATGCCTAATTATAGTAGGTACTAGCTATATATGACTAAAGTTTAGCTAATTAAAATGAAATAGAAGTAACAATTCAGTTCCTCAGTCACACTAGTCCTATTTTAAGCCCTCGATGGTCACATATGGCCAGTAGCTACTGTATTGAACAGAGCAGACACAGAACATTTTTATCATCGCAGAAGGCTCTATTGGACAGTGGAGGTCTAGTTCACTACCTCCCCACATAAAGTGGAGCCAGTTAGGACACCCTGAAACCCTCAGTGTGACTTAGTTAATTAGTGGGAATTAACTACAAACACCTATCAGCTGAGCCTCGTAGCCCTTGATTAACCACAGGGCTAGTTAGGCATTGCTGAAAAACTGGTGTCCTACAATGTACAGAATCAGTCTGATCTGGAGATCTACAAGGTACCCATGGCAATGATGACACCTGTTGAATCTCTGTAAATCTTGGGAACAATAGTGGTGGTTTGGACTGCTGGTTTTCCTGGTTACCATGGAAATAAGTACCTGGCTACAATTCTGTGTAATCACAGAGAATAGGCCATCAATCCTTCTCCCCTCCTTTTTATAACCGTAAGCATAACCACAACCATAACCATAGTGATGATTATTTCAGCTGGGCTTCATGGGCAGACCCGGCAGCAGACGAAGCACCCAGAAATCTGATGAAGTATGAAGTGTCAGAATGCAAGCCCTAATGAGGAAGTGTGAAAAAGAAACATGGCGGGGCCTTTTTTCAGTAGGAAAAGGCTAGATCTATGACACCGAATACAATGACATTGTTACTCTTGCTCCTTGCACAGGCGCAGTGCAGGACTCCTCAGAGCACGCTTAACACGCACATTTTCTTCCCTTCTCCCTCTCTTTCCATTTTCCTCTCTCTCGCATTCGGCCCCCCTCCCTCTCCCATCATTTGGTCTTCCAGTCTTTCCGTTAGCCCGTTTACATCTTCTCCTTCCGAGCCTCCATCCCCCTCCCCCCTTCCTTTTCGGCCTCTAGCGGACGCAACTAACGCATGCGCATTAGGTACGAAGCCTCGCTCTTTGTCCCCATCTGTCGTTCACCAGAACCTAAGTCTTTTGCATTCGGCAGCCAATAGGATCGTAGAAATGGCGGAAAACTGATTCCGCCTCTGAAGATGAACCTTGATTGGCAGTTTACATAACCAATCGAGAATGCCACTTTGTGTCCCTGGGGAGGCACCGAGCTCCGTCGTCTCGTTTCCGGCCATCGCGCGCTCTTTTCTTGGGACGGTAGAGGCCGTGTAGCGTCGCCGTTACTCTGAGGAAAGAACAGTCGGTGGAGGGTGAGTTTGGGGACGACTTATTTCTCTTTTGAGAGAGGAGTAGGATTTCTCGCGACAGGCGCTGAAGGGAGAGGCTGGGGCAAGGGTAGGTTTGGAGGGAGGCTGGCGGATCGTTCCGAGGCCCCTTGAGGCCTTGTCCCCGGCGCCGCACGCGTTTACCAGTCCACCTGCGCGCGGGGGCTGATCGCACTCAAACCTGACTCCCGCCGCGTTTCTTAGGGCGACGTGGCCTCGAATATTAGTCCTGTCAATAAGTTCCCTGGGTCCGAGGGTGTGGGGTCTATCATCCAGAGCCCTGGAGTGGGGGCAGAAGGAGGAGGCGCTTTGTCGGGTGCTCCTCCCCTCGGCCTCGCGAGGCCTTGAATTCCGAATGAGCAACTGGGCCCCCCGGGCGGTGTTTCTTTGTCAAAACTCTTAGCTGCGAAGTTCATCTGCACGCGCGGACCCCGCGGCGTTCCTCCTCGGGTTCCGGTCTGCGCCGCCCCCTCCCCCGCTGTTAAGTCTTGTTGCCTAGCTACTCGACCCATGTGTAGCATCACTTTGAAAAAAATGAAACTTAATTTTATGGATTTTTTTGTGTCGAGTATTTTGTACTTGGAGAAATGGTTATCGTAAGGTGACACCTTTCTTTGTGTTCTTAACAGAAGTCAAGGTTAGAGAAGATCGGGAGGCACTTTGCTATCTTAAATCTAGGTTGAGGCAGGTGTAGGGTAGCACGATAAAATATAGGACGTCCCGTTAAATAGAATTTCACATGGCGAATGGTTTTTTACTGGATGTTGCATGGGATTTACACACAAAAATTACTTTTTCGTCGTAAATTGAAATTTTTCTATGTTGTGTATTTTAATTTGATAAATCTGCTAACTAGTGAGGGGACACTGGCTAGATTTATACTGTCTTTGCCCAACTTACTTGTTATTAAATGGAAGGTCCTAAGAAAGTCTTAGAAAAAAAAATTTTAAGTACCTTACCATGTCAGTGTATTCTGCAGCTTTCAGGCTGGTTCATAACCAGGAGGCCATCTCAGTCTGGTAGATTTTTACCAGATTTTCTGTTATTTCCACTTAAAAATTTGACCCTTATCTTGAAAATTAAGGGGACATTTAATTTAGATTTTAGATATGCGTGATATGGTACTTGGTGTCCTGTACCTAAACGTTGGTGCCCAGTATCCCCAGTCTTTCTAAACCAACAATACATATTTTGGCCCTGGCTGGTGTGGCTCAGTGGATTGAGCGTGGGCCTGTGAACCAAGGGATCGCGGTTCAATTCCCAGTCAGGGCACAAGCCTGGGTTGCGGGCCATGCCCCCAGTGTTGGGTGTGCTAGAGGCAACCACACATTGATATTTCACTCCCCTCTTTCTCCCTCCTTTCTTCTCTCTCTAAAAATAAATAAATAAAAACTAAAAAAAAAAATACATATTTTGTCAAGCAAGTCTTTCATCTGGGTTTGTCTTTTGGACGGAAATCCTTGCTGCTGATACTCTCTTCTCAAAGGTCCCATGGTTAAGGGGCAGTGAATGTATTACTCAAAAATTTCTGTTCATATTTCCAAGTTATATTGGTGGTCATCATCAGAAGTAGGTGATTTCGTACATTACTTAGTGTTCACTACTGAGTGTCTGCTTGGGAAAGGACAAACGGAAGGAGGGATTATAAACATTAACATTATGGAAATACTTAAAAACACAAAGTCAGGGAATTTGGTTATACAAGTGATTTTTGCTAGAATTCAGAAGAGTGGGGGAGGAGTGCAATTAATGACATTTATCTAACTTATGCACCCACCATGTGTAGAGATAAGGGTAGGCCTATGTACTCGATCTCATTTAGTCCTTAAAATAACCAGCCCTGCGAGTTAGATATTGTTACCCCCATCTTACAGGTGAGGAATCTGAGGCTCAGAAGTTAGGTGACATGGCTAGTAGGTTCGTTGGACTCTGAAATTGAGGTGAGTTTGATTACAAAGCTTGTGATACAGTGATGAGTAGGAGATAATCCATTCCCTGCTCCATCATACTGTGTGACCTTGGATGGGCATCATTTTTCTTATTCAGAAGTATAATAGTTGTGAGTACTAAGTGAGAATGCAGACTTAGCACAGTGCCTGACATAATGGCTGATAAATATCATGTATTATCCTCTTAACTACCAGGCTACATTTTCTAAATTCAAAACTAACCTCTCTTGAAGTAATCTTAAATGGCCTAGAACATCCTAGCACTTTGTTTTCAAAGAGGAAGGTCATTCCTACTAAGAAGTTGTTAAATGGCCCTTCTTTTCTTTTCTTCTTTTTTTATTGTTTGTTCTATTACTGTTGTCCCGTTTTTCCCCTTTTGCTCTCCTCCACCCAAGCCACCCCTAAAATGGCCTTTTTGAAATGAAATTATGAGGTGTGGGCAAGATGTAAATGTAGAGTAAGAGGCTCCTTGGATTCTAACCAGAGATGATAAGACCTAGTTGAAGAAATGACTGAAGATAATTCAAGTTTCTGTTATAGGTCACTTTGGCATTAGGGAAAGGAGAGGTGTTTAATTGCTGGGACTCAAATGGGAAAAGATCTGATTCTAATGCCCACCTCAGCCTGCCTCCAACTGTTGCTGTGGTAGACTTTGAATTTCGCGTGTTTTTATTTCTTTTGTGTATTTTATTTTTAAATCGTGATTTCCTGGTTTTAAAAAGGTATTCCATTTTCTGTGAAATTGTTATTCGTGGCATTTAAAGTTGTTACAACTGTTTGAGAAAATGATGTTGTGCTATGTGACAAGAGTCACAGATTCAGTTATTCTGTTTTTATACTAAGGAAATAATTAGGCACAAAGCTACAATAAGCACAAAGATATTTACCGCAGCATTATAATAAGAAAACATTGAAAACAACCTAAATATCTCATAGTAGAGAGTAGTTCAATAGTTTAGTAAATCCATTGAGCTTTATGTAGCTGTTAAAAATTATAATTGACATTGTAGAAATGAAGAAAAGCTGAATGTACAATGGTGCATTATGATTACAGTCATTGAACTGATAATGTATGTTTTGGAAGGTAAAGAAGCAAAAATGGAAATCGCGAGATGAATATTTGCTCAGGGGTGTGCACCAAGGTTTAGCTATGAGCATTGTTTATAATGGTGAGAAATTAGGAGCAACTCAGGTGTCCAACACAACAGTGGCTTGGTTGGCAGCTGAATACCATGTCTATTAACAATTAATGTAGAAGATTAGAGACGTGAAAACCATCAGTCATATGTCATAAAGTAGAAAAGGAATTATAAAACTATTATGAAATAGTCATGTAAATTTATAAAATAGTTTTTATAATACCCTCTTTTGAGTACCTGCAAATATATATAAATCAGTGACTGGAAAGGTATATACCAGAATGTTAACAGTGATTCTTTTTTAGTACTGGGTCTTTAGATAATGAAGAAGTATTTTTTCATAAGTGCTTATTAATGAGAAACATAAAATTGATGAAGTGACATAAATGACCAAGTCTGGGTTTAAATGTCAACTTTTCAGTGAGGCTTACCTCACAGCTCTTATTTAAAATTACTCTTCTACCTCTCACTCCCTATCCACTTTGCCCACCACCCTGTTTTCCTTTATCTTCTGGTAACACCTCTTCTTAAGTACTATGTAATTTAATTATTATGTATATTGTTTTGTCTCTCACTAGAGGGTAAGATCCCAGAAGGTAAGAATCTTCGCTTTGTTCATTGATGCACCCTAAGCACTTAGAATAGTGCCTAGCATTCAGTGAATATTTATTTGTTGAATGAATTAGTAACAAACATTAGTAAAAAAAAAAAAAAATCAGTAACCTACAAGCAGGACAGTCATCATTTTTGCCTACCTTTTGTTACTTGTCTACATTCATGCATTTAAAAAAAAGCCCTTTCCCTCTTAAAGCATCAACATTTTTCATGTTTGCGTGGTCTTCATAATTTTTAATGCTGTGTAATATTCCATTGTATAGACATACCATAATTTATTAAAAACTCTTCCCCAAATTTTGGGTACGTAAGTCATTTTTATTGTTTTGTTACCATAAAGGCCATTGCAGTGGATATTTCATGTATGTGGTTTTTTTAACCTAATTTATTTAAGTCCATTTGTGTATTAACAATTTAAATGCTGGTATAAATTGTCTGTGACTTTGCAGTATTATGTGGCTTAAGACCCAGAAATAGAATAAACATATTTAGAATTTACTGTGCAAATAACTTTGAAAAATATCTTTCAAGAACAGATTACAGTTCTACCTTAATGTCTAAAGATGCACTCTTTTTTTTTTAAGATTTTATTATTTATTTTTATTTATTCATTTTTTTTAGAGAGAGAAAAAGGAAGAGAAATATCAATGTGTGGTTACCTCTCAAGCATGTGTCCTAAATGGGAATCAAACCAATGACCCTTTGGTACTCAGGCCTACATGCTCAATCCACTGAGCCACACCAGCCAGAGCTCTTTTATTTTGGGGGGGGGGTAGTATATTTTCTCTTTTTTTATTGTTGTTCAAGTACAGTTGTCTCCATTTTCTCTCCACTACTCCCCCCCATCCCAGCCATTCCCACCTCCCACCCCTGATCCGCCCCCTTGGTTTTGTCCAGGTGTCCTTGATTTTAAATTTTAAAGTTATATTCTTAGGGTAAATTTCTAGGAATATCTGAGTTAAAGAATATGAACATCTTGATAGCTCTTGTTACCCGTTGTGTTATGAAACAACTTTTGGGTAGAGTATTTCATAATTGCATCTATGGAATATAAGTTGTACTATTTTTAAAAAATCATATAATGTTAACACTACTCACAAAAAACACCATTTTCTGTATCTTTCTTTTAGCTGAATTCTGACTACAGGGTCTTGTATTCAGGGGAAAGAATTTAGAATTGACTTTGCCCTTTTATTTCATTTACTAAAGAACTGAGCTGTCTTTGGATGCTGAAGTCTGTTCTCAGTTTGTTAAACCGATCAGTTAGAAAATTAGTGGTTTAAAACCATCAACTTTTGAAATTCAGTCTGAATTGTACCAAGACTTTTCATTTTGCTTTTTAATCTTATTTTGATTTTTAAATGACAGAATTTAATATTTTATGTTTGTATATTCATTTTTTAAAATTTGTTGCTCTTATTGCTTTGATAGCCATTTATCTGTCTATTGTGATTAGCAACGATATTTACTGAGTGCTTACTATATGCCAGTACTTGAACTACTGTTTTCACATATTTATTAGTAGACCTAGCCACTTCAAGAGGTAGGGATTTATTATACTCTTTATAATAGCTTAAACTGATGCAGAAGTAATTTACTACCAAGTAGTACATGATTAGTATTAGCACCATGCTTAGAACCCAAGTATGTCTAACTCTACAGCCCATACTTTTCCTGCTGTTCATTCCATAGTATCTGGTGTAGGCTAAGACTGTGCAAGGTAACAGAGAAGAACAGGGCTTACTAATTTTTGTCCTTGTGATAACTAGAATCTGTTTCCATCATTGTATTTTTTTAACGTGCTTTAATATGAGAGGGTCATTTTTTAGGGGGTAGATTCTTTTGGGAAGATAGTTCCCTATTATGTGTAAAATTATGGAACGAGCAGATACCCGCAAGTCATTCCTAGTACAAGCTCTTCTCATCTGGTACTTGTCTATGTGCCACATAACTGCTAGTGCCTGGTTGTTTTTTATATTTATATTGTATTTTTTAATGTACTCCTTTGCCACACTATTCAAAATAACCAATTGCTTGGGTCTGGCAAAAGCCAGGGTAGTGAAGGTGACTGATTGCATTCCTAGCACCGAATGTATTTGACAGTTCATATTTTATTTTTAGGGTTTAAAAATGCAGAGCAATAAAACCTTTAACTTGGAGAAGCAAAACCATGCTCCAAGGAAGCATCATCAGCATCACCACCAGCAGCACCACCAGCAGCAGCAGCAACAACAGCAGCAGCAGCAGCAGCAGCCACAGCCACCACCAATACCTGCAAATGGGCAACAAGCCAGCAGCCAGAGTGAGTGCATGCTAAGTGATGGGGTAGAGATAGGTTCCCTCTTGGGAATGGGTTCTTGGATTTAGGTTAGTCTTTGGGGATTATAAAAAAAAATTGGCCTTTGTTTTTCTTTTCTCAGTTTACCTCTTAATACTTCTTAGGATGGAAAAAGGCTGATTCTCTGAAACCAAGGAGCAGACATGTTATAGGATAGCAATTGAGTTTAGGTTGCTTTGCTGTTGTTTACACATTTTACTGCTAAACGGATGTCTGTGTGTTTTACCTTAGCTTAGTTTCTTTGAGGTAATCAGATGACTGGTAGTTAGGGAACATATAGAACAAGTCTTTAAGACTTAATGGGGAAGTAGTCTGGTACTGAGTAATTATTACAGTTTTAGCCTGGGGCCTGTGCCAGCCCATTTTTAATTGGTGAAAAGTCTTTAAAGGTATGTTCTCAGTTGTTCAGCAAACTTTGAACATCTGTGGTATGCCTCTAAGACTAGAACCTACTTCAACCCTGTTTATTTCCAGAGATTTCTACAAAGAATACTCTTTTCTAACTCATTTCTCTATATTCTATTATCCCCAAGCATGAAAGAATGAGAACTATTAAGGTTATAAAGATTGGTGAGATAGGGAAATGGAGCAGTTATGTTTTACATTTCAAAATCTGTCCCTTCTCACATAAATTCCTTGACTTGCATAATTTTCTCTTTGGCCAGAAGCTCCTGTATTGTCTTTCTGTCTATGACTTAGTCCAGGTTGGGTCCTGGCCCACAGCAGAGCTTTTGAGACACCCCCTAGATGTCTTGATACTGCTTTCACAGTCTTAAGGTGCAGTTTAAGGATAAGTGGTTAGTGCCTAGATTGCAATGGGAAATAGTGTTTCATTTTCCTATAGCAATTAGGTTTCCTAATCTAGCAGTAGTTGTAGCTCTTTGAGAATGACTGTAAATCTCTTTCCTCAATCTTTGATTGACTATGTGTCTTCTCTCAGATGAAGGCTTGACTATTGACCTGAAGAATTTTAGGAAACCAGGAGAGAAGACCTTCACCCAGCGTAGCCGGCTCTTTGTGGGCAATCTTCCTCCTGACATCACTGAGGAGGAAATGAGGAAACTATTTGAGAAATATGGGAAGGCAGGCGAAGTCTTCATTCATAAGGATAAGGGCTTTGGCTTTATCCGCTTGGTAAGCAACTGTAGGTTTATGGAGCAAAGCTGGGGAATGATGGGTATGGAAAATTAGACAGTAAATAATTCTCAGATTGTCTCTTAAAACCTCATAGGTTTTTGTTTTCTTTTAAGAATAACATAAGTTTATTTGCCTAAGATACTAGGGCTATAAAGTAGGCCCTTTGGAACTTTTTTAATTAGGAAATTTTAAACATACAGAAGTAGAATAGTACATTGAACCTACACATACTACTCAGCATCGGCAATTAACAACTGACAGTTCATCTTATTTTATATATACTCCTCCCCTATTTACTACCCTTTAGAAATACTTTAGTATGTTAGAGGTTTTTTCCCGGGAAAAATGGAAAAAGGTTTTTATTTTAGTAACGGTCAAAGATTATATAATTTATTTCCAGAGCCCTTCTACTACATGTATTGTCTCATTTAAGACTCTTTAAAACCATGAGGGGACCGTTTTCTTTGCATCTATCTTTTAAAATGTAATTGTGCTAAAATGCATGTAACATAAGATTTATTGACTTAATTATTTTTAAGTAGGCATCTTTTTTAAAAAATCTAGTTTGATTTAGGAGACATGTAGAGTGTGTGGGGGGGAACCTTTCTAGGCATTATTTGTCTCCATAAGTGAGGAACATGATGTGGTCAGAACTAGTATTCCTTCTGGATTTACCACTCACTCAAGACTCTGTAGGCAGGTCATGTTCTCTGGGGCTCAGATTCCTCTTCAGTGATGTGAAGGGGGTCCCATCAAGATCTGTGGTTCTAAAGAGGCCTCTTGGAGGATATTAAGTAATTCTGGTAACTTGTATATAGCTAGCTAAAATTTAAATATTCTAGCTACTGTATTGTAAGGGTAGGTTTTAGGCCGGTCATTGTCCACATGATCTGTTACCACTTGGGAGAATAACCTGTGATACTGATGGCCATGTAAGTGTTGCTGACTTTCAGGATTTCCAGTTGAATTATTGCAAGGCCATCACAGCACTTACGTTAACCAAAGAGTTAACTGAAACCTACAGTTCCATTCTCCCAGTTTGATCCTTGTTTCTTATTACACTTGTAGCCAAACTCCTGTTATTTTGAGGCATTTTCTATTGAGCTGTGTTACTTTAGACTCTTGATAACTGGGCAGTTGTTCTTTCAAACTGAATTATTCTTACTTCCTCTGCTTTCTAGGAAACAAGAACTCTGGCAGAGATTGCTAAAGTGGAGCTGGACAACATGCCACTCCGTGGAAAGCAGCTGCGTGTGCGCTTTGCCTGCCATAGTGCATCCCTTACAGTTAGAAACCTTCCTCAGTATGTGTCCAATGAACTGCTGGAGGAAGCCTTTTCTGTGTTCGGCCAGGTGGAGAGGGCCGTAGTCATTGTGGATGATCGAGGAAGGCCCTCTGGAAAAGGCATTGTTGAATTCTCAGGGAAGCCAGCTGCTCGGAAAGCTCTGGACAGATGCAGCGAAGGCTCCTTTCTGCTAACTACGTGAGTGAGGGGTCATTCCTATGAGAAACAGACCTTAGATAGCTACTTTTTTTTTCTGGTCTGGGGAGTTAGCCTTTAGGAACCCTATTCCTTTGTTCATTTAAAGACTTGATACTAATTCAGCTTTCTAGTAGGGTTTTCAGTGCAATCTTAAAGTAATGCAAGTAGTGCGAGGATTAAGAAATAAACTTTTTCAATCCTTCAGCAGGTAGTCATGTAATTAGTATTAAATCTCCCCTTTGAAGTTTTATAATTCTGAAAGTAGTTTTGTGCATGCGACATCTTAGTATTTACTCCAAGTTGTTGTCTGGAGTTCTATAGCTACCCAAATATTTAGACTGCACTTAAGTACCATATCTACTTTAACAGCTTCTTTTTTTTTAACATTTTACTTATTTATCATTAGAGGGGAAGGGAAGGAGGGAAGGAGAGAAATATCAATGTATGCTTGCCTCTTGTGCATCCCTTGCCAGGAACTGGCCTGCAACCCAGGCATGTGCCCTGACTGGGAATCGAACTGCGGTCCTTCGGTTCATAGGCCCACGCTCAATCCACTGAGCTACACCAGCCAGGGCTGAACAGCTTTTTTAAGGCTGCATTCAGAGATCTGAAGCTTGACTTGATCCTATCAACCCCAGGTTCCACATAATGCTATTAAAAGGAATTGGTTACTTGGGACTAGGTATAAAACCCCTTCAAAAGGTTAACTGTCTAGTCCTGACCTCTGAAAACTAGTTCGTCTTGTCAGTGGCAGATGTAGAGAGGGAGCCTAGTGTAGGGTATAATTTGATCTTGCTTTTTCCCAGATTTCCTCGGCCTGTGACTGTGGAGCCCATGGACCAGTTAGATGATGAAGAGGGACTTCCAGAGAAGCTGGTTATAAAGAACCAGCAATTTCACAAGTATGTAGTCCTGACAGATTCCCTGTTGGGTGTTTGTCTGTTCTTACGGAAGCTTGTAAAAGGATGTGTAAAAGAGGCAGGACTTTGCTATATGTGTTCGCTGGCAGCCATTATCTTGGCCCTCAGGAGGGATGCCTTGCGGAGTTAAAATCTTAGACAGTTTTAGTAACCCAGGAACCTTGTCTTTAGGGAGCGGGAGCAGCCACCTAGATTTGCACAGCCTGGCTCCTTTGAATATGAGTATGCCATGCGCTGGAAGGCACTTATTGAAATGGAGAAACAGCAGCAGGACCAAGTGGACCGCAACATCAAGGAAGCTCGCGAGAAACTGGAGATGGAGATGGAGGCTGCTCGCCATGAGCACCAGGTCATGCTAATGAGGCAGGGTGAGTATAGGCCTATAAGTCTTAAAACTAGAAAAAGAACCAAAATAAGTTTATTTCCGGAGTTTCTTTGTATCAATCAGTAGAGAAAGGCCTAAACCTCTACTTTTATTCTCTGAAATATTTTGTTGATCTTGGTAGGCAAATGAGCTTGGAGATGTGGCAGAGAATACTGGATTCTGTGGAGAAAGGAAATAATAGGTTTGGCTTTATTTTTGGAATCTGGATACCTCGGATGGCCACTCAGGGATTATATATCCCCTTTGCTTCCTAGATCTTTAATTATGGAAAATTTTTGGGCCCATATGAGGAGAATGAAGAGTACTCTCAATCAGTCTGTTGTTTTTCTAGATCTGATGAGGCGTCAAGAAGAACTTCGGAGGATGGAAGAGCTGCACAACCAAGAAGTGCAAAAACGAAAGCAACTGGAGCTCAGGTAACCCTTCTCTCGCCCCCTTTTCTCTGACAACTCTAAAAGGTAATGTCTCACTAATGCTTCCTACCACCATGTTACCTCATGCGTTTGTAAATATACTGGCAAACATTTCTGGCTGTTTCTGAAGTTCTCCCTTTGGAAGGGAGATATGTCAGCTGCCTGTCGTTCTGGGAATTATTCAGGGCTACCCCAAAGAGAAAGCAGCTGAATGCTGGTCTTGGAGGCTCCTTTGGGAAAGGAGAACTTTTTTCCCCCAAGGGACATATCTGGGCTGCTTTAGGGCTGGGCACATTTAACACTGAGTTTGCTGGAGAACTATGATAATTTTCACTGGGCTCTTGATCTCTTTGGCTGAGTCCCCTATTATCTGCTCAAGTTCTGGAATACCTCTGCTTAAATACCTTGGCGACTCTTTGTGTAGGCAGGAAGAGGAGCGCAGGCGCCGTGAAGAAGAGATGCGGAGGCAGCAGGAAGAAATGATGCGGAGGCAGCAGGAAGGATTCAAGGGAACCTTCCCTGATGCGGTATATCATCTTTGTGCCCATGCTGTACCAGGCCAGTCATGATATGACAAAGCCACTATGAATTGTCTGCCACTAGGGCTATACGATACACCAGATTATGATCAATTTTTCTAGTCTGTGCAATTCCTTTTAGAAAGATTTCACAGGGAAGAAAGGTAAGGTTTGAAGGAGAGCTCTTTTTGCCCCACAGGCAATTTAGGATGGGGCCCAGCATATGCAGTTTAGACTTAGTGACTGCAGGGTGAGGTATATCCAGTTCCGTAGCCACTTTGATGAGTCCCCTGCTGTCCTTGGAGTTGTAGAAGAAATCAGATCTTTCCCCTTTCAACTCTCCTATACCTAAGAGGAGGCTCTCCTATTAGCTGGTCTTGAACTCGCTGCATAACTTGCGAGGAGCTGTTGGTGTTCCTCAGCTTGGTCTCCGTGCACCTGGGATGTGTTATCACTCTGTCTACTTCCCCTAGTGTGTGGTCCTCAGTGGATTGTGGTAGAATGCAGTGCTGTCTTAGACACAAAGCATGTTTCTTTGTTTTTTAGAGAGAGCAGGAGATACGGATGGGCCAGATGGCTATGGGAGGTAAGGAATCAGGAGGTTAATGGCTCTGATTTCCATTTTTGTCTCATCTCTGCTGAACTATGTAGCTTATCTCATATAGGCCAGATTTAAGTAGTTCACATTTCTGGGAGCATCATTTTGAGGGGTGGGGTAACATGTCTTAGCCCAAAGATCTTGAATTGTTTCCTTTAGAACAGAAAGAGACAGATGATACCTGTCTCCTGTACTGATCACACTACTCTGCTTTAGGTGCTATGGGCATAAATAACAGAGGCGCCATGCCCCCTGCTCCTGTGCCTGCTGGTACCCCAGCTCCTCCAGGACCTGCCACTATGATGCCAGATGGAACCTTGGGATTGGTAATAAAATGCGGGGCCTTAGAGTAACTCTAAATGGTGATAGGAGAAGAAAGGACTTTGCCTCCACAGTCCCTGGGCCTGCCATAATTTTGCGATAGATAACAGTGTTTAGAACCACTGTTACCCATTACATGTAACCTCGAGATCTTTATTTTTGAATCTTGAGCAAACCCAAACTCAAACTATACTTTATTAGGAGTACGTAGAAGCCTCTGATAGGCCCATCTTACTGTCCGTTGCTTCCCTGGCTGAATAGGTTCTTTGTCAAGAAGGCAGTGAAGGCTAGGCATTATTGCATAAAATAGGTGTGAATGCAAAAGGCTTTATGGTTCGTACAGTCCTGAGGTAGTTTTAGTTCTCATGTCAAAATTGTTAAAACAGGATAAGTTTCTGGTTGCTTGAAGAGTAGTCGCCTGCCCTTGTCCATGTACCTAGTTCAGGACAAAAGATGTAGGTAGAACTTACCCGTCCTAGGAATTCAGTGTGCGATATTACTTAGCCAGTAAGAATAGGGCTAGAAAGTTAAAAGGTAGGCTGGGTGGTGGGTCTGTAATCCAGGCAACCTTTCTTTCAGGGACATCTATCCACAGAGTTTTAAACAGGCTTAGGCACCCCCAGCATCAGGAGCCTTGAAAAATTGGGTGGAGATGGCCTCCAAGGGAGGGGCTGCACATGGGTGGGAAGCTTAGGGACATAGATTATATGGTAATGTTACTCTTTTTCCCTTTAAGACCCCACCAACTACCGAACGCTTCGGCCAAGCTGCTACAATGGAAGGAATAGGGGCAATTGGTGGAACCCCTCCTGCATTCAACCGTGCAGCTCCTGGAGCTGAATTTGCTCCAAACAAACGTCGCCGTTACTAATAAAATTGCATTGTCTAGTTCCCCAAAACCCTTAAGAGAAGGACCCTTTTTGGACTAGCCGAATTCTACCCTGGAGAAGTGTTAGGGATTCCTCCCAATAGTTAGGTCTTCCCTGCCTGTACTACTCTAGAGAGTATGCTGGAGGCAGAGGGCAAGGGAGGGGCAATATTTAACAAATGAATTCTGTATGGTATATCATTTAATCATATCTGTGTGGTGCATTCCTGAAGTCTCATGCGATTATTGAGGGCCTGGGAGGGAGGGAACAATGGCAAAGTGGATCCAGTTGGAGCCTCCATTAATCTTGATCATTCCATTCTTTGTTTATCCTGTTGTATTTGCTTTCTCATTCTTAAGTTCCCCAACCCCAGAGACACTGCCACATATACCACAAAACCCACCAACATCCCCCAATGAATTTAGCCCCATTACTCCATTCACTCCCAGGTGGGAATTCAGGCAAATGTCCGCAGAGGTCACAGATAACATACATACGGTTCTGTTATATCCCATATATTATCCCTTCGTGTCCTAAGGAAGACATTCTCTCTTAGACATTTTCATTTTAGTATATCTTTTAAAAAAATCCTGTGTTAACTTGCCTCCTCCTCCTTCTTGGGTAGGGACGACCCAGGAATGGCGGTTTTGTGTCTGATGTTGCCGATAACAGCTTTTCTTGATAGGCCTAGTACAATCTTGGGAACAGGGTTGCTGTATGCTGAATGTTCGACAGTAGCTCTTAGCCTTGCCTATCCTAGGTAGTTATGCTGTGCATTTTTTTAATTGGTGTACCATGTTTGATTTGTCCCTGATACCTCTGGAGTTTTTCTGGAAAATGGAGCAGTAATGCAGCATCAACTTATTAAAATACATTTTAAGCCTTTTAATCTTCTGTGCTATTTTTGAAGGGGAAGGGAGGGAGGGGAGTTCTGCCTCAGGAGATGAGCAGTAGGTTTTGTAAAGTATCATCCATCTAGGCATACACGACAGGGGTTGGGTGCATACTGTGGCTGAAGTGGTTGACAAAGATTGGTGCTATTGGTGGCACACACAAGTCATAAGGATGGGAGGGAAGCTGTTTGAAAGAAAGAAAATGGGCCGGGCGACTGGGGTACCCTCATCGAGCTGGAAGGGGTCTCAATTGCTATTTGTTTCTGAGCAGCTGCTGGTATGTCAGAGGGTTGGAATTGGCATGGTAAATCTAAAACGGTCTCAGTGGTTAGCTGACCTCACCCAAGTTCCAAGCCCTACTCTGCCTGATCCTTTTCTTGAGCCTCAGAGCTAAAATGCTCCTGAGCTTTTTCCTATTGGCTGGGAAGACCAGTTGAAGTTCCCTTGCCCATGTTAGGAGGTGTACGCCTCCTGAACTAAAGATAGACACAGCTGGCCCTTCCAGGCAGCTAAAAGCTTCCAGACTAAGAGGTGTTCCCCACTCGGCAGCCAGACTCCTTGAAATACCCTTTCAGCAATTTATCAACGCCTCCATGTCTCTGCTGTGCCATAACAAAGGCTGTGGGCAGCACTTCGACCCCAGTACCAACTTCCCTGGTGAGTAATCCTGGTCTTGCAGTGGGGTGGGGGGTGCTCTGGTGCTGGGGAGTGGTCATCTGTGGGCAGTCTGTTAAAGGAGTAGAAACATTTAGCGTACCCGCCCTAGTTTAACTGGTCTGGGTGGTTTTTGATCTTTACTGATAGTTTTTTTTTTACGTTAAATGGAAAATCCATAGCATGTAAACCTGGGGAAGAGGTAAGAGGTGACATCTGGTATCGTTTCCTTTCTTGATCCTTCAACCGGTATCCACAGATTCCTGTTGCCATCACCCTGGGATCCCAATCTTCCACGATGCACTTAAGGTGAGGGGTAGGTGAGGGCGGGTAGCAAGAGCCATTCCCAAAGGAAATACACCCAGGAATCTAAGCTGAGCTGGGTCTCGTTATCAGGGTTGGTCCTGCTGCCGGAAGCGAACTGTAGATTTCTCTGAGTTCTTAAACATCAAGGTAAATTGTTCCTTAAGATTCTGCCCCTAATAGAAGGATTCTATCTCTAATCCTCTTCTCCTTATCCTGTGTACTAGGGCTGTACTGTTGGACCACACTGTGCTGAGAAGCTCCCTGAAGCCCCTCAACCTGAGGGCCCTGGCACAAGCAGTTCGCTTCAGGAGCAAACACTGACTGCGATTCCAAAGTCAGCAGAGGCTTTGCTCCGAGAGAGGCCCAAGTAAAGATGAGGTCCCAGGGTTTTTGCTACATTCATGAAGCTTTCTAGGACTGACTAATAATGGGGCACTGGGGTTTAGGAGCTAGGGAGATGTGAGGAGGGCCAGGTGTCAGGGCTTGGTGTATATTTTATGTCATGGGGAAAATCTGTCCGGAAATAATAGCGTCCTTTGCTGTAGGGTGGTTTGGGGTGATGGGGTAGGTATTTTAACAGAGCAGATAGCTGCCCATGAACGCATACTTAGTTACAATTCAAGGGGGGGATTGATGGGAAGGACTTGATTCCTTTTGGAAAAGAGCTTTATATTTTTTTTTATTTTTTTTATTTCTTTTTAGAGAGAGGGGAAGGGAGGGAGAAAGAAAAGGAGAGAAACATCATTGTGCTGTTGCCTCTCGTGCGCACGCTACTGGGAACTTGGCCCGCAACCTAGGCATGTTCCCTGACTGGGAATCGAACCACTGACCCTTTGGTTTTCAGGCCAGCACTCAATGCGCTGAGCTACACCAGCCAGGGCTAAAATAGTTTTTCAAAGAATTGATTAGGGAGAGACAGGACAAGGGGAGAGAGAGAGAAACATTGATTTGTTGTTCCACCCATGGATACATTCATTGGTTGATTCTGGTATGTGCCCTGACTGGGGATTGAACCGGCAACCTTAGCCTATTGGAAAGATGCTCCAACCAACTGAGCTACCTGACCAGGGCTAAAATAGTTTTACATCAAGAAAAGGATGCAGTAATATTGGCAGCCAGGAGGCTGCAGAGAGGCGTTAGTTGATTTTGTGGAAATAGTGTGCACAACAGAAGAAAGTCATATTAGGTCCACAGTTAGAGGAAGAGGAAATGGTGCGACTCTACAGAGAAATATGAGATTTAAAGCAACTAAGTAGAAGGGCAAGAGAAGTCCTGGGGATTTCCCCAGGGTCAGGGATTTGGGATGCCACAGAGAGGAAAACTGGCAATGGGGCTGCTACCCCACCTCTCCAACCCTAACCCTAATTTCACCAGACGTCTTTGACTCCATTAGCACTGGGAAGTGTTGGAGCTGTCAATCATGGTTAATGAGTCAGAACTAAATCACCCCACCTTATCCCTAGGTCAGAGTTGCCTCCAAAGCTGCTTCCACTAAATATATCCCAAGCCCTGGAAATGGCATTGGAACAGAAGGAATTAGACCACGAATCCGGAGCAGGTAACTGGGTTCTTAGTAGGACAGGTCTCACAGACTGGAATTTAGTGAAAGTGGCAATCGGGTGGCTGGAATGGATAGGTTCCTGACTCTGTTTCCCTTGCCTAGGAATTGACAGTAGTCTGATCCGGACTGGTTCCAGCTGCCAGAACCCAGGATGTGATGCTGTGAGTGAGAGTTTGTGGAGACTCAAGTGTGTGGCTGAGGGATACTACACCCTAGGGATGACCGGGAATAGATATGAGGTGGTGTAGGGTACACTTTTTAAAAAGATTTTAATTGATTTTTAGAGAGGTGAAGGGAGGGAGAAAGAGAGGGAGAGAAACATCAGTGTGTGGTTGCCTCTCACGCACCCACTACTGGGGACCTGGCTCGCAACCAAGGCATGTGCCCTGACCGGGAATTGAACTGCTGACCCTTTGGTTCGCAGGCTGGCATTCGATCCACTGAGATGTACCAGCCAGGGCGTGTGGAGTACACTTTAGAATGACCTGGTGGTTTTTCTATTCTCTTTGATCTTAGGTCTACCAAGGCCCTGAGAGTGATGCTACTCCATGTACCTACCACCCAGGAGCACCGCGATTCCATGAGGGGTGAGGGAGAGTACTGGGTGGGCTGCGAGAAAGGTTTCTCCCAATGTTGATCATAAGATAGGAGTGAAGGCTTGTGGGATTGCAAAGGGATTCAGGTGAATTATTTTCCTACCTCAGGATGAAGTCTTGGAGCTGTTGTGGCATCCAGACCCTGGATTTTGGGGCATTCCTGGCACAGCCAGGATGCAGAGTTGGTAGGCATGACTGGGGAAAGCAGGTAAGCTCCAACTTTCCTGAACTCTTGATTGGAATCCAATTGCAGAAACGATTTTTCCTCCCTGTACCTCACAGCCACGCTCTCTATCCTCTCCCTTTTGTATGGACCAGATAAGATACTGCTCCTTATCCCTCAACAGCCTTGAAGCTTTGCAATATAAGGTGGTGTTAATCTTTCTGAGGCCCTGTCTCTTTTCCACACAAACCGTGAGGACGACTCTTGGGTTAAGAGTTCATTTTTTTACCAGCATTTCACATCTTCTCTTTAGCTACCAGCATCTTGCCGTCACGACTGGCACCAGACAGATTCCTTAGTAGTGGTGACTGTGTATGGCCATATTCCACTTCCTGCGTTCAACTGGGTGAAGGCCAGTCAAACTGAGGTGAGGAATGCCTGATGCCGGATAGGAGGCTAGTGAATTGGGTGATACTACAATCTTACAGGCAGAGTGGCTGTGTGTGGTTAACACGTGGGTCCCACAGTCCCCTGACGGGAAGGTAGGGCTGTTAGGCCAGGGTTATCTGACTGTCCTGTGGATGTGTGGATCATACCTGTGGCCTGGTTCGTTGTCATAATGACTCGTTTTGACCTTCTGGCATTGTTACTACCCCTGTCATTCTTTTCTCTCAGCTTCATGTCCACATTGTCTTTGATGGTAACCGTGTATTCCAAGCCCAGATGAAGCTCTGGGGGGTAAGTGAAGATAAGGGGGTACAGGAGGGGGGCAGGTGGGGTGAGAAGAAGGGCCAGACTGCAATGAAGAGAGGGTGTCTTCAGGAAAGGAGCTGCTTGGGAAAAAGTGGAGGTTTTCTCTTCATTTGCTTTGAAATTCTCTCTCACCTTCTCCCTCCCTCTTTTTCTCCCTCTCCTCCCCCTTTTCACTCTCCGCTTCTTTCCTTCCTTCCTTCCTTCCTTCCTTCCTTCCTTCCTTCCTTCCTTCCTTCCTTCTCTCCGTCCCTTACTGTGTTGTCTTATTCCTCCATCTTTTCCCCCACCTTACATTTGGATTTTTCTCCCTGTCATTTATCACAATCCCACCCTGACCTGGATCCCTTTGATTTCTTCATTTTCTCTTTTTTTTCTCTGTTCCTCTACCTTTCCCTCTTCCTCAGGTCATAAACGTGGAGCAGAGCTCTGTCTCCTTGATGCCATCTCGGGTTGAAATCTCCCTGGTGAAGGCTGACCCAGGATCCTGGGCCCAGCTGGAGCACCCTGACTCGCTAGCTGAGAAGGCTAAGGCAGGGGTTGGGTTAGAGATGGATGAGGAAGAATCTGAGGATTCAGATGATCTGAGCTGGACAGAGGAGGAGGACGAGGAGGAAGCGATGGGGGAATAGGGACACCAGATGGTCAATTGTCGGGACAGGACCTCAATGACTCTCTTAGGGTCTCAGAGACCAGGGTATGGTTGGCCATGTGGTATTGAGCAGCAGGAGGCTGAAGGAGGGGAGAGCAAAAGTATCCAAACCGTGCTGTTTTTTCCCTTAAATAAATCTTGTATTCTACAGTTTCACATAGTGTCGTTCTCTCACCTCACCATGTAAAATTGTATTCATTCCTCCCAACCTCTGTGTGTGTTGGGCACACACGTGTGGAAACAAACACATGAACATTCAATGTAGTCTTCACAGCCACCGGGTATTTACTGAGTACTTACTATGTGCCCAGTTATGGGTTAGGTGGTTTAGAGATGTTTGAGAAACAGCAGACTTATTCATTCCTCTCAGGAAAATTACCGTCTGGCCAACAAGTCGTGGCTAAGCTATAGGAAATGATAATAAACATTATCAGGTAGTTAAACCAAGTGCTAAATTGTGCAGTCCAGTTTTTAAGAGCTGTAGGAACTTAGAGAATGGAGAGATTTATGTGGATTGTAAGTAGAAAGGGAGGGCTCCACGGAAGAAGTGCTTTTTTTTTTTTTTTACAGCTTTATTGAGATACAGTTCATATACCATACAACACCTATTTAAAGTGTAAAATTCAATGTTTTTTTTTAGCATACTCAGAGTTGTGCGACCACAGTCAATTTTAGAACATTTTTATCACTCCAAAAGAAACTGTACCTGTTAGCAGTCTCTCCTAATTTCCCTTCAAACTCATAGCCCTGGGAAATCACTAATCTACTTTCTGCCTCTCCATGGATTTGCCTACCGTGGATATTTCATATGAATGGACTTGTACATTATTTGTTCTTTTTTGACTGGCCTCCCAGAATAATATTTTCAAAGTTCAACCATGTTTAGCGTGTATCAGGACTTCACTCCTTTTTGTGAACAAATAATATCCCACCGTGTGATATACCACATTTTGTTTATCCATTCATCAGATGAAGGACATTTGGGTTTTTCCTGCTTTTTGGCCATTATGAGTAATGCTGCTCTGAACATCCACATACAATAGAAGTTTTTATGTGGGCCTATGTTTTCATTTCTCTTGGGCATATATACCTAGGAGTGTAACTTCTGAGTCAAATGGTAGCTTTGACCTTTTGAGCAACTGCCGAACTGTTTCCAAAGAGACTGCGCCAGTTTACATTCCCACCAGCTGTGTAAGAGGGTTCCAATTTCTCCACATCCTCAATAAGTTATTTGTCTTATTATATCCATCCTAGTCGGTACGCAGTGGAATCTCATTGTGATTTTAATTTGCATTTCCCTCATGGCTAATGATGAGCATCTTTACATTTGCCTGTTGGCAGTTTGTCTCTTAATTTGAAAAGATGGCCAGTCCTACCCTTTGCCCATTTGCTAATTGGGTTATTTGCCTTTTTATTGAGTTGTAAGAGATTTTAAAATATATTTTGGAGACAAGTCTCTTGTTTGTCAGATACATGATTTATACGTATTTTCCCACATCGTGTGTGTTGTTATTCCAATTCCTCGATGGTGTTTTATGAAGTCCAGTGACTCTAATTTTCCTTTGGTTTCTTATGCTTTGATGTCGTATCCAAGAAACCATTGCCTAATGCAAGGTCATGAAGATTTGCTCCTACTTTTTTCTTCTAAGAGTTTTATAGTTTTAGCTCTTACATTTAGGTCTTTGACCCATCTCGAGTTCACTTTTCTATGTGGTCCGAGGTGGAAGGTCCAACTTTTTACCTTTATGCATATCGATAATCCAGTTGTCCCAGCACCAGTTTTGGACAACTCCTCTGTCCCCATTGAATTGTCTTGGCACTCTAGTTGAAAATCAATTGACCATAGTTCCGGCCCACATGGCTCGGTTGGTTTGGCGTCATCCTGCAAACTGAAAGGTCACTGGTTCGAATTCCAGTCAGGGCACATGCCAGGGTTGTGGGTGCGGTCCCAGGCTAGGGCATGAAGTGCACTGATCTTAATGTACAACTTTTTTCTATCTTCTTGTCAAAATCAGGGGACCAGCAGCTACCCAGAAATCCAGGAGAGGATGGAGGTGAGGAATCAGAAAGTTCAAGTAACCCTTGTTGCATATAAACTTCATATATGAAATTTCAAATTTATAGCATTGATAAAACAGTGTACTAGCTCATTTTACATGACTCAAAGCCTAAAATATAAGAAATTTTCAAGCAGGTGTATAACATGGATAACAACAACAACCACAGCTACCATTTCTGATACAAACTAACCTGCCAGGCACCGTGCTAAGCGCTTTGCGCATATTATCTAATTTATTCCCACTATGAAATCTTTATATTTGTTCACATTAGTACAGATCCTCTCTCTGTCTCCTTTTATACTTCTCATTTCTCCCTGCGGTGCTCTGCACCCTATCCCCTCACATCCTCCCAGAAACCTTAGCACTGTTAGTTATCCTTTCTCTTCCCTGTTTATTCAACCTTTCCGTCTTGTTGGATATTTTCATTGGCATTTAAATAGGCTCAGGTCTCTCCAGTCGTACACACACCATTTCCCTTGAGTTCATATCCCTCTCTAGCTACTACTTAACTCTCTTCTCTCCTTTATAACTAAACTTGAAATAACTACTTTTTCCATTTCTTTCTTCCTAATCCCTTCACAACACACTTCAGTCTGTCTTCCAAAGCCCTCGATCTGTGGTGATCAAGTCACCATGGGCCACCAGGTCACTGAATCCAATGGATAGTTACTTTTAGTCCTCACCTTGCTTGATCTCTCAAGAAAAACCTGACACCCAGGATGGTGTCTTCCTTGAAACACATTGGCTTCTATGACCCGCCGCTCCTCTTGGTTGTCCTTCTGCATCTCTGGCCCTTCCTTTCGGTCTCCTTTCCAGGCTCCTTTTCTACGCGGCCATTCAGTGATGAAGTTCTTGAGGACTCAGCACCTAGGCTTTCTGTCTTATATGTAACTCTTCTGTACACTCTCATCTATGCCCATGATTTGGAATATCACCCACATGCCGATGGCTCACACATTTTTCTCTCTAGGACATATCTGTCCTTTGAAGTCCCAAACTGAGTGTTGCAGTGCTAATAGCTAACACATATTTAGAACAGCGTCTGGCATATAGCAAGTACTATATAAGTGTTTGCTATTATTAGTACTATTACTCCTTTTTCTCTTAGCATCAAAAGCTTTTGCCTCAAACTATTTGGAAAGTTGGGCTGATTTTTTTCTTAGGAGGGACACATCTCCAGTATCCAATTTTATAATGTTTCAGTAAGAAAATAGCATTTTCTTGCCAGTCGGATTTTGCTATTCTTTTTTAAAAATATATTTTATTGATTATGCTATTACAGTTATCCCATTTTTTTAAGTTTTTTTTTTTTTTTTAGAGAGGGGAGAAGGGAGGTAGAGAACTATCAATGTGTGGTTGCCTCTCGCGTGCCCCCAACTAGGGACCTAGCCTGCAACCCAGGTATGTGTCCTGACTGGGAATCGAACCAGCGACCCTTTGATTCACAGGCAGGCGCTCAATCCACTGAGCCACACCAGCCAGGCCATTTCCCCAGATTTTTATAAATGAGGAAACCAAGGCTTGGAAAAGGAAATGGCTTGCTTGAGGTCACAAGGCTACTGATTAAAACCTCAGTCATTGCTAAGGGCCACCCTGGAGCCATTTGAGAACATCCCAAACCTGAGGGCCCCACTGGGATCATAGAAGAGGAACTTGACACCATGCCCCTGTGGCCTAGCAGAGTCCCTCTGACAAGCCTGACTGGAAACCAGCAAGGCCCTTGGTTGATCAATGACCTCTCACACCGATATAACACTTTCCCAAACAACTTCTGCGTGTCTGATCACATCATCTCCAACCTCACTGGGGTTTCTAGGTACTTTACCTTTCACTGCATGCACACCAGCAATTATCTCCCAGTTGCACCAGACTTAGTGCCACTGTCTCTGGGACCCCTGCCTCCACTGTCCTCTTTTTTGCTCCCCAAGTCCCAGCACACTGCTAGAAGGAGAACCAGGCGGACCAGTGTGAATTCGCGCTGTCCAGTTTCAACATGGCCCTTGCTGCAGCTCAGCAACCCTTCTGTTTATCTCATACATTCCCTGGCACTGTCCCCGCAGGGGCTGTTCCAGACCTTCCTCTTCTCAAATTCCAGCTCCTCCTGTTCCACTCTTTCAGAATAACACACACACTTTCAGCAGATGCTTGGCAGTGCAATAACATCTTAAAACCTTTTTTTATGGAGGATTTCAAACACGTACAAAAGTAGATGATACTATGATGAATCCTCATATACCAGTCCGCTTCAACTAGTACCAACTCTTGTGTCCTCCCTCCCATATTGTTGGGAGCAAATCTCAGACATGATATCATTCCATAGCTAACTATTTCACAATGTGTCTTTAAAAGGTAAGGATCCTTTTTTGAAAAGTCACCATCGTAATACCATTAGCACACATAAAATTAACAAGCGATAATCCCTTCTTAATTTCATCGAATTCTAAGTCAGTATTTCAACTTCCAGTAGTTTCATAAATGTCCAAAGAAGTGTTTACAGTTTTGTTGTTGTTGTTGTTGTTTGAATCAGTCTCCAAATAAAGCCCACACATTGCGATTGGTGGATATGCATTATATGTCACTTTTAAACTAAAGGTTCCCCTTCGTTTCTTCTTTTCCATGTAAGTTTTGGTTGAGGACATTGGATTGTTTTTCAGTAGAGTTCCACACAGTCTGGCTTTTGCTGATTACATCTCCATTGTATAGTTTACTTGTTTCCTTGACCTCTTGTGCATAGCGGTCAAATAAATAACATCTGTACGATGCTTTTTTATTTCTTGTCCCATTTTCAGTGATGTGAGCAAATTGTCCATGTGACCAAAGAAATGGAAGGTTTCTGGCTTGGAGAGTGACTCAGGAAGGAGCTAGGACCTCTTTATCAGGGCTGAAACAGATGGTTGGGGTCAAAGCTCAATAAATAGTAACAGAAGTCTAGGCAAGATAGGAGGGTGAGGGGCCATGTAGTGTCAGATTTCCAGTCTGCTGGTATGTGGAGCAGGACAGGCAGGGGAGGAATGATCAGGCTGAAGTCAGAACTGGAAAAGGAGAGGTAGCACTTCAGGCAGCAGCTGGGATTATTTCTCCGGGGCTTGCTCTATTTGCTATACCCCGTTTTCTAAATATATCTTACTCATTTCCACTTCTGTGCTTTTGCCCAGGATGTTTCCTCTGCTTGGGGTATCATCTCCTTTCCCTCTACCTATCCTAAGCCTACTTATCTTGAATGCCCAGCGGAAGTTCCCTCTTTGCCCTATTTTCGCTTGTAGAGTCCTAAAATCTCTCTGAAAGGATGCATAAGAGATCAGTGATTGCTTTCCCAGGAAGGGAACTGGATGGCCCCAGGACGGGGCTGGAAGGCAGAAAGCTGTTACTGACGTGTTGTTGCAAGAGGGACAGTTATTCTGATGAGAGTATCTAATATGAAGTCTGTGGAAGGAGAAGCATGGAGATTGGAATTTGTGGTTGGAGGAGAAAGAGGAAGGTCTGGAGCAGCCCCTGCGGGGACAGTGCCAAGAATGCATGAGACAAACAGAAGGGTTGCTGAGCTGCAGCAAGGGCCATGTTGAAACTGGACAGCGCGAATTCACACTGGTCCGCCTGGTTCTCCTTCTAGCAGTGTGCTGGGACTTGGGGAGCAGGAAAGAGGACAGTGGAGGCAGGGGTCCCAGAGACAGTGGCACTGAGTCTGGTGCAACTGGGAGATAATTACTGGTGTGGATGCAGTGAAAGGTTAAGTACCTAGAAACCCCAGTGAGGTTGGAGATGATGTGATCAGACACGCAGAAGTTGTTTGGGAAAGTGTTATATCGGTGTGAGAGGTCATTGATCAACCAAGGGCCTTGCTGGTTTCCAGTCAGGCTTGTCAGAGGGACTCTGCTAGGCCACAGGGACATGGTGTCAAATTCCTCTTCTATGATCCCAGTGGGGCCCTCAGGTTTGGGATGTTCTCAAATGGCTCCAGGGCAGCCCTTAGCAATGACTGAGGTTTTAAGCAGGTGGAATTCATCACTGAAACTGGAGCTTCTGCTAGAGGCATGGTGTAAACGTCATTTAAAAATTACATATAAACTACTCCTTGTTGAGCTTTTACTATAATTTAAGCACTGTAATAAAAATATTTTTTCTGTGTTCTCCCTGAGATATATATGTATGTACATTCTCATGAAATCTCATGACAGTGTGCTTTTTTATCCTCACTCGAGGACATGCTTATTGATTTTAGACAGTAGGGAAGGGAGGGAGAGAGTGAGAGAGAAACATTAATGTGAGAAACATTGATCAGTTGCCTCTCGCATACACCCAGACTGGGGACCAAACCTGCAACCCAGGCATGTGCCCTGGCTGGGAATTGAACCCATAACCTTTCGGTTCATGGGACAACACTCCAACCAACTGAACCACACTGGTCAGGGCTCATGACTCTGTTTTTAAAAGCATTATTATTATTGTTTAAATAAGTTTTTAAGATGTTATTTATTTATTTTTAGAGAGGGGAAGGAAAGGGGAAAGAGAAGGAGAGAAACAGTAATGTGTGGTTGTTGCCTCTCACACACCCCACACCGGGGACCTGGCCTGCAACCCAGGCATGTGCTCTGACTGGGAATCAAACAGGCAACCCTTTGGTTCACAGGCTGGCTCTCAATCCACTGAGCTACACTAGACAGGGCTATTATCATTTTTTTAATAGATGAGGAATCTGAAGCTTGGGGAGGTTACATAATTTTCCCTAGGTCAAATAGCTCTTAAGTGTCAGAGCTTGGAGTCAAATTCAGGTCTGACCACAAAGGCTGTGCTCTTTGGTGGCAGCCACACTTCCCTCTAATAAATTAATCTTATTTTCCAGTGACACTTGTTATGAAATTATAGATGCATTCCCAGCAAAAAAAAGAATCATACACAGGGCCCTGGCTGTTGTGGCTTGGTGGATTTAGCACTGGCTTGTGAATCAAAGGGTCGCCGGTTCAATTCCCAGTCAGGGCACATGCCTGGGTTGCAGGCCAGGTCCCCAGTAGGGGAAACAGGAGAAGCAACCACACATTGATGTTTCTCTCCCTCTCTTCTCCACTCTAAAAAGAAATAAATAAATGAAATCTTCCCCAAAAAAGGTGTTTTTGTTTTTGTTTTTTGTTTTTTTGCAAAAAAAGGAATCATACATGAGTTGCGAGCTTCGGGTGAGTAAGGAGATGACTGAGGAGGTTGGAAGAGCTGCTTGGGTGCAGTATGACTCCCCAGACTAAGTTGCTCTGGCAGAAAGAGCGGAGGAGAGAGTGATGGATTTAAGACAGGGGTGTCAAACTCATTTTCACGGGGGCGGGGGGGCCACATCAGCCTCGCAGTTGTCTTCGAAGGGCCGAAATAATTTTGGGACTGTATAAATGTAACTACTCCTTAACTGTTAAGGAGTCGAAATGACATTTGGCCCTTGGAAGGCAACCGTGAGGCTGATGTGGCCCCCAGTGAAGATAAGTTTGACACCCCTGATTGAAGAGATACGTCTTCATTCAGGCTGCCGTAGCCAAGTACCATAGCCTGGGTGGTTTATAAACACAGAAATGTATATCTTACAGTTCCGGTGGCTGAAAGTCCAAGATCAGGGCGCCCTCTGCCCGGTGGAGAGCAGAGAAAACAAGCTCTGTCCTGACGCCCAGAAGGGCACCCATCCCATTCATGACCTCATCCAGTCCTAATTACCTCCCAAAGGCCTGATCTCCTAATCCCATCACACTGGGGGATAGGATTTCAACATAAGAATTTTAGGGGGACACAGGCAGGCTATAACAGGATACCGTATTTTGCCGTGTATAATGCGCAGTGTTTTGCCCAAATTTTTGAGGGAAAAATAAGGATGCACATTTTATACATGGCTAAGTCTGATCTATATAAATGTTTTTCTTTTATTTATGCTTATGTGTTAACAGTGTAACTCTAGAAAGCAATAACAATATCGATATGCAAAATAGTACCCTGGAATACGATGATCGATTTTGTTTCTAAATATAAATAAATTTAAAAAATGGAATGAAAAAATTAAAATGAAAGATTTTTTTCCCTGAAAGTTTGGGCCAAAACCGTGAGCGCGTATTATACACGGGGAGCGCATTATACATGACAAAATGCAGTAATTCCACAGGTAGGAGTGAAAAGTAATGTGGCTGTGCTACTCTTCTGTGTTCTTTGAGTGTAAGCAGCTCACTCCTTCCTCAGTGCCTCCATCCCGTCTGATTCCCCTGCCTGGGGATAGTCTTTCTCTAGGTCTTTGAATATCTGGCTCCTTCTTGTCATTCCTATCTCAGCTCAAGTATCACCGCTCATGATGGAAAACCAATTCATTATCTTCAAAATTCAACAATAAAGAGAGAGAATCAGCCCTGGCTGGTGTGGCTCAGTGGATTGAGTGCCGACTTGTGAACTGCAAGGTCGCCGGTTCAATTCCCAGTCAGGGCACATGCTTGGGTTGCAGGTCAGGTCCCCAGTTAGGGGCATGTGAGGCGAACCAATCGGTATGTCTCTCATACACTGATGTTTCTCTCCCTCTCTTTCCTCTCTCTCTAATAGTAAATAGTAAATAAATCTCTAAAACATTAAAATAAAATAAAGGAAGAGAATCAAGCATTTATCCTCCTTTTCCTAGATGGACTAGGTAACAAAATGGTGTGATGAGAGACATGTCTTTTCACAAACCTATTCCAATGAAGAAAAATAATAGTAAGATTAGAATATCACCATTCTGCAACCCTTGGTAAACAGATATAGATGGTAAACATTAACACGGATGTCAAACTCATTTTCTCTGGGGGCCACATCAGCCTCACAGTTGCCTTCAAAGGGTCAAATGTAATCTTAACTCCTTAACAGTTAAGGAGTAGTTACATTTATACAGTCCTAAAATTACATTTGGCCCTAAGCTTCTAAGATGACAAAAAGAGAAACATCAAACGTTATGTCTATCCTATAGGCATACTAAAGGGCTGGAAGCCAAGTCCGATCTAGTCTCTGGATCCAGTTGCCAATTTGCAGGAAATAGAGAAGAACTGTCCTATGCGTGTGCAATTAGCAAAATCCACAGTGAGAAAACTGTGTTCTTTGACAAAAAAATCACCTCCCAGAGAGGCCTTTCTTCACCATGCTCTCTAAACCAGCACCTACTATGCAAGTTACTATCACATTACCCTGTTTGATTTTGCCATAGCCCATATCAACTGAGATTTCCCTACATAAGAAGCAATATAGCATTAACAATTAGGAGGACAAAGCTGTAACATCAGGCTGCCTGGGTTCAAATCTTGACTCCTCCCCAAGTCTTTCCACACAATTTCCAGTACCTAAAACTGCCCAGCACACATATAATACGTACTCAATAAATATTTGTTGAGTGAGAGGTCTGAATTAGCATGGCAAACAATAGATGGGAAAGAGACATGTAAGATATTTAACAGGAAGAAAAATACCTTAGACTTGATTCTTTTGTGATAGGGGAGGGGAGGGTATAAGATGATGACTCCAAAGCTTCAAGCTTAAGTAATGGATAGAAGGCTGATGCTAGGGCACTAATTGGTAATGGAAAAAATATAATAAAGCTTAAATTTTAAAAAATTAATAAAAGCAAAGAAAAAATGTCAAAAATGCTCACAAAAAAAGCTAATGCTTTTTATAGAAATTGGAAAATGAGGAACTAGAACTAATACCATTTGGATATTCTGATAATTTTATTTTAGATACAAGTTTGAGATGATGACAAAACATGAGTGGAAATGCTAGCAGGCAGTTAATGGAGAAATGGAATTCATGCGAAAACTCAGCACAGAAGATAGATTTGAGTATCATCCACATCAATGTGGCACTTAAATATTCAACTTTCTGGTATAAGAGCTTCCTTCATCTTTACAAAACAAAAATTTGCCAAAGTGAAACTTGCCTTACATTTTTTTAAATAAAGATTTTATTTATTTATTTTTAGAGAGGAGAAGGAAGGGAGAAAGAGAGGGAGAGAAACCTCAATGTGTGGTTGCCTGTCATGCACCCCCTACTGGGGACCGGCCCCACAACCCAGGCATGTGCCCTGACTGGGAATCGAACCAGCAACCCTTTGATTCGAAGGTTGGCACTCAATCCACTGAGTCACACCAGCCAGGCTGTGAAGCTTTAAATTTATTCTTCAGAGGAAGTCACTGTTAGTAGTTTGGTGTGTACCCTTCAAACATTTTCTATGCATTTGCAAACATATATTTGCATACAACATGTGGAGACAGAGTAAAAGTCTGAGTGAAAACCTACATACATATGGAGAAGTGTTTTTTATTTCTTTTTTGGCCAGTCTGGAATCATTCTGTAATATCTTTCAGTGACTTGCTTAGTCTTTAAGCATATCACCTTATAGTCCTTGACGATATTCCCATGTTAATATGTATAGATCTAAAAAAAAATGTATAGATCTTAGACATTCTTTCTTGTGCTGCATAGTACTGTATTACATGGATATGCCATAATTTATTTAACTATTCTGCTACTGATGAACACTTAGGTTGTTTGCAATTTTTTTGTTACATATAATGCAGCAGTGAAAATCATACATGTATCTTCGACTATTTGTGCTCATATGTTTTTAGGATAGATTCATAGAAGGAAGTTTGCTGGAAAGAAGGCATACATATTCTTTTTTTTTAAGATTTTAATTTATTTTTAGAGAAAGTGGAGGGGAGGGAGAAAGAGAAACATCAATGTGTGGTTGCCTCTCGTGAGCACCCCAACTCCGGACCCAGCCAACAACCCAGTGCCCTAACTCGGGATCGAACTGGCAACTGCTTGGTTCACAGGCTGGTGCTCAATCCACTGAGCCACACTAGCCAGGGCCATACACATTCTTATGTATCTAAAATGTTAATAGATGCTGCTCCATTTTTCCTCCATAAAGGCTCTTGCCATTTACATGACCACCGAACAGTTTCCCCATGACCCTCATCAATACGTTCTGTTATCAGTTCAAAATTTTTTTTACCAACTGGATGTTAAAATAATGGTATCTGATTTTTTGTTATTGTTCAAGTACAGTTGTCTCCATTTTCCCGCCGCCACTTTGCCCCATCACACCTACCCCCATCTCCCACCCTCAGTCCTTCATGGTATCTCAATTTTTTAAAAGATTTTATTTATTTTTAGAGAGAGGAGAAAGGAAGGAGAAAGAGGGAGAGAAACATCAATGTGTGGATGCCTCTCACATGGTCCCCCCACTGGGGACCTGGCCTGCAACCCAGGCATGTGTCCTGACTGGGAATCGAACTGGCGACCCTTTGGTTCGCAGCCCGAGCTCAATCCACTGAGCCACACCAGCCAGCACTCATTTTTATTTTAAATTTCCTCTGATTGTAGGAGAGGATGAGGATTTTTTACTGAACATTCATGTATAGACTTTTAATTAAACTCTCTTTTCAGCTTCCATGGGTCATGCCCATTCTCTGCTGTACCTGATGTCTTGGATCCTGGAGCTTTCCATAGTTTTACTGGTAAAATGGCCCCTTCTCATCTGTGTCCTTCTCTGCACTAGACCGAAATTTCTTCCCAGATACTATTTCTTTTTTTTTTTTTATATTTTATTTATTCATTTAGAGAGACTGGAAGGGAGGGAGAAAGAGAGGGTGAGAAACATCAATGTGTGGTCACCTCTCACATGGCTGCCCCACTAGAGACCTGGCCTGCAACCCAGGCATGTGCCCTGACTGGGATTCAAACCAGTGACCCTTTAGTTCACAGGCCTGTGCTCAATCCACTGAGCTACATCAGCCAGGGCCCCAGATACTATTTCAGCTCCCATTTCTCAAATGGCTTTCCTGCCACTAGAGAACCCTTGGAACTTTTTGTCCTTTGGGGTTTGTATGTATTTTATATATTATTTTAGTGTACCTTTACAGGTGTCTCAGAAGGGAATTGAAATGTTATATTTGTCATATATGTAATTCCCATATGTAACTGCCTGTCTATTCAGTTCCATTGATCTGTTTGTCTATTCTTGAGCCATATCACAGCTTTATATAATAATTTATACCTGGTAGGTAAGTCTTCCCTTGTTTCCCCATTTTAAAAGTTTCTTGGCTCTTTTTGCATATTCTTCCAGTTTAAATTCAGAACCAGCTTGCTGAGTGTTTCCATCTTATCCCCCCAAATCCTGATGGGATTGTTATGGAAATTTAGTTACTTGAAATTTTTTAAATTATGAAACTTCTCCTTCGGGAATATTGTACATCTATCCATTTATCATATTTTCATAGTTGTGGGCTTCAGTAATATTTTTTAAAGATCTTATTTATTTTTAAAGAGAGGGGAAGGGAGGGAGAAAGAGAGGGAGAGAAACATCAATGTTTGGTTGCATCTCACACACCCACAACTGGGGACCTGGCAGGCGACCCAGGCATGTGCCCTGACTGGGAATCGAACCAGCAACCTCTCAGTTCACAGGCCAGCACTCAATCCACTGAGCCATGCAGGCCAGGGCAATGTTTTGCAGTTCTATTCATGTAAGTTCTTTGTACTTTTTTTGTTAGGTTTATTCCCATCATTTTTTTTTTTTTTTTTTTACTACTGTAAATGGGATCTTTTTTCCCTCCACTTGGATAATTGGGGTTTTTGTTGTTGTTGTTGTTTGAGAGAGAGAAAGAGAGAGAGAGAGAAACATTGATTTATTGTTCTGCTTATTTGTGCACTCATTGGTTGATTCTTATATGTGCCCTGAACCAGGGATCAAACCTGCAACCTTAGCATATCAGGATGAAACTCCAATCAACTGAGCTACCTGGCCAGGGCCAGTTGTTATTTTTCTATAGAGAAGTTACTGATTTAGAACCTAAACTCTTCTAGGTGAGGAGATTAAGAAGTACAAATAGGTAGTTACAGAATAGCCAGGGGGATGTAAAGTACAGTGTAGGAAATGGAGTAGCCAAACAATTTATACGCATGACCCAAGGACATGAACAACGGTGTGGGGATTACCTGAGGGAGTGGGGGGTGCTGGGTGGAGGGGAACAATGGGGGAAATTTGGACTACTGTAATAGCATAATCAATAAAATAAAATTTTTGAAGAACACCTAAGTCTTCTGTTTAATTTTAACAGTATCTCAGTTGATTCCCTTACACCAGGGGTGTCATACTCATTTGCACTGGGGGCCAGATCAGCCTTGCGATTGCCTTCAAAGGGCTGAATGTAATTTAGGACTGTATAAGTGTAACTACTCCTTAACTGTTAAGCGAGAGCTTGGCGCTGCCGCTGGGTAGAAACAAGGTGCCAGGTGGGATAAAGCAAGGTGGAGGGCCGGCTTCGGCCCGTGGGCCTTGTGTTTGCCACCTGAGTCTTAGATTATATATCATATATCAAATGTCCTAATTTATAGAAGGACATTTTATGACTGTCACAAGCATGTGTTCATGATATAGTCTTTCCTGTAAGTCAGCCAGACAACTGCCCAGCTCACTGCCTGCTGAGCAGCCTGGCACCAAGGACTAGACCAGAGTCACACACACACAGTCACCATGCTATTCACTCAGCTTTTATTGAATGCGGGTTTACTCAAAGTTTAACATCAACACACATTAAGGTCCTACTGACACTCTAACAATCTAAGAGAATTATAAGACACACACAAACAGCAATCAATGGGGATACTGAACCCGAGTCCCAGAGTCTCAGCCTGCAGGTCCGGGAGACAGCATGGTGGGCAAAGGAGTTGTCAGCGTTTTGCAAGGGTCCCCGGAGCCAGGTGGGCAGCAGGGCAGGTGAAGTCCCCAGTCCAGCAGGGCAGAGCCTCCGGCAGCTGATGCCAAGGAAGATCAGCGTGGTGTGGGGCGGCACTCTGGTGCGTGGAGCTCGGCTGTCTCAGCAGCGGTCTGGAGCCCGCCTCAGTTATACCTTGAGAGTGGTGCGCTCCACTCTTCTGGGTCTTTTCGATGAATGTCTGGCATCCTGATGGCAAGTGGGGAATATACCCAGGAGCCTATCTATGGGTGGTCCCACTCTGCAGACATGGCTGTTCTGGTCATGTGTGCAGATATCTTCAGGGCATCTCCTTGCCAGCAGGCAAATATTTTTATTTTGAACTAAAAAAAATATATATACATGTTTAAAAAGTCAAGCAATATAGAAAAGATAAACAATGAAAATAAATAAATAAAATCTTAAAAAAAAAAAAACGAAACCCTGGCTGGTGTGGCTCAGTGGATGGAGTGCCGGCCTATGAAGCAAAGAATCACCGGTTTGATTCCCAGTCGGGGTACATGCCTGGGTTGTGGGCCAGGTGAGGTCCCCAGTAAGGGGCACTGTAGAGGTGACACATGGGAGAAACACATGGATGTTTCTCTCCCTCTCCTTCTCCCCCGCTCCCCGCTCTCTAAAAATAGATAAATAAAATCTTTTTCAAAAAAGATGAACAATGAAAGTTATATACCACCCCTACTCCTATTCCCTAGTTCCCCTTCCAGAGACCATCACTATTGTCAATTTCTTGTGTATCTTCTAGATGTATTCTATATAAATCATGCACATGCACTTATAAATGGGTATATACGTAGGTGTGTGCACATGTGTTTGGATATCTCTCTGGTCTGCTTTGTTGATGAAAACAGAAGTTTCCCTTTTTCATTTCAAAATATATCTATCCATCTCTTTTTTTTTTTTTTCACAAATGGTAGCAGGCTATTCACTTTGCTTTTTGCACTTAATATATCTTTGAGGTTGTATCATATCGATACATGCATAGCCACCTTACTCTTTCTTCTGACTGCATCATAATTTATTTAACCTGATCCAGGCATTTCAGTTGTTTCCAATATCCTGTGATTACAGTCTCTTTGAACATACTTATTTGTGTACCTATGCCAGTATATTTATAGGATAAATTGCTAGAAGTATGGTCACTGGATTAAAGTGTATTGTGACTGATGTGATTCCCTGCCCAGCATCCGTTTCGAGGCTTGCCCATTTTTAGCAGTCAAAGTGTGAAGGGGTGGAATTGACCAGCTTTTGGCAGGCGGTACCACCCTGTGTAGCCCAATAAGGGTAAGTCCATAGTCCATCCCCCCGTGCCTCAGTGATTGGTTTAGGCTAGTGGTCCCCAACCTTTTTGGCACCAGGGACCAGTTTCAAGGAAGACAATTTTTCCACAAAGTGGTGGCGGGGGATAGGCTAAGGATGATTCAAGCGCATTACATTCAAGCTCACCTCCTGCTGTGTGGCCAGGTTCCTAACAGGCCGGACAGATCTCAGTCTGTGGTCCCTGGGGTTGGGGACCCGTGCTTTAGGCAACACAGGCCTTACCCAATCAGTGCATACCATTGTCCTGTCAGGGAGATTGTTTAGGAATGGGCCACTGACCCAATTCAAATTAATAAAATATTATAGGAAGTTTATTGAAGCACATGGGGAGAAGTTTGTTTGTTTTTGTTTGCTCTTCTGAGAGAGATAACAGAAGCCAGCTTTGTCTCTTTGGACAGTGTGGTATCTGATGTAAAGCGTTCAAATGCTGCGGTGTTTTTGCTACCGAAAAGAGAGTCAAATGTACCTGGAAGGTTCACTGTGGAAGGCTGAACTGACAGATGGAAGGAAATTAGGTCTTTGGTGATATTGTTGATCCACAGAATCAAACCAATTGCAAAGCCTGCTCATCCTCTGGAATTTGCGGTTGTATGAACCAATAAATCCTTTTATTGTTTAAGTCTATCGGAGTTGGGTTTTCTGTTCCTTACCAATAAAAAAAGGTATATTGACTTTAAAATTTTTCTGACAAGTTGCTTTCCAAAAGTGATACTAATTTACAATCCAACAACAAAATATGAGAGTGTGTTTCTCTCCACATGCTTGCAAAAGCAATACATTATGAGACTTTCTGACATTGTCAGTTTTATAGGAAAAGAGTGGTATCATATATATAGTTATTTATATATTTATATGTGACACCATTCTTTTTTATATATATGGTAACATATATAAAAATGTATACATTTTTTAGTCCTCACCAGAGGATATATTCATTGATTTTAGGGAGAGAGGAAGAGAGGGAGGGAGGGAAGCAGGGGGGTGAGGAGGAGGGAAAGAGAAACATTGATGTGAGAAAGAAACACTGATCCCATATACCATAGGTGGCAAGCACAAGGTCCACGGGCCGAATCCGGCCCTCCACCTTGTTTTATCCGTCAGGCACCTTGTTTCTACCCAGTGGCAGCGCTGAGCTCCTTGCCCCTAGTTAAGGAGTAGTTACATTTATACCGTCCTAAAATCACACTGGGCCCTTTGAAAGCAACCATGAGGCTGATGTGGCTCCCGGTGAACATGAGTTTGACATCCTTGCATGCCAACCTAGGTATGTACCTTGACTGGGAGTCGAACCTGCAACCTTTCAGTGCAGGAAACTAACTCCAACCAAGGAAGCCATTGGTGATTAAGTCAATATCCAGCCCCTGTCTTCCACAGAGGTCAAGGGATGGGGCTAAAAGTTCTAATCCTCTAATCACATGCTTGGTTCCCCTGGCTATCCCCCTCCCCACCCTCCATTGCCAAGGCTATTTATTCAGAAGCCCCTATCCACAAGTCATCTGGTTGATTTCTTGTTCAAGTCTTCTGTTCCTGCACTGACTTGATTGTGCTATACATTCTTGAAAGTGGATTATTGAAGGCCCCAACTTGTAAAACTGTCTATTCCTCCCTTCAATGCTGTTCATTTTTCCTTCATATGTTTTAGGACCCTGTTGTTAGGCTAATATATGTTATACTTCCTGCTGGATCAGCTCTTTTATTAATATGTATTGTCCTTTTTTTTGTTTGTTTCTTGTAACCTTTTTTGATTCAAAGCCTTTTTTTTTTTTTCCTGATAATATGAGCAACTGAGCTCTATTGTGGTTACTTTTATGTTTGAGAATTTTTATGAGTTTATTTGAGCCAAACTGATACATAGGCCTGGGAGCCAGTCTCAAAGGCTCCTTGTTTTGGTTACTATTTGCATGAGATTAGTTACCTTCATCCTCTTTGTGTTTTTATGTTTAAAATGAGCTTCTTGTGGACAGCATTTGTAAACCTTTTATTGTGGAAATTTTCAACCTTAGGCAAAGGAGAGAGAATAGTGTAAAGAAGCTACAGGTACCACTCACCTAGTTCAATAACAACACCATTGTGTTATTATTTTGTCTAGTCCTGTCACCTAGTAAGATTTTGCTGGAGTATTTTAAAGGGTATCCTAGGTATTCATAGAGTTTCACTTCAATATTTTGGCTCCTATCTTTAAAAGATAAACACGAAAAAGTACAACCACAATACTATTCTCACACCCAGTAAAATGTCGAATTTCTCAATATCATCTAATACCTAGTCAGTGTTTCATTTTCTCTTAGTATCTCAGAGGTGTTTTACTTTGCAGTTGTCAACCTAGGGATATTTTTAGTGACAGTTTCAGAAGATCTGCTGCTGCTTCTCCTTGTTTCCCTTCACCTGTTTTTCTGATTTGATATTATTGGGTATTTTAACTTTCTTTTCATTCTTTTATTGTTATTTTTATTTTTTCACATTTTTTAATTGTTCAAGTAGAGTTTTCTGCCTTCCCCCACCCAGCCCAACCCCCCAGCCCTCCCCACCTCCCTCCCCCCTCCACACACACACACCCACACCCCTGTTATTGTCCATGTGTCCTCTATAATTGCTCCTGCAAACCCTTCACCCTTTTCCCCTAAAATTCCCTCCCCTCTCCCCTCTGGTCACCATCACCTTGCTCTCAATTTCAGTGTCTTTGGTTATATTTTGCTTATTTGTTTGTTTTGTTGATTAGGTTCCTGTTAAAGGTGAGATCATATGGTATTTGTCACTGCCTGGGCTTATTTTGCTTAGCATAATGCTTTCCAGTTCCATCCATGCTGTCGCAAAGGGTAGGATCTCCTTCTTTCTTTCTGCTCCATAGAATTCCATAGCTTTTTGATCCATTCATTTTCTGATGGGCACCTAGGTTGCTTCCAGCACTTGGCTATTGTGGGTATTTTAACTTTTAAAACTATTGTAGATGTCTGTTCTAAATCTTTTCTATTCTTTTTTTTTTTTTTTTTTGGCTCCTCTACTTCCTCCTACCTGCAACCTTGAGGCCCAATGTTGAACTCTTTTCTCCTTTTCTCTTTCTTTCTTACAGGTAACTAATTCACATTATTGTTTCAACTACCACCTTTGCTGATGACTCTAACATATTCATCTCTAGCCCAGGCCTCTCACTCAAACTCCAGTTCTCTATTTCCAACTGCCCTATAGGACACTTCTGCATGAAAGCCCCATCATAAACTCAAACTAAACTATCAAACATTGAAATTATCCTCCCCCACCAAGTAACTCCCTTCATATCATCACCTGATAATGGCAACCTCATTCTCTCCATTCCTTTTTTAAAAAGATTTTATTCATTTACTTTTTGGAGTGAGGGGAAGGGAGGGAGAAAGAAAGAGAAGGAGGGAAACATCAATGTGAGGTTGCCTCTTGTGTGCCCCCCACTGGGGTCCTGGCAGGCAACCCGGGCGGGCATGGGCCCTGAGTGGGAATCGAACCAGTGACCCTTTGCTTCACAGGTCAAAGCTCAATGGACTGAGCTACACCAGCCAGGGCATTCCCCCTGTTCTTAAGCTTAATGTCCTAGTTATTTCTAAACTGCAATTCTCTTTCATTCCCCTGATTCAGTTAGTTACCAAGTTCTATTGATTCTTCCTTTGTTGTTTCTCTAGCTTCTCTCCAATCTCACTGTTATTCCCTGGAACCTAATCACAGGCCTTCATAGGTAAACTTAGCTGCCATTTAGAATTATGCTGGAAAGACTGAACTCTCAGGGATCGTTTCAGCAATTTGTTACTAGAATTATGCTGGAAGTCTTAACCAATACAGTGAAATGAGGAACCAAAATAAGAGGTATAAATATTGGCAAGGTAAAGACAAAACTTTCATTATTTCTAGTTGATATGAAATTCCAAGAAATCAACTTACAATTATTAACCAAAAACCAAATGTTTAGCCCTGGCTGGCGTGACTCACTGGATTGAATGCTGGCCCGCAAACCAAAGGGTCACAGGTTTGATTCCTGCTCAGGGCACATGCCTGGATTGTGGGGTTGGTTCCCAGTTGGGAGCACGTGTGAGAGGCGACCGATCAATGTTCTCATATCGATGTTTGTCTTCCTCTCGTTCTCCCTTCCTTCCTCTCTCTCTAATAAGTAAATAAATAGAGAAGTAAAAATTCATTAAGCAATAAAAATAAATAAATCTCAGAAATGTTATGCTGAGCAAAGGACGTGGACACAAAAGAGCACATGTTGTATGATTCTATTTATATGAAACCCTAGAAAGGCATAATTAATCTTTACTGAGAGAAAGCAGAACAGTGATCTTCTGGGGCTGGGGGGGGTGTTAGGGATTGACTGCAAAGGGGTACAAGGGAACCTTTAGGGCTGACGGAAAGATATGCCTTGACTGTGGCTGTAATTACATAGGAGCATCCATTTGTCAGAAGTCATCAAACTATAAACCGAAAATAAGCCTTTCAGATGTCATGCATCTATAAGTTTGGTTGACACAGAAAAAAGCCAACTGTGCAATAACAAGGGATGAAGTACTGGTACATGCTACTACAGGGAGGACACGCAAAAGCATTTTGCTAAGTGGGGGGAAAGAAGCCAGATGCAAAAAACACAATAGGTATATTGTGTGACCCCATTGCTGTGAAATGGTCAGGAAAAACAACTTCATAGAGACAATAAGTAGCTTAGTGGTTGCCTGGGGTTTAAAGGCAGGGACTGACTGCACCTGGGCCTGAGGGGCCTTTCTTAGGTGATGCAAATACCCTCACGTTGGATTGTGAAGATAACAGCACAACGTTGTCAAGTGACTGAAAATCATTTCCTTGCTTGCTTAAAATGAGTGAACTTGTTATGTAAATGATATCTCACTAATGCTTGTTTTAAAAAGATAGGTGACCATATGGTTCAACAATCCTGCTCCTTAGTATTTACCCAGAGGAGCTGACAACTTGAGGTTCACACAAAAGCCTGCATTTGAATGTTTATAGGGCTTTATTCACACAACTGGCTCAACTTGCAAGCAACCAACGTGTTCTTCAGTAGGTGAATGGATACGCTGTAGTACATCCATACAATGGTATATTAGCACTAAAAAGAAAGAAGATAGCAAGCCAGAAAAGACATGGAGATGCCTCAAATGCATATTACTAAGGGAAAGAAGTAAATCTGAAAAGGCTACATATTTTTATTTTTTATTTTATTTTTAATATATTTTATTGATTATGCTATTACAGTTGTCCCATTTCTCCCCCATCATTCCCCTCCACCCTGCACACCCCCTCCCGCCCATATTCCCCCCTTCAGTTCATGTCCATGTGTCATAAGTTCTTTAGCTTCTACATTTCCCACACTATTCTTGCCCTCCCCCTGTCTATTTTCTACCCACCATCTATGCTACTTATTCCCTGTACCTTTTCCCCCTCTCTCCTCCTCCCACTCCCCTGTTGCTAACCCTCCATGTGATCTCCATTTCTGTGTTTCTGTTCCTGTTCTATTGTTTGCTTAGTTTGCTTTTGTTTTACATGTGGTTGTTAGTATCTGTGAGTTTGCTGTCTTTTTACTGTCCTGTTTTTTATCTTCTTTTTCTTAGGTAAATCCCTTTAACTTTTCATATAAGGGCTTGGTGATGATGAACTCCTTCAACTTGACCTTATCTAAGAAACACTTTATCTTCTCTTCCATTCTAAATAAAAGCCTTGCTGGATAGATCAATGTTGGTGAAAAGGCTACATATTTTTTATATGATTCCAACTATATGACATTCTAGAAAAGGTAAAACTGTGGAGATAATACAAAGATCAGTAGTTGCCAGGGATTAGAGGGCAGATGGGGATGAATAGGCAGAGCACAGAGGTGTTTTAGGGCAGTGAAACTATTCTGTATGCCATTATAAAAGTGGATATGTGTTGTTGTATATTTGGCAAAATTTGTAGAATGTACAACACCAAGAGTGAGTCCTAATATCAACTGCGGACTTTGGGTGATGACAATGTATCAGTGTAGGTTCATCAGCTCCAACAAATGTGTCACTCTGGTGAGCGTTGATCGTGGGGGCGGTTATGCGAGGGAGGGGGTTCGGGAATACGTGGGAATTCTCTGCATTTTCAATCCAATTTTGCTGTGAACCTAAAACTGCTCTGAAAATAAACCCTTTTGAAAAAAGAAATGAAATATGAAGCCGTGAGAAGACATGGATGAACCTCAAATGCAATATCACTAGACGAAAGAAGGGAATCTGCAAAAGCAATACATGTTGTATGATTTCAAGGACATAACATTCTGAAAAGGCAAAACTGTGGAGATAATAAAAAGATCAGTGGTTGCCAGGAGTCAGAGGGGAGGGGGGAATGACTAGTCAGACCACGAAGGATTTTTAAAGCAGTGAAACTATTCCGTATGCTATTCTAATGGTGAATGCATTTGTTAGAACTCAGCACATACAACCAACGCTAAACCCTAATGTAGACTTTGGATTATAACAATATGTCAATTTAGGTTCATCAGTTGTAATAAATATGCCACTCTGGTGATATGGGGTGTTGAGATAGAGGGGGAGGCTGTGAGAGTGTGTGGGAAGGGACAGGAAGTACGTGGGAATTCTCTGTATTTTCTGCTCAATTTTGCTGTGAACCTAAAACTTATCTAAAAAACGGTCTATTTAAATGAACTGTCTAAACAAAAATAAAAACAATGTACTGCCGGATGAAAGTAAAATGCCTAACAATAGAACAAAGACCGGAAAGACAGAAATGGAAGATATTAACATAGGATTCTGCAAAAAAAAATTTTATTGATTGATTTTTTTTTTTTTAAAGAGAAAGAGATAGAGAGAGAGATACTGATTCCTGGTTGGTGTGGTTCAGTGGACTGAGTGCTGGCCTGTGAACCAAAAGGTCACTGGTTCCATTCCCAGTCTGGGCACATGCCTGGGTGTTGGGCCAGGTTTGCAGTCGGGGGCATATGAGAGGCAAGCACACATTGATGTTTCTCTCCCTCTCATTCTCCCTTCCTTCCCCTCTCTCTAACTAAAAGCAAATAAATAAAATTTAAAAGTATATAAAGAGAAAGAGACATCAGTTTGTTGTTCCACTCATTTAAGTACTCATTGGTTGTTTCCTGTATGTGCCCTGACTGGCAACGGAAACCCTGGTATGGGGATGATGCTCTAACCGACTGAGCTGCCCAGCCCAGGCAACGTAAGGTTCTTATACTCTTCATGAGGTGGTATCATAACACTTGAAGGTAGACTGTGAGAATTTATGGTTGTACAAAATAAACCTAGAAGCAACCACTAAAACAACAAAACAAGGAGGGATAGCTCATAAGTCAACAAAGGAGATACAAATAATATTGATCAATCCAAAAGAAGGCAGAAAAAGACAACAAACAAGAGATGGGACAAATAGAAAACAAATAGCAAGGTGACAGACTGAAACCTAACAATATCATGTTAAATATAGATGGTCGCAACACCCTAGTTACGGGATAGGGATGATCAGATTGGGTAAAACAGCAAGACCCAACCTTATGCTGCCTATGAGAAAGGCTCTTCACACAAAGACACAAATAGCTTAAAACTATGTTTTAAAAAAGACGTATCACGATAACGCTAGTCTTTTAAGGTGGGCGGGCTGTATCAATATCAAAGTAGATTTCAGAGCAAAGAAAACGCTAGTAAATAAAGAAGGTAATATAATGATAAAAAGTCAGTTAATGAGGAGAACATATCAATTCTAAATGTTTGTACACCTAATATAACAGCTTCAGGCTACATGAATGAAAACTGAAAAACCACAAGGAGAGATCGAGAAATCCACAATGGTTGTCAGAGATTTCAATACCTTTCTCTCAATAACTAATGAAACAAGTAGGCATAAAATTGGCAAGGTTATAGAAGTGAACAACACTAACACTCTAATTGACGTGATTTACATTTATAGAATATCCCACCCAGAAATAGGAAAACACACATTCTTTTCAAGTCCACATGAGGTATTTGCTAAGACGGACCATGTTCTAGGCCACAAAACAAATCTCAATTTCAAAAGGATTCAAGTCCTACAAAAATATGTATATTCTCTGAAAACCATGGAGTGAAATTATATATCAATAACAGAAAGATCTCAGGAAAATCCTCAAATACTAGATAAACTGAATAATCCAGTTCTAGACAACTCATGGGTGAAAGAAGAAAAGGGTAATTAGAAAATATTTTGAATGGAATGAAAATGAAAACACAACAAATAATGTATGGCATTCTGGTAAAGCAGTAGTTTGGGGGTAATTTTTAAGCACTAAGCAGCTCTATTAGATCAGCAGAAAGCTCTCAATGACTTAGGCTTTCACTTCTGCAAAATGAAGAAGAGCAGATAAAACGAGGTTTCAGAAGAAAACCGATGAAGATCAAAGTGAAAATCATTGAAATAGAAAAAGAGAAAAATTAACAAAAGCAAATTCTTGTATGCTAATGTTCATTGCTGCATTATTCATAATAGTCAAAAATTAGAAATGATAGAAATGTACATCAATAGATGAGTGGCAGCTACAGAAGTCAAATTCACAGAGGCACAAAGCCGATTAAAGATTGGTTTCCAGGGGCAATGGGAAGGAGGGAATGTGGAGTTGGTGTTTAATGGGTATAGAATTTCTTTATTTTTTAAGAATTTTTAAAACATTTTATTTATTTATCTTTAGAGGGGAGGGGAAGGAGAGAGAGAGGGAGAGAAATATCAATGTATGGTTGCCTCCCTTTCGTCCCCTGCTGGGAACTGGCCTGCAACCCAGGCATTTGCCCTGACTGGGAATTGAACTGTGATCCTTTGGTTCACAGGCCCGCGCTCAATCCACTGAGCTACACCAGCCAGGGCTAGAATTTCTCTTTGGGGTGATGAAAATGTTTTTAGAAATAAACAACGGTGATGGTTCCACAATATTGTGGATGTATTTAATGCCACTGAATTATACAGTTAAAAAAAAGGTTAAAAATGGCCAACTTTGCCATATATATTTACCATAGTTAAAAATTAGTAAGATAACAAAAGCCATTGGATTGAACAAGTTAAGCGGGGAATTGTTTAGTACGTGAATTTATATCTCAATCAAGCTGTTCTTGAAAGTGCATGGTGTATGATTCCATTTATATAAAACTCTAGAAAATGCAAACTAAGATATGGTGACAGAGAGCAACCCTAATTCTCTAATTTACCTCATTTTCTTTGATCGCTTCCGTCTTTCTTAACACTTTGTCAGTTCCCTAACTGGCTCTTTATGTGAATACTGGTTCTGAGGAAAAACAGGGGTCTGGGGAGGAAGGGGTGGCCGCACTTTGCCAAGGGAAAGGTGAGGCCGGCGGACACTCGAACCCGGGACCTAGTCCTGGGGTCAGGATGTAAGCAATGCTTGATTACCAGGAGGCGTGGTTTAGGATGCTGTGACGCCAGAAAAAGAGGCTGGTCCTAGGACTGCACTTCCCAGGAGGTCTCCGGGCGCCGAGAGGAGACTGCGTCCAAGGACGGGGTGGGACTCAGGTCGCTGCCCGGATGTGGAGTTGAGCCCGCCGCTCCAGCGGATCCCAGTGAAAGACGCCGGGAGGCTCTGCCGGCAGCAGTTGAACCGCGCGGGACGACAAGGACTTTGCCGGGTATGTGACCGGGCAGTGCCCACATCCCCTCTTTTGTCGAGTCTCCCCATCCCTGGGACCTTAGTCGCTGAGCCACTCCTTGGGTGGAAGGGATCTAGGGTGGCATGAGCTGTATGTGTAGCGGGGGAGAGTGAGGCAGCTCTGTGAATCCGATGTGGGGCACCTCTGTGCCCCAGGCTCAAGAGTCCCGCTGAAGTCCCAGAAGAACCCACCACCCTTGGTGGAGGAGAGTGTGAGGGACGTGCCCAGCGGGCTCGTCGTGGCTATTGATGGATCGCTGAGATTGCTTCTGTGGTGAAGTTGCCAGTCGCAGGATAGTCCCCTGGCTCCCGGTTCGGGAGTTTTCACCCTGCTTCCTTTGCCTCCAGCCATCTGCAATCTTCCTTGACTGCACCTGAACCACAGAAATTAGTCTTCAATGTGAGAACCCCCCCCCCCCAGTTTACTGGATAACTAAGTTGCAGAAAGTACTAAATAAAACTAGGGATCCTCTGCCGAATTGCTTTGGTTTCAGAGAGGGTGATTTAAGTGGATTAGACTGAGACTTGCTTGAAAGGGTGAGACTTGGAGAATGACGGAGAAACAGGAGTACTTCGAACTGCGTTCTTGTTCTCACTGTTATTGGATCTTTTGTATTGTGTTCAACCTAGGAGAAAAGTAACTGCTGTGCAGACTGTACAAGTGAAGGATTCTTTGTCACACGAGATAGGAACGTTTAGAAGAAGCTATGATTCCAAGGTTAATAGTAAATGACTAACAAGGAACGGAGCCTTCTGGGGTGCTGATGTTGGCAGCCTCATGCCTCTCCCAGCTTCTAATCCTAGACGCACGTTGAAGATCTGTAACCTGCTGTGATGTGTATTTAGGGCTACTGTTAAGTTAAAAATAAGAAAAGATGGGTACAAGTACTATATACCAGCGGTCCCCAACCTTTTTGGCACCCTGGGCCGGTTTCATGGAAGATGTTGGTGGGGGAGGGTGGAGGGAGAGGAGGTGCGAGGATAGGAGGCGAAGCTCAGGTGAGCTTCGCTGGCTCCACTGTGGAATGGGGGGGTCCGGAGGAGGAGCTCAAGTGAGCTTCACTCCCCAGCTGTGGATGGGGGAAGGGGGAACAGTAGACAGCTCAGGAGAGCTTCGCTCGCTCCTCCGAAATGGGGGGGGGGCTGGAGGCGGGGCTCAAGTGAGCTTCGCTGGCTCCACTGTGGAATGGGGGGGGGCCGGAGGCGGAGCTCAAGGGAGCTTCACTCCCTCGCTGTGGATGGTGGGGAGGAGCGAACCTTAGGCGGAGTTCAGGTGAGCTTGGCACCCGCGCCCACCGCAGATGGGGGAGGCAGGGGAGGCAGGAGACGCAACCCTAGCGAGCTTTGCTTGCAGCCAGGTTCCTAACTGGCCGCGGCGGTCTGCGGTCCGGGGATTGGGGATCCCTCCTTCACACAATGCCTATAGAATACTCTCAATTTTTAGTTTCCCTTTACTTCCCTATAGCAACTTTTCCCCCCTCTGAGCCATACATCACTGTGCACTATTACTTGCCTCCTGCCTTCACCACAAGACGTTAAGTTAAGCTTCTAGCGTTCTTTTTCTTTTTACCCCGCCTTTTTCTTTTTCTTTCTTTCTTTCTTTTTTTTTTTTTTTTTTTTTTTTTTTTTTTTTTTTTTTTTTTTTTTTGAGTTCCTTCTAGCAGTTCATTGCCCATAGTAGTACTTGGGACAGTGGATAGTGGTGGTGATGGGGAGGGGACAGCATTGTGCTGGATGCTGGAACTTAAGTAAACAAGCCTTTCGCAAATAGATGACGAACAGAATATTGGCCTTTCTCTTCTAACTCTTAGCCTTTTCTCTCAGAGCTCCCAAGCCTTTAAAGTGGATTATTTGACTTTTAATATTTTAACCATTTTAACGTGTACCATACAGTAGCGTTAACTATATTCACATTGTCGTGCAACAAATCTAGAATTTTTTTCATCTTGCAAAACTGAAACTCTAGCCTTGGTTGGTGTGGCTCAGTGGATTGAGTCCTGGCCTGACAACCAAAGGGTCTCGGGTTTGCGGTTCTATTCTCGGTGGGGGCACATTCCAGGGGCACATTCCGGGGTTGAGGGGTGTGCGGGAGGCAACCGATAAATGTGTCTTCTGCTCAACAATATTTCTCTCTTTCTCCTGGCCTTCCTCTCTATCTCTGAAAATAAATAAATAAAATATTTTTAAAGAAAACTGAAACCCTGTAGCCATTAAACAACTCCCTCTATTTCTCCCTTCCGCAGTCCTTGGCCACCACTATTCATTCTACTTTATGTTTCAATAAGTTTCACTCTTCTGGATATCTCACATAATTGGAATCATGCAGTATTTGGCTTTTTTGGTAACTGGTTTATTTCACTTAGCATCAAGTCCTCAAGGTTCATCCATGGTGTAGCATATGAAATCCATCTTATTTTTTTTTTTTTTTTTTTTACATTTTATTGCCCTGGCTGGTGTGGCTCAGTGGATTGAGCAGCAGACAGCAAAGCAAAGGGTCGCAGGTTGACTCCCAGTCAGGGCACATGCCTGGGTTGTGGGCCAGGTTCCCAGTAGGGGGCGTGTGAGAGGCAACCACACATTGATATTTCTCTCCCTCATTCTCCTTCCCTTGCCCACTCTCTAAAAATAAATAAACAAATAACAAAAAAATTAATTTTTTTAAAGATTCTATTTATTTACTTTATAGAGAGAGACGAAGGGAGGTAGAGAGGGAGAAAAGCAGTGTGCGAGAGAGATGGAGATCAGTTGCCTCTCGCACGCCCTCTACTGGTGCCGTGTCGCGCAGCACAGGTAGGTGCCCTGACAGGGAATCCAATCGCAAGTCAGCGCGCAATCCATTGAGGGCTCATCTTCTTTTTATAAATAAATAAATGCACATATATATTTCAATATATTTATATTTATATTTATATTTCAATATATTTATATTTATAAATATATATATTTATGTGCCACATTTTCTTTATCCATTCATTTACTGATAGACATTTAGGGTGACATTTAGGCTGCTTCCACTTTTCCACTTCTTGGCTCTATTAATGAAGCAGTGAATGTCAGTGTGCAAATAGGTCTTCAAGATCCTGTTTTCAATTATTTTGGATATATTTTTATTTTTTCTTTTACTTATTTTTACAGAGAGGGAGAAAAACATCATTGTGAGAGAGAAATATTGATCTGTAGCCTCTTGCACGCCCCCAGCCAGGATGAAACCCACAACCCAGGCACGTGCCCTGACCCGGACGAACTGTTGGCCCTTCACTTTGTGGAACGATGCCCAACCCACTGAGTCCCACCGGTCAGGGCTTGATATATTTTTAGTATTAATTGTAAAACTTTTTAACTATGGAGAATTTTAAACATACGCAAGTAGATACAATAGTGTAATGAACATGTGGGCTGAATAAATGGGTCAGTTGTACAAAACAGCCTTCGAAAGTACCTGGGACTTTTGCTGATCTCCCCCACCAGCACCCGCCTTTCATAGACAGTGCGTTATGTATGGGTAAGCATATTTGGAGTTTTGTTTCAGACCCCAGGTGTTCTAGCTGTACTTCATCATCTAGGCCTGCAGCCATCAGTGTGACTGGAGCCCCCAGCTGCAGACAATATATACCAGGAGTATTTGGAGATAATAAGTGAACAGAAGTGAGTGTAGGTGCTTTTTCCTGCTTATAGAGGAGAGGAGTTGAGTTTGGAGTGCAAAGTGGTCTTTGTGCCCAAGAATTTCGCTCTGGTACAGCAACCTCCTCAGATGCAATACTGTCCTGGAAGCAGTCACTTGGAGCAGAGATGTTTGACACTAGATGATACCTAGTTGCTGGGAAGATGAGAAATACAAGCAGTGACTGCTATAGAATTCAGAGGACAAAGAAATGAATCCAGACTGGGAAAGTTAAGGAATGTGGTAGTGACTTTGCCCTGTTTCTAGTGACTTTGTATGTTTGATCCTTAAGCCTGTTCCTAGGTAGGAAAAGATGGAGCTGATGGTTAGTGAATACCCTGGGACGGTTGCCTGCTAGTCCTGAGTTGCCCTCTGGACTTGTAGCTGTGGGACCTGTGCTACCAAAGGCTTCTGGGTAAAAGGCTTCCCTGTTCAGAACTGGTTGTGGGAAGATAGCTACCCCTAGTGGGCCTGTGTGAAGCATCCTCAGAAGGCCAACTTTACACTGAGACCCAAAATGAGTGTTCTGTTTTAGTTTTGCCTACGATATGGGCCAAATAGACACCTTTACTAATAAGACGACAGGGTAGGGGATGTGTCTATTCCCCCAGATTCCCAAGGTGAGAAGCTAATTCTCAATTTTTCCTATAATCAAGTACATAGGACAATGTATCCCCTTTTCTCCATGTTCTAACACTTGAGGCGAATGCTATAAGGATTGGGTCTGAGATGAGGGCAGTAGTTAAGAAGCTAAAGAAATTGGAGTGCTCTGGGGCACTGACAAGGTAGGGCATTGCCAGGGTATTGGTATGGGTGTTTGAACATGGGAACTCATAGTAAGCATGTTTCTTGGAGATCATCTGGGCCAGGGTCCCCAATCCCCAGCCTACGGACTGGTATCTTGCACAGCAGGTGAGCAGTGGGCTGGTGATTTGCTTGCATTACCTCCTGAACCTGGCCTCCTGTCCTCCCGCCTCCCTGCCCTACCCCGGCCATGGAAAAATCGAAACCAGTCCCTAGTTGGGGACCACATGCAGTGCCATTAACTGCCAAGTACTTCATGCATGAAGAAATGGACAAAGAGGATGGTGGTCTTGTGACCTGTAGTTTTACTCAGAGAAGATGGGAAGGGATGAGACCCCTGGCTTGTCTCGTGTTGTAATCACATCAGGGAACTTTTGCCTTCCATGGCAGAATAGTAGAAGAATAATAACATACAAAGTCTTAGTAGCTTCTGAAACCTACTAAGTACTTTGTATGTGGCAGACACTAATGATGACTGTACCCACATTCTTTAATTTAAGCCTCAGGTTAGAAATTTGCCTAAGTTCCCAAGGCTTAGGAAAAGAGAGGACAGGTTTTTGACTCCAGAGGGTTTGACCTCAGAGCTTAGAATCCTTTTTTAAAAATTTTATTTATTTACTTTTAGAGGGGAGGGAGGGAGACAAACATGCATGGGTGAGCGATGGGGTGCCTCTCGCACGCCCCCTACTGGAGACCTGGCCTGAAACCCAAGCATGTATGTACCCTGACTGGGAGTCAACCGGTGACCTTTCGGTGTATAGGCTGGTGTTCAATCCACTGAGTCGCACCAGCCAGGGCATCAGAGCTTGGACTCTTAATCACTCCTCTACGTGGCTGATTCTGACTGGCCTGCCTTTCACTTGGGTAGTAAGTGTTGCTGTTTTTCAGGAACAGAGAGGTTCCCTTGCTGGGTCTATAGCCACACACCCCAAGTGAGAGCCTTGTTTCTTTCGTTTCAACTTTGGGAACCATCTTTCCATACTTTAAAAAAAAAAATGAGTTACCATTTACTGAGCACCTAGTATATTTTAGCACCTTTGATACCATATTTTCAGACCTTATGATAGCAATGTAGCATAAATACCGGTGTATATGAATGGTATTTAATCTTTTGGGGGCTCACAGCCCTTTTCGAGACTCTAATAACAGCTTTGGATCTTCTTTCCAGAAAAATTCACTTACGTGCATACATATAGGATTGCATACAACTTCAGAGGCGGCTTTTAGGACCCACTGAAGCCTGTCCTTTAGCAGTCCATGGTAAGAACTCTGGCCCTGTACCACCTTCCCTAGCTGGTTCTTCTGTGGTGAAGGGGATGGGCAGTGGGTGGGGGTGGGTTCACCTCCTCTCTTTCTCCTCAGAGAGAAATATTTATGAAGCTTGGGCTCCCTTCATTAACTAAGCATCTGGGAACACTCTTCATTTCTCTCTTACACGTAGGATTCCAAGGGAAGACTACAGACGATCAAATGTGTGGTTGTAGGAGATGGGGCCGTGGGTAAGACCTGCCTCCTCCTCAGTTACACAACAAAGTCCTTTCCTGAAGAGTATATCCCCACTGTCTTTGACAACTATAGCGCGCAGACATCTGTGGATGGCCAACTTGTCAGCCTGAACTTATGGGACACAGCTGGTCAAGAAGAATACGACCGACTGAGAACGCTCTCCTACCCTCAGACCAATATCTTCGTCATCTGTTTTTCCATCAGCAGCCCATCCTCTTTTGACAATGTGAGGCATAAGTGGTACCCAGAGGTCACCCATCATTGCCCCAATGTACCTGTTCTGCTGGTAGGCACCAAGAGTGACTTGCGGACTGACCTTGAGACAGTGAAGAAGCTGAAGGAACAGAGCCTAGTGCCCACAACTCCTCAGCAAGGCATTATCCTGGCCAAGCAGGTGGGGGCTGTGAAGTATCTGGAATGTTCTGCCCTGCTGCAGGATGGGGTACAGGAGGTATTTTTGGAAGCTATCCGCGCTGTGCTTAACCCTGCCACAAAGAAGAACACCAAAAGATGTGTCCTCTTGTAGCTTTCAGGGTGGCAAGTAGGGATTGCCTCCATGGAGAATAAGGGGTGGAGGATTCCTTTGACAGGATTTAATAATGCCAACAGAGCCATTTGACTCTTCTGGAAACCCTGGGCTCTAGGTTACTGGGCTTTTGGAGGAAAGAAGACAGGCTAGTCCGTATATGGCTGCTTTGTGGGTTTGGTTTGAACCTTTTGGAGGAAGTGTGTGTGTTGTGTGTGTGTCATCAAAACAGTAAGAGGAGACACCACAAAGCGCTGTTCCTTCCTGTCCTGGCCAGGCCTCAACTAAGCAGAGCAGCCTTGTACTGTTCTTTGTAGACTTTTGCCTGTCTGCTTTGAAATCGAATTTCGGCTTTTCTGACTGTAGTTACCATTGAGCAAGTGCCTCAGAGGAGGACAAGGCTCTCCGGTTTTCGAATCATTGCCTTAAACTTTCTAATACACTAGTTGTTTTTGAATCCACTAATTTTTAAAAACCAGTTTATGTGTGATTCCTGGGTGTTGACATGTCCTGCTCATTCTTGAGCTAAGACATTTTGGCAACACTGGTTAGATAGAATTTTCCAAAGTTCTGTGAGATGGCAATAGATGTTCCTTAAAAGGTTCTGTGGTCAAATAAGTCAGGAAGCAGCTATTTAAATAAAAGCTCAAGAGGTTCCTCTGCTGTAGGAATTTATAGTTTTTAATAAGTATGCAACATTCCAGAAGCTTTCATTTGGTCCTAAGCAATACCTATTAACATCTTTGGAAGCACAGTTTCCAAGATGCTGGATTGATAGGATCTAGGAATTCCCATGCAGGAGGCCATGAAAAAAAAAATCGTAATGTGGCCTCCTTCACACCTTTGAAAGAAATGGCAGTCACGGACTTTTACTGTCATTCCTCTTGAGTTGCTATTAAGGCTACTGTGCTCTTTTCCTGTTCCTCCTCTATACACCTCGGGGTGTGTGTTCGTTCATTCTCTTGTTCATTCAGCCCTGCGTGCCTTCTGAGATCTTTTAGTTGCTCCAAAAGAGTTGGAGTACGTTGGAGCTCCAGGCCATGGGCTGGAGTTGCTCAGCCTGCCCTGGGGCGGTGTGAGTCAGATTCTTCATCCCAGTAGGCCTGCTTCTCCATGGTTGTAAGATTTCTGACCTTTATTTAACATAGAAGAAACACTTCTCCACCTGGCAGATAGCGGTTGACAGCTCCACCATGCCCGTAGCCTCTCATCCTGCCAAAATAGCATCGGATTTTTGAGCCTTTGGCAGTTAAAAGGATGACATACCGCACTACCTCCCCCTGTGGCGGGTGAAGTGTCTGGGCTTTGCTCTGTGACGGTCTTGCTATGGCTCTTTGACTAGATGTGAGCAGACTCGCCTCAGGCAAAACTGAACCTCCTGAATAGGGTTGCCAGAAAAAACACAGTAATATTTTACACGACAGAAGGAGACTAGAGTGGGCAGTGAGTGCACAGTGGAGTATGCAGATGTTATGCACCTGAAACTTCCATGTTATTAACCAATATTACTCCAATAGATTTAATTAAAATTAAAGACAAAATATTTTTTTTACAAATGACTTTTTAATACAAGTTGCGTGCCATGAAATATTTGGGACATATACTAAAACATTTGCTGTTCATCTGAAATTCAAATTTAATGCAAGCCTCCTGTGTTTTTAATTGGCTTAATCTGGCAACCCTCTTAGAGAATCTGGAACCTGGAGGTCAAGGAGAAATGAAGTATTGATAGAAGATAAAAAGTTTATGTCAACTCTGTTCTTACTACTTTTCTTCTGGTTTCCCCTTTCCCTTACCTGGGACTATGGTGTTTTACGTTTTGTTTTCCCTTCATCACTTTTCCCTGCATTTCATACACTACTTCGTTGGCGTTTCTTTCTACACCAGTTGTCTAAAGCTGTGGAGGATTGAGGGTAAACAGTATTGTCTGGCATGTGCCTCCTATCTCGGTTTCAGGGTACTGTATTTATTTCCCAGTGTGTACTCCAGGGCTTCCTGTGGTGGTGGTCACAGGTGGTGGGGATTCTTTATAAGCAGTGTGTCACCTGGAAGAGAGTGAGGGTGGCCCTTCTCAATGAAGGCCCAGGAGCACTTTGGAAAGTGAGGTTGTTGTACAGTGAAGTACGGTGAAAGTGAGGTTGCTGTCTGGAGAAGTATGGTGACTGTAGGGGTCACCTTGCCTGTGTGTGCATGAGGTGTCCTTTGCCCTTGCCTAGAGTCCCTGAGTTTTCCCAGAGGCAGTCAAATGAAAGTCCTTATTGCTGAAGTATATTCCAGTCTCAGGGTGTTCTGATTGCTGCTGGGGTGCACACAGGGCTTCATGGTTGAAGGGTTAGAAACACCTATGTCTCTGGGAGCTTTCTGTTTAGCTACTGAAGTGTTTTAAATTGGCCTTTAGCTCTGGCTGGGTTGAGTGCTGGCCTGTGAATCAAAGGGTTGCCAGTTCAATTCCCAGTTAGGGTACATGCCTGGGTGGTGGGCCAGGTCCCTGGCTGGGGGTGTGCAAGAGGCAATCTATCCATGTTTCTCTCGAATATCAATGTTTTTTCTCCCCCTTCCACCTTTCTCTAGAAATGAATAAATAAAATCTTAAAAAAATAAATTGGCTTTTAATTTAATAGTGCCTCTGTTCTTCTTGTCTGGAAAATTCCCAAATGTAAGCATAGGTTTTGTTTGGGCAAACTTGCGTCCTCTAATAAATGGAGGTGTTATCCACAAGTGCAAGCGAGTGGTTTTGTTATTGGGCTGGTTTGATGATCCTAAGCATACACTGACATCTTGATTTCTATACTTAAAAGGAAATTGAATGAAGATGAACATACTAGTATCACTTTTAAATTATTCATAATGGATGGCAATAAGCTTTTCAGACTTTACTGGGTCTGTTGTTTTCTAAAAATAAAAACAATGCCTTCTCCCTCCCACTCCCCTATTTTGAGTTGTTTCGAAATTCTTTTCAACTTGAAAAGGATAGAATAACTATAACTAGTCCTGACTGGTATGGCTCAGTGGATTGAGCACTGGCCTGTGAACGGAGGGGTTGCCGGTTCGATTCCCAGTCAGGGTGCATGCCTCTCCCCAGTAGGGGGTGCATGAGAGGCAACCACACAATGATTTTTCTTTATCCCTCCCTTCCCCTCTCTAAAAATAACATATTAAAAATATATAATTATTCTATTGCACATTGTACCTGTGTGTAACTGCACTTATTTTCCAAATCAGACAATCAGTGTATGGAATTGTCTGCCTTGCTAACATCGACTAGTTCCTGCCCCACCCCCACCTGCCCTGCCCCACCTATTCCTCTTCAGGATTTACAGTAGCTTCATTTTCTGGTTTTCACTGATGACAGATCAGTTAGTTCCCCGTAGGGCATTTTCCTCATTTATTACACTATATTCAGTACACAATTATCAAGGTCCTTCTGTGTTAATAGGCATTACTGTACTAGGAGCCTCTCCCAGTTACCTCAGGAAAAGATCTGCTATAAAAATTAATCCTAGTTGGTAATTGTATATAGTTTTGGGGCAGTGCTGAAGGCACTAGTAAGGAGGAGCAAAACAATTTACATACCATAAAATTCACCCAGTTCAAGATGACAGTTTAATGATTTTAGTAAATTTGGAGTCATGCAAGCATCACTGACATCTTCTCTTAGAACCTTTCTATCACCCCAGAGAGATCCCTCATGCAGTTAATCCCTGCTTCTATCTGTAGCCCAAGGCAACCATTCATCTACTTCGTTTTTTCTCAACATTTCATATAAATAGAATCAAACAGCGTGTGGCTGGTTGGAACTTGCTTCCTTCATTTAGCGTAGTTTCAAGGTTCGCCCATTTTGTAGCACATACAGCCACTTCATTTCTTTTTATTGCTGAATAGTATTCCACTATATAGATGTACCATACTTTACCTACTCGTAGTTGAGGGACATAAGATTGTTTCTTTTTGGCTATCCTGCTGGGAACCTTTGTGTACAAGCTTTTGTGTGGACATGTTTTTAATTCTTTGGGGAGTTTTTTTGATTCCACATATGAATGGAATAGCTAGGTCATATGGTAAATTCAAAATGTAGGTAAAACTACATTTTGGGTCAAGAAGGGCATCTTTAATAGTTATAGTATCAGAAGTCCCTTTCCACATTCTACAAGCCTCCATCTACCTCATATTTGCTTTTCCTCAAACACAAGCATCCAAGAGGCATTATGACGTACATTAAAAAACATTCCATCTTGCTTTTTTGTCTTAAATATTAGTATAAGCAATAGTATTTTACTAACTTCTCTTTACCAAACTGCATAGTATCAGCTACCATGCAGGTTTTGGCAGACCTGTATCATCTGGCCTAGAAGTGTAACTACCGTTAAAACAGTTTATGGGCCCTGGCTGGTGTGGCTCAGTGGGCTGAGTGTTGGCCTGCGAAACAAAGGGTTACCAGTTTGATTTCCAGTCAGGGCACATGCCTGGGTTGCTGGCTAGGTCTGTGGTTGGGGGAGTTGGGGATGTGCAAAAAGCACCCCATCAATGTTTCTATCCCTCTCTCCCTGTCTAAAAATAAACTTAAAAAACCTTTAAAAATATCCAGGGGTGTCCAACCCGTGGCCCAAGGGCTGCATGTGGCTCAGGATGGCTATGAGTGCAGCCCAACACAAAATTGTAAATTTACTTAAAAGCTTTTTTTTTTTTTGCTCATCAGTTAGGTTTGTTATTTAATGTGTGACCCAGGATAACTCTTCTAGTGTGGCCCAGACACGCCAGAAAGTTGGACACCCAGATAGACTCACTTGTTTATTTTGCAAAACAAAACACAGGAAGTACAAATACTGAATAATTATGTCGCAGACCTGAAATTAATATGTCAATTATACCTCAGTAAATCATAATGAACACGGGAAGGATAAACCAGAAATTAATGTAAATGGTTACTTATAGGGAATCTTAGGGGAGGTCTCAGGGGAGGGTTTTAGCAGAACATTCAGTTTTCCAGGTGCGCTCTTTCAGGGTTGTGGCTGCCACCAATTGCTTAGTGACAGGGCAGGGGGTTATTAGTCATTGCTGCTGGTCCTGGCACCACCCACCTGGTTTTGCTGCTTTTCTGGGTCTGAAGCTGATATAACTGAGGCCCAGATGTTATCTCTAAGAAGGTGACCTTCTTTATCTGGCTGTGAATTGTTAAGACAGATTATTCAGCTATCTGTCTCAGTTTCCCTATTCCACCTGCCAAGGAATTGTTCTAGCTTCTTACTATCTGCCTCAATATCAGGTCCTGGACAGGTAACGTACAAAGTAAGCTTGGAACATCTTGTGCCAAAAAACCAAGTGCTCAAAGACTTGTGGGTCATGTCGAAAAGACACACGAGCCAGAGTGAAGTGGTTCCCATTGGACAAATCTGGGACAGTTTGAGCATCAGAATGAATAAAATGGTGCTAGATTATAGCACATTAAAAATGCAAGAAACGACCTGGCTGGTGTGGCTTAGTGGATTGAGCACCAGCCTGCAAAACAAAGGGTCGCGGGTTCCATTTCCATTCAGGGCTCATGCCTGGGTTGCAGGTCAGGTCCCCAGTAGGGGGCGTGCGAGAGGCAACTACACATTGATGTTTCTCTTCCTCTCTCCCTCCCTTCCTGTTTCTCAAAATAAATAAAATCTTTTAAAATGCAAGAAAAGAGGTAAGAAAAGGGGGTTAGCATTTCTTTACTGATAAAGTCCAGTTAGTAAATATAGATGGAATATAAGAATTAGAAAAACCACCCTTTTGCACGTTCCCAATATAATTGATTCAGGCAAAGATCATGAATACATGTTAAAACCATTGGGTGCAAGGCGACAACTTCCGGCCAAGATGGAGGCATAGGTAGATTACGCTGTGCCTCCTCGCGCAACCAAAACAAGGGCAACGGCAAGTTTAAAACCAGAGAACAACCAGAACTGACAGAAAATAGAACTGTATGGAAGTCTGACAACCAGGGAGTTGAAGAAGAAACATTCACTCAGACCGGTAGGAGAGGTGGGACGGGCAGCCTGGCGGAAAGGTGGTGGCTGGCAGACTGGGGTGGGGGGAGGAGTTGGTGGTGGCTGGTGGACCTGGCGAGGTGGCGCTGGCGGACCCGGCGGTCCCACAAAAGCGTGCAGATAAACCGGGAGGAACAATGGGGGAGTGAGACGAACCGTGCCACCCAGGGTCCCATCGCGGGGAAATAAAGTCTCAAGCCTGTGATTGAAAACACCTGTGGGGGTTGAGGCGGCGGTGGGAGAAACTTCCAGCCTCACAGGAGAGTCCGTTAGAGAAACCCACCCACAAAGGAATCAGCACCAGAAGGACCCAGTTTGTTTGCGGGTAGCAGGGGAAGTGACTGAAAACTGGCAAAAAGCTGAGTAGGCGCCATTGTTCCCTGTAGGACCCCCTCCCCCACATACTGCGTCCTAACGCAGAGACCTGGGTTGCCCCGCCCTGGCGAATACCTAAGGCTCCGCCCCTCACTAACAGGCGCGTCAAAAAAAAAAAAAAGGCCCAAATGAAAGAACAGTTCAAAGCGCCAGAAAAAATACAACTAAGCGATAAAGAGATAGCCAACCTGTTAGATACACAGTTCAAAACACTGGTAATCAGGATGCTCACAGAATTGGTTGAATGTGGTTGAAAATTAGATGAAAAAATTAAGGCTATGCTATGTGAATTAAAAGAAAATGTACAGGGAACCAACAGTGAAGGGAAGGAAACTGGGACTCAAATCAACGGTTTGGAGCAGAAGGAAGAAAGAAACATCCAATCAGAAAAGAATGAAGAAACAAGAATTCAAAAAAATGAGCAGAGGCTTAGGAACCTCCAGGACATGTTTAAACGTCCCAACATCTGAATTACAGGGGTACCAGAAGGGGAAGAGGAAGAGCAACAAGTGGAAAACTTATTTGAACAAATAATAAAGGAGAACTTCCCCAATCTGGCAAAGGAAATAGACTTCCAGGAAGCTCAGGAAGCTCAGAGAGTCCCAAAGAAGGTGGACCCAAGGAGGAACACACCAAGGCACATCATAATTACATTAGCCAAGATTAAAATGAAGGAGGGAATCTGAAAAGCAGCAAGAGATAAGGAGACAGTTACCTACAAAGCAGTTCCCAGCAGACTGTGAGCTGATTTCTCAAAAGAGACCTTCCAGGCAAGCAGGGGCTGGAAAGAGGTATTCCAAGTCATGAAAGGCAAGGACCTACATCCAAGATTGCTCTATCCAGCGAAGCTATCATTTAGAATAGAAGGGAAGATAAACTGCTTCTCAGGTCAAGTTAAAGGAGTTCATCATCACCAAGCCCTTATTATAATTTTAAAGGGACTTATCTAAGAAAAAGAAGATAAAAAATATGAACAGTAAAAAGACAGCAAACTCACAGGTATTAACAACCAGACCTAAAACAAAAGCCAACTAAGCAAACCACTACAACAGGAGCAGAAACACAGAAATGGAGATCACATGGAGGGTTAGCAACAGGGGAGTGGGAGGAGGAGAGAGGGGGAAAAGGTACGGAGAATAAGTAGCATAGATGGTGGGTAGAAAATAGGGGGAGGGCAAGAATAGTGTGGGAAATGTAGAAGCTAAAGAACTTATGACACATGGACATGAACTAAAGGTGGGGAATGCAGGTGGGAGGGAGTGTGCAGGGTGGAGGGGAATAAAGGGGGGAAATGGGACAACTAATAGCATAATCAATAAAATATATTTTTTAAAAAATGGGAAATAAAACATGGGTGCAAGGGCTACGTGGGAAACAGGATATTCACACAATCTCAAAGTATTTCCTCAGATTATTCACTGATTATGAAAGAGTGTGCATTTGCAATGGAGAGATGTGGTTATCTTTTTTTTTTTTTTATGTGATCAAATTTAGCATCACTAATATTGGGACAACCTGGTGTCTCTGGGTAGCTGGTAAAATATTTAACCTGAGTGAATTTGGAGATACAATCAGATGAGTTCAGAATATGGAATATTTTTTAATTTTATTTATTTTTAGACAGGGAGAAGGAGGGAGAAAGGGAGAGAAAAATCGATGAGTGAGGAGTATTGATCTGTTGCCTTTCACACGCCCCCACTGGGGACCTGGCCCACAACCCTGAGAATCAAACCAGCAACTTTTCCGTGCGGAGGACGACCCTTAAGCACTGAGCCACACCAGCCAGGGGGAGAATGTGGAATATTTTCAAGACGACTTGCATAGATTTTCCAAAAATGTAGTGGCATGCAACACACAAAGGCTGGATAAGAGACTAAAGGGACACCACCAAACGCAATACATAAACCTTGATTGCGTGGATTGTGGATTGAGATGCAAAATGCTCCAATTAGAGGACAATTAGGGAAATTTAAACATAAATTGTATGTTAAATGATACTGCATTAATGTTAATTTTTAAAGCTGTGATAATGTTGAAGTGCTTATGTAGAAAAATATCTTAGTTTAAGATGTGAAGAATCACGATATTTGTAATCCATTTTCAAATGGTTCAGAAAAGTGGGCAAAACGTTAACAATTGTGAATCTAGGGTGAACGGTCAGCTGCTCATTTTATTCGTTTTACTTTAACATTTAGCACGGAGGGGAAAAAGCCCATATGCGTAGGGAAATGTCAATTAAAGATAATCAGTTTAGAAAAGTGACTTTGGCACAGTGCAATTTACGGCCAGCTTCTTTTCGCGACTGAGCGGTGACGTAGCAGTACGGAGGAGAGGGACCGGTTCTCACCGTTACACCAGTTTACTGTCGCCCGGTGACCTGAGATTTACTGGGACATAAGCCACGTGACCCAGGCCGCTCCTTCCGATTGGTGGAAGTGCAGTGCTGACGCTTCTGCTTATTAAGTGTAAGCGGGCAGCAACGAGCGTTTTCTTTGACCAATCGCTTTCCAGTTATTCAGCGTCCTGATCAAGTGTGGTCGAATCAAAAGACGTTCGTAAAGCAGTAACATCGGTTGTACCCCTCCTTCCGTTATTTTCCCGCCTGATTCCGTTTCCGGTAGGGGCTGGTCAGGGCGAGGAAGGCCATACGTCACTTTTGTGCGACGACTGTTGGTAGATCCGGTATGGGTCCCGGCAAGGATTTCCTGTTTCCCGCGTCCGTTGCTAGTTCCGTATCCGCCATAATGTCAGACACGGACAGCGATGAAGATTCCTCCGGGGGTGGCCCGTTTTCATTGACTGGTTTCCTTTTCGGCAACATCAATGGAGCCGGGCAGCTGGAGGGGGAGAGCGTCTTGGACGATGTGAGGGAGTGGGCTTTGGGATAGGGCTGGGAGTGGTGCGACCAAGGGTAAGGGGAGTGATGAGAGTAGAAAACCGGTAAAAGAGGGCGCTGTTAGCGTGAGATAAGATAGCATCTCAGAAGATCTTGCAGATGAGTTTAGTGGCGGGCTCAGTTGCGGGCGAGGGTGGGAAGCAGAGAGAATGGTAGATAAGCCCCCATAAGGTCAGGGGCGCTTGTGGGTGGCTTTGGAAATAACCTTTCTGATTTGGCAGTAGGGGGAAAAAAGGCGGTTTAAACGTTCTTGGGGATTCTCGAAACTGCATTTCTGACACCGCTGCCCTGAGGGGGCTGTAGACGTAGAGGATTGACCACAACCTGCAACAGATCCTGTGGTCCAGGTCCCACCCGGTTTTTAGAACAGTGAATATTCAGACCTCCTGGGGCAGACCTTCTCTTATCCCGAAGCACTTCTTAGGTAGTTTTCTCAGGGTTCCTTGACAGTCATGAAATTGTTTCCCGTGTGCCCAGCTGTAACTCACCTCCTTTTATTTAGGTTCATTTTCTCTTGGAGAAATATTGAGCAATACTGCTCCTTCACTGCAGCACACACAAACACACACATAAGGTAGCAAAAACTGTTCTTGCCTACTTTAATCCAATGTGACCTTTTATTCATAGAACTACTGTCCCATTTCTTTAGTCTTGGTGATGGTTCTTTGAATGATCTCACATTACTTTAGAGTATGGTGATGTAATTGCATAATATGTTAATAAAGGTCTGATCAACGTGGAGTTTAGTTGAAGATTTACAGCCTTGAATGTGATGGATGATCCTTTTAGCATGTGGCATAGTCATTTTTCCTGCATATTTGCAGCTCTGCGAATCAGGGAAATAAGCCTTGTGTGGGAAGCTTGAGTTTAGTTGTTCTCTTACACTGTGGCGCTGTCCATTTTTCAGGAATGTAAGAAGCACTTGGCAGGCTTGGGGGCTTTGGGTCTCGGCAGCCTGATCACTGAACTCACTGCAAATGAAGAATTGACTGACAGTGATGGTGCTTTGGTAAATGATGAAGGTGAAGTGGGTCATGGAGAACAAGATGGTGGGGGAGGCGAGCCACTTACTGTACATGTACTTTTTGATGGGAAATACTTAACGACAGTTGCTTGCTCTGTGTTGACCTCTAATGCCCCCATTTGTTTATAGGATGGATTAGGAGTACAGAAGATGCCGTGGACTATTCGGATATCAGCGAGGTAGCAGAAGATGAAAGCCGAAGATACCAGCAGACAGTGGGGAGCTTGCAGCCCCTTTGCCACTCAGGTGATTCTTTGGTGTTATCAGCAGAGCATTCCAGTGCATTTTCTTGCTGTGTAGTTTGTTTCTAAGCATGCTTTCTGCCATTGTTCCCGCTCTCCGTGCTTCTCTTCCTTTTTTGAGTTCAGTTCTAGGAGCCGCTGTCGTCTTTTGCGTTCTGGGGGCAGAGTATGTCATCATGCTCAGGCTTCTATTTCTTATGCTGGTTAGTCCCAAATTCTTGGTGAATGCCAAATAAGGATGATAATACTTTCTTCTCATCATTTGCTATTTTGTTAGCTACAGCGTTCCTCGCACTGTTTTCGATGCTGTTTAAACACTTTTTGTTTTTAAGGGATTGGTAGTTCAAGAAGGATTAAGTCTATAATGTCATATAAGTGAATACATATATTTATTGGCTCAGCTGCTGTTAATCACTGAAACACCTGTATGGTGATACAGTGTACTCAATGCTTACAACATATATGAAGTATTATATTATAGAATCAGAGTTGGAAAGGGTTTTAGTGATTATTTATTCTTAACCTCGTCATAGAGTAGGAAAACTTGACATTTAGAGAACTTTAATAAAATGTGAAACTTTGGCCCTGGCTGGTGTGGCTCAGTGGATTGAGCTCCTGCCTGTGAACCAGAGTTACCGGTTTGATTCCCAGTCAGGGCACGTGCCTGGGTTGCAGGCCAGGTCCCCATTAGGGGGTGCATGAGAGGTAACCACACATTGATATTTCTCTCCCTCTCTTTCGCCCTGCCTTCCCCTCGCTCTAAAAAATAAATAAAATAAAATCTTTAAAAAATGTAGAGCTTTGTCAAAAGTTCTGCAGTTAGATAGTGGCAATCCTTGTTTTATTAGGCATTGGTTGAGTACTTGTTGTGTGTTATAAACTGTGATGGACAGTATGGTACAAAGATAGAAAAATCCATTTTCTGACCTTGAGGAGCTCAGTTTTGTGTTCTAGAATCTAGAGGTAGTGGCCATAGTTTATTATTTCCAAACCCCCACACTACCTCTTGTTGCTTGAAACTTTTATGTGAAATTTTTCATTGTTTATTTATTGTCCACCTCTTTGAGTTAGTATTCAGGCTGCTGAGAAATTTAGAAAAAACCTTGGTAAGTTCTTGAACTTAGTTTCTCCAGGGCCAGTTAATGGTTTAAGAAAAAGATTGCATTTATTTATTTTTACAGAGAAGGGAAGAGAAGAGGAAGAGAGGGAGAGAAACATCAATGTGTGGTTGCCTCTCGTGTAGCCTGTGCACCCTTCACCGGGGGCCTGGCCTGAAACCCAGGCATGTGCCTTGACTGGGAATGGAACCAGCAACCCTTTGCTTCTCAGGCTTGCACTCAGTCCACTGAGCTATACCAACCAGGGCCAGTTAATGGATTTGAGTGCTGCTTGTATAAAGAGAATTAAGTACATCACATACACAAAAAGTAACCCAGAAAAATAGAAGACACAGGCCTTACCTTCAGGGATATTGTTACCATTTGGGGAAGGTGGGATAAATGAATGCAAAGCACAAAATTATTCATCATAAGAAGACAGACCAGCTATAAACCAATGTTTCTTTATAGAATGTTATACTTAGTTTTTGAGGGGCTGCCCGAATAGCTAAGTCAAATAGCATAATTGTTATTTTTGAGCACCGTGACTTTGGCTAAGGGAAAGGTGGTAGCAGCTCTGATTTTCAGAGGATGTTGGGATTTTTCAGGTTTGGGTTTATTGTCTTAGCTAGGGATGGTAAGGAAGAGGGTGGGTGGGGATTTCCTAGTTGGATTTTATGAGCTGACCTGGAAAGGATGATACTGTATTGGGTACAGTCTCAGGACTCCAGGATGTTCTTTTTTTTTAAGGTTTTATTTTTATTTATATACTGTTTTAAAGATTTGATTTATTTAATGTTAGAGGGGAAGAGAGGGAGAGAAACATCAGTGTGTGAGAGATACACAATTGGTTGTCTTTCACATGCCCCTAACTGGGGACCTGGCCTACACCCATTAGGGATTGAACTGGTGACCACTCAGTTCGCAGGCTGGCATTTAATCCAGTGAGCCAAACCAGCCAGGGCTGGGATCCTTTTTTCTAAATTTCCTTGTCTTCTAAGGATGTCTTTATATATGCCCTTAGTTTTCTCCTTCCCTGGTATTGACCCCTTCACACAGCATGATTTACAAGGATGTTTCTTTGGAATAATTTGAGGTGTATGGAGGTCCATAGAAAAGGCTTCACGAAGGATTTAAGTAAACTTTTGAAAGACATGGTTTAATGGAGAGGAAGCAGCAGGGTAATTTGGTTTGGAAATATGGCTTGTCTAAATGTTCGAAAATAGTAATCAGCAAGTAGTGTGTGTGTGAGTGGGGGGCTGGAATTGACCAGCAGGCTTTCTTGAAAGGGGTGGAAAACATACTGCCAAATGGGAAGAACCAAGGGTAGAGCAATTTGAAAGCACCTTTGTGTATGTATTACTTAGGATTTGATGCCATAAAACGATTGCGAACCAACATAGATTGTTAAGTAAGAGGCAGGATGGTATAATGAAAAGAAAATGGACTTTGGTGGGGAGGTGCGTGGAGGTAGATGAGGATAAAAGGGTGATAAATGGTAATGGAAAAACAATAAAAAAAAAGAAAATGGACTTTGGAGTCAACATGTCATAGATTCAGATTCCAATTCTGTATTTAGTTTGACCCTGGGAAACTCACTCATTTCTCTGAGGTTTGGACTTCTCATTTGTAATAATCGCTCAGTTTTCTCGTCTGCAATAGAGGTAATGATACCTACCCCCTTAATAGGGCTTTTGTGAGAACTTAAATTTATTATCACATTGTATGAAAGCACCTACATAATACAGTGTCATGATAGATCTCTGGTAATGTTAGTTGCTCTCTTAAATGAAAATGAAAAGTGATAGTTGATGCTTTCGGGTTTTGATTATAAAAAGGGTAAACGGGCAGAGTTACTTGGAGACTGTTCTTGCCAGCTTGATGTAAAGTTATCAAAGCCTAGAATAGAGTGACAGTAGTGGAAAATGATAGGCAATGTCACACTTGAGAGTTGCTGATAAAGGATCAGCAGGGCTTGGTGAGTGAAGAAGTGTGTTGGAAGGAGTACGGTCCTTGTTAAACCAGGTTTGAATTCTGATTGTCACTTAAAACCGTATGATCCTAAGTCGCTTAACTTCTATATCAGAATAATTTTACACTGCTGTATTATTGGGGGGATTATAGATAAAATAGCTACAAATACCTGGCACATAATGAGAGCTCAATAAGTGGAAGTTGCTCTAAGGACTATTGATGATTGATTGGAAGAGCTGTGTTGGGGGTAGGAGATTGATGAAGGAGACAAGAGACTAAAGTTATAAGCTGGAAAAATGAGGTTGGAGGTGGTATTGCTAGTAACAAAAGGGATTTTAAAAGAGGTGAGGGATATTTTTGTGTGATATGAAATGCAGTTGTTGAATATCTGAGTGGATAGGTTGTTTAGACAGCAGAACAGGCATTGCACTTGTAGAGGAGGTAAGGCAGGGCAAGACAGATTTGGGTCAAATCTGGAAAAGGTGATTCTTGAGAAAAGGAAATGCAGAGTGTGTAGAGGAATAAAAGCAAAGTGTTCAGGAACAAGCATTGGGTGATGCTACTGAAAAAAAAAAATAACAAGTTGCACAGGATAGACAGAAGAAAACGTGTCAAAGACTTGGGAGGTAAGAAGGGAGAAAGTCCTGTCTGGAAGGAAACTGACAGAGAAAGAATGTTAAATCCAACTATGAGATTGAGCAGGGTGAAAATAAAAAATAAATTAGGATTTGATCGGGAGCAGGAGCAAAGGTTTTAAGCAGTTCTGGCGCACTCCCTCAGTTCCTGTGTGAGGTGTACATAGTGTTACAACATTTGGCAGTACCATGACAACATCTGTTTCCGAAGGTAGAAGCTGCATCTCTTGTGTGTCCTTAAAGGATTTGTGTCGTGCTTCTTGTGGTGCTTTAAATTCTTGAGTGACAAGGGAGTTCAAGGCTGTTTGACATTCTGGATATTGAGGAGATCATCTTCTTGGTTTTAGTAGATTATGATGATGATGACTATGATGCTGATTGTGAAGACATTGATTGCAAGTTGATGCCTCCTCCACCCCCACCCCCAGGACCATTAAAGAAGGATATGGACCAGGATGCTATTACTGGTGGTAAGCAGAGACTGTCTACTTTTGTCTGAGGAGGAAGTTCCATTTCTAAGTCCAGGCTTTTGGCATGCACATATGAGGTATTCAGATTAAGCTGTTGGGAAAGGCTATAACTTCCAGAAGTGATTCTTACAATTTTCAAATTTCTGTATTAATGGGAAGTTTTACTTTTAAAACATGTCACAGCAGTATTTTAGCATGCACTCAAGAAAACGTTTGGGTCAGTGGTTCTTGAATCTGGCTACTCATGAGAATTACCTCAAGTCTTTAGAAAAATACAGATTTCTGACTCTTCCCTGGAAAGTGTGATTGAGAAGATACTGAGCAGACACCCGGAATTTCAAAGCATTCCCCAAGTAATTTCTGAAGCATCTCATCTGCATACTGGTATTTGGAAGCTACCTGTTTAGAGGACTGTCTCGAAAAGAAATGGTTAAATAGGGAAGGCACCGTAGAATGTGTGTAAGTCATATAGAGTCAACTACCAGATTCAGAGATTTCAAAGGCAGGGTCTTCAGGGATCATCTTAATCTGTTTCTACATCTGCAACAGTAGGTTGGGAAGAGGTTTGATCCTCCTTTGATCCCAAAGTACAAGTTTGAGTCTCCTGTATTTTGAGGCTTGTGTTAACCTCAATTCCTCCTATTAGAGCTTTAAGTCATTTCCTTTTTAGTCTGCAGTCTAAATAGTATCAGTTAACTTTATGTCATAGATCTTATCTTATGCTAAATAATTTCATTATTTTGTGGGCTTAAAATTCTCCAGCCTGTGGGTTCCAAAACCAGACATGATGAGGCCTGACTGATGTAAAAGTGTTATATAATTTTGCTATTCGTCATATTCCTTTAACCTGACATACTTACAGAAAGTAGTAAATGTAGTAATAGTGTTTGTTTTCTCTCATCACTACCCTAGGGTACCAGGTACAAGGTGAGTTGGGGATGATGGGCGTTACTGAGTTGGAATGAATTTTGTGGGTTGCATAATACTAGTAACCTGGGTGCTTGGAACTATATCCCCCGCCATTGAGCCATGCATATTGCCTGGAGTGGGTGTTGGCTGAATTTGAGGAATATGCTCACAGTTACATGCCAGGGGGGTTTTTCTTCCTTGTTGCAGTGTCTGAAGATGGAGAAGGCATCATCTTGCCCTCCATCATTGCCCCTTCCTCTTTGGCCTCAGACAAAGTGGACTTCAGTAGTTCCTCTGACTCAGAATCTGAGATGGGACCTCAGGAAGCAACACAGGCAGAAACTGAGGATGGAAAGCTGACCCTACCACTGGCTGGGATTATGCAGCATGATGCCACCAAGCTGTTGCCGAGTGTCACAGAACTTTTCCCAGAATTTCGGCCTGGGAAGGTAAACATTCTATGGAGAATACCTCTATTGAAAACCACTGACCTATTCTAAATACTGAGTTCTGTTGTTAAAATGCTGAATTAAGATCTAAAGTTTTCCTTATTCAATCACATTGTATCAGGTCTTTTTAAAAGATTTTACTTATTTTTATTTGTAGAAAAGGGAGGGAGAAAGTGGGAGAGAAACATTGATGTGTGAGAGATGCACTAATTAAAAAAAAAAGAGAGAGATACATCGATAGGTTGCCTATTGCATGCCCCCAACTGGGGGCCTTGCCTGCAACCCAGGCATGTGCCCTAGACTGCAATTGAACCAGCGACCCTTTGATTCACAGGCTGGCACTCAGTCAATCCACTGGGCCATACCAGCCGGGGCTGTGTCAAGTCTTTTTTAAAAGTTGTGTACATTGCAGGACGTGTGACTTACATCGTTCTCATTATAAACTGTGTTTGTTGTCTTAAAAGAACTCCAAATTAGTGAGAGATTTTTTTGACCTTTTGGATAGATGTTTATAAATCTGAAATCAGCACCCTTTGGTCCCTCCCTGCCAGTTGAGTAGATCCCTCAAGGGAATTTCCAGACCCAGATGCTGCTGTTTTTCTAGCAGACATTGAGTCTCTGACATAGTAACATGTTCTGTGTTCTAGGTGTTACGCTTCCTACGTCTTTTTGGACCAGGGAAGAATGTTCCATCGGTTTGGCGCAGTGCTCGGAGAAAGAGGAAAAAGAAGCACCGTGAGCTGATACAGGAAGAGCAGCTCCAGGAGGTGGAGTGTTCAGTAGAATCAGAGGTCAACCACAAGTCTTTGTGGAACTACGACTATGCTCCACCACCACCTCCAGAGCAGTGTCTCTCTGATGACGAAGTAGGCAAACGAGAGACCTGGGAGTACGACCTGGGTCGGGGGCGTGGTGGGGGCAGATGGGTCCTTCCTAGCTTATGTCTAAATTGGAAATAATAGGCAGAGTCCTGTGTTGATTATCAATGAGTAACCATGAGTTCAATCCCAGTGGCTGTCCCTTCTCTATTGTACAATAATAGGAAAGTATAGGGGGCAGGCAGATGGTAATATGCACACTGGTGAATAAGAAAGTTTAAATAACAGGAAGTGTGCCATGATGTACCTTCATTGTTTGTGTTCTAACTCCAGTGCAGTTCAAGGATTATCCTTCTAGCTCCTCTAGGTTCTCCTCCTGCCTATTAGTAGCCTACGGCCTTACGACATCTGGGGTCAGGAAATCCTCTTCCATTTCTACTTCTTTGTTGTGTCGCAGATTACAATGATGGCTCCTGTGGAGTCCAAGTTTTCCCAGTCAACTGGAGATATAGACAAAGTGACAGATACCAAACCAAGAGTGGCTGAGTGGCGTTATGGGCCTGCCCGACTGTGGTATGATATGCTGGGTGTCCCTGAAGATGGCAGTGGGTTTGACTATGGCTTCAAACTGAAAAAGGTGGAACCTGAACCTGTGATAAATGGTAGAATGATGGAGGTAAGCAACTCTGGTATGTAGGAAAAGAATCGGTGTGCCCAGGACCCTATCAGTTTTACTTTAGTTTTCAGTTAGGAAGATACTGGGTAGGGTTTCGTTGGTGGGAGATTTAGGTGTCTAAGGCTTTTGCTTGGTATGGTATATTACCCTGGCAACTAGGTCCCATTGCAAGGATTCTGTTTTTGAAATGAGTGCTGTGCTAGACTAGGAGTGGGAACTCCATTATCAGGTTTTTCTCTCAAGTCAGGGACCACATTTGATGTATCTGATGTGGGATTCGGAGTGGGAACTTTGACCAGTAACCATTCAGGGATTTGTCATTCCTTCCCTACTTCTACAGGACTTGAGGAAACCTGGGGAGAATGGTGGCATTGATCTTCTGGCTGATGAAAACTTTCTGATGGTGACACAGTTGCACTGGGAGGATGATATCATCTGGGATGGGGAGGATGTCAAACACAAAGGGACAAAACCTCAACGAGCAAGCCTGGCAGGCTGGCTTCCTTCCAGCATGACTAGGAATGCCATGGCTTACAATGTTCAGCAAGGTATGCTTCTGTGCCAGCTCTGTCCGGCACTGCCCTTCATCTCAGTAATCCGAAATGGGCTTAGCTGTGATCTTTTCTGCTGCTGAGAGCCACCAGAATATTTTGGATCCGAGCCCTGATTCTAGTCCGTGATAGGTTTTTTTACACTATTAACAAGCCAGAATTGGACTCTGACTTCTCATTAGAGAAAGGTGAAAACCACTTTGAGGTTAAAGATGTTTCTGAACTATAACTGTGCTTTTATCTTTTATAGTCTTTTCGTTTTCAGATTCCCTTTGTCATTATCATTCTAGAATTTGCGTTTTCTCTCCTGAAATATGCACCAAAAAAAGGCATGCTATGTAGAAAACTTTGAAAATGCAATACAGTGTCAAAAATCACTGGTAATCCTATCCAGAGATTATCATCACCTTTTACTTTCTGGTGTATTTTTGTTTTCAATTTTCTACTTTCTGCGTGTGTATGTAGATGAGCTCATCTCTACAGGTACAGTTTGTATAGTGTATTTTTCTCAATATAAATATTCTGTATGATTCAAAGTTCTTCATAAAAATATTTAATGACATGGGAAGCTTATTTTAAATGGAAATAAAGATATGAAGTAGCATATTTAATATCCTGTTTGTGCAAGTGAGAAAAACACTATATAAACAGAGAAAACTGACTAAAAGAAAATATACTGTAGGGTTTAAAGTGGTTATTTCTGGTTTGTAAGATCACCAACTTCAGTTTGCTGCTGCTTTTTTTCATTGTTGTTCTATTGCAGTTGCCCCAGTTTTCCCCTGTTGCTCTCCCCTGCCCCGCCTACCACCCACTGCCACAGTCAGTCTCCACCCTGTTGTCCATGTCCATGGGTCATTTTTACTTGTTCTTTAATTAGGCCCTTCCCCTCAGTTTTCTTCTTTGTACTTTTCTGTGTTTTCCAAATTTTTCTCAGTTAACCTGGATTACTTTTATAATTTAGAGAAAAAAACAAAACATCTTATTTTTAAACCTAAGAAATAGTTGTTTCCTTCTTCCCATTTTATCTAAATGCTTTATTGTGTTCTTACATGGATATGTTTATAATTTATCAATTATATTTCTGATATATTTACTACCATCATTAGCATAGTTTACCATGTCATTTATTACCATAATTTAACCAGTCCCTTATTAATAAGCATTTGGCTATTCATATTTTGACTATTACAAAAAATACTGCAGTGAACATTTCTGTCTGCAACATTTTATTAAAATGACATATATGCTGTATGTATTAGGTTCCTTTTCAGTGAGTAACTTTTTAGTCACGTGATTAACTCTACTAACATTTGCTCTTCTTCCCTCTGCTAGAATCATGATTGGAATGAGCATAAATGTTTTGTCTGTTGTTGAGTGTTCCTTCCGTTTGACTAGGTTTTACGGCCACCCTGGACGATGACAAGCCTTGGTACTCCATTTTTCCCATTGACAACGAGGAGCTGGTGTATGGACGCTGGGAGGACAATATCATCTGGGATGCTCAGGCCATGCCCCGGCTCTTGGAGCCTCCTGTTTTGACACTTGATCCCAATGATGAGAACCTCATTTTGGGTATGGTACTGGCAGGGGCCATTGTTACTCCTCCATCATTGACATCTTGCAGCTAATGTCAGGGAGCTGGAAGAAATCAGAACGGTTGAGAAGGTCAAGACTAGAAGCTTCTAGGTAGCAGTTTGAGAGAGCAAAGTTGTCAGTTTCCAGTATTTGCATATTGTTTAGGGAAAATGCACAGTGTAGGAATGTAGGAAAGCAGTACCTTTGAGATGTCAGGAGTATAGTTTGTTTGGGTAAGATGAATCGTGGAGTAGAATTGGTCTGGGGTGGCATGAGAGATAGGAAAGGTGACTCTTAAGGTGAACTCCAGGGTGACTTTTGTTTCATCCTCAGAAATTCCTGATGAGAAGGAAGAGGCCACCTCTAACTCCCCCTCTAAGGAAAGTAAAAAGGAATCATCTCTGAAGAAGAGTCGAATTCTCTTAGGGAAAACAGGAGTAATCAAGGAGGAACCACAGCAGGTCTGTGAAGGGAAAGGGGTCTTAGTGTTTAGAAGAACAAAGAAAGGTAATAGGGAAGGGAAATCTGACTAAGGTTTCCTTGATGACCTGTCACTAGAACATGTCTCAGCCAGAAGTAAAAGATCCATGGAATCTCTCCAATGATGAATATTACTACCCCAAGCAACAGGGTCTTCGAGGCACCTTTGGAGGAAATATTATCCAGGTAAAAACATTTTTTTCTGTGGCGGATGGGAACCACTGCTTTGTTCTGATGGAGGACATGGGTAAATCTTGCCTAGGCTGGAGTTAGTATTATATTTAATTGGAATCCTTATATTTTCTGTCTTAGCACTCCATTCCTGCTGTGGAATTACGGCAGCCCTTCTTTCCCACCCACATGGGCCCCATCAAACTCCGGCAGTTCCATCGCCCACCTCTGAAGAAGTACTCCTTCGGGGCACTGTCTCAGCCAGGTCCCCACTCAGTCCAGCCTTTGCTAAAGCACATAAAAAAGAAGGCTAAGGTATGATTGAATCCTGGTTAGGAAAAAAAAACAGCTATGAAAGTTAACATTAAAGTATAAATTGGGGAAATAGACTGGATATTAGATGATACTAGGGAATTATTGTTTAGTTTTGCAGATGATAGAATGTCGTTGTGGGTATTTAGGAGAGTGTCCTTATTCTTGAGAGAGATGCATGTGAAAATACTTAAGTGTGAAATGGAAATGTCATGATGACTGCAGCTTTCAAAAATGGTTCAGCAGTATCTACAGAGACGTAGTCATAGGTAAAACATAGGCAAGGTGTAAACATTTGTATCTAGGATGTGGGATAGCAAATGTTCGTATGTTTGAAGAGTTTTGCAGTGAAATTGAAAAGAGACAAGGTGAAATTGTTTTCAGTGTCATTGTCTCAGAATGAACATCATTAATATGTATAGTTATTGTCTTATCAGGAGCTAGACAGTATTCTCTTTGTTCTGGGCAGATGAGAGAACAAGAGAGGCAAGCTTCAGGTGGTGGAGAGATGTTTTTCATGCGCACACCTCAGGACCTCACAGGCAAAGATGGAGATCTTATTCTAGCAGAATACAGTGAGGAAAATGGGCCACTAATGATGCAGGTTGGCATGGCAACCAAGATAAAAAACTATTATAAGCGGGTAAGTCTCTGCTTAGAAAATCTGTATTAATATAGCTGTGGTTATATATACAGTGATAATCTATGACCTTGTATTTTGTATTTTTTATACTATAAATTTCTTGGGAGAAAGGAATGGTATCTTTCTTGTAATTGTAATATTAGTAAAATACTATGGTCATGGAATATTTTGTGCAGGTGTATTGATTACATTCTGTGGTAGTAACTGGGTCTGCTGTGTTCCTTATAGAAACCTGGAAAAGATCCTGGAGCCCCAGATTGTAAATATGGAGAAACTGTTTACTGCCATACATCTCCTTTCCTGGGCTCTCTCCATCCTGGCCAGTTGCTGCAGGTGAGGAATTCTTCCCTGTTATAATGCTTTCTTAAGGGAAAGCATTAGAATTGAGTAGCCAGTTAGCTCAGAAAGGACCAATTCTAGTTGATTAAGCAACTATGCATACATGAAGTACAGGGAAGATCAGTATAATTCAATTTTTTTGATCTTTTTAAAATAGTAGTTCCTAATTATATTATTCATAAGCTTAATTAAAAATGTTTTTTTGAAAATACACACTGGGTAAGAAGTCCAGAAGTATCTGGATGGCATAGGGGAGTCAACTTTGGATGATAATTTACTATAGTTAATTTTGATTTCTATGTGTAAAATTGGTGTGTTTTGATTGTATTAGTTGTCATTTTGAGTATTGAACCACAGCTGGACCTGATAGTCCCCAGCCACAGTGAAGAATTGTTTTTTTAACCCACTCTTTGTGCTCATTGATGTAGAGAGGCCCTCTGGTAACCTAACTTTCACATATTTTGTGAAGGGTAAGTATAGAGGTCCACAAATGGTGTGAGGAAATCATTAGTACTTTCCTACCTTTTTTCCTACCTCCACTCCATTTTCTTAACCACTTCCCCACTCTTGTGCTGAGTTTGATTCATTATTACTATCACTCATTCTCCTAAAGCATCTGCAAAGCCTTTTTTTCTTTATCCTTTACATCTACAGTCCACTTTCCCACCATATTTTGGGTATTACTTTTGTATTTTTCTTGGCATTCTTGCCCTTAACTTCCTTTTGAGGTTTTTCTACCAATCTGTCCCCTTCATTTGTAGTCTCTTAAAGATCCTTTTTAAAATCCTCTGTAACTTTTTTCTCTCCCTACTTTTCACATTTAGAATTTTCTTTTCACACCCATTTATTGAAAATCATCTTCTTTCTGTCCACTTTTCTGATTTTCTGTTAAGTCTCTCCTTGGAATCACAGGCTTCTTATGACAAGAGATCCCCATCTAGTTTCTACTTAAGCCGAATATTTTTGTGCCGTGTGTTTAATGTCTTCTCTAGCACACTGTCTACTTCATTAGTTTTTTAAAAATTTAATTTATTCAACAAATGCTTTGATCTCTCCCATATTATGTCAGGGCCTGTTCTGGCATCTACGGTAGCTAGTATAGTATTTGTTTGTTTTTAAAGTGATTTTCGTGCCCTGGCTGATACAGCTCAGTGGATTGAGCACGGGCCTGTGAACCAAAGGATCGAGGTTCGATTCCTAGTCAGGGTACATGGTTGCAGGCCAGTTCCCAGCAAGGGACGCACGAGAGGCAACCGTACACTGATATTTCTCTCCCTCTCTCCCTCTCTCCTTCCCTTCCCCTGTAAAGATAAATAAATAAAATATTTAAAAAAATAAAGTGATTTTCATATGTAATTTTTATAGCAGTCCTGTGAGGTGTTAGGCATTTTAAGTATCTCAGTTCTGTGTATTAAGCTCAGAGATTTTGACTTATCTGATGTCATATAGTGAGTAGCAGCAGAGCAGTCAGTGTCATTAGAATCCAAATCCTTTAGTTTCCTCACTACTGACTCTTAAAAATAGCCCATGGGGAAAAATTACCTGTCTAGTCCCATTTGATATTCTGTATTATAATTTGTTTATAATAATACTGGATAGATGGCATAATGGTGATGGAGAGCAAATTAGCATGCTTTACCGTTATCATTAGTTGATTAAATTTCCTAGGGTTTCTCTGTATGTTACTTTCATGTTTTTACTTTCTTTAGGCATTTGAGAACAATCTTTTTCGTGCCCCAATTTATCTTCATAAGATGCCAGAAACTGATTTCCTTATTATTCGGACAAGGCAAGGTTACTATATTCGAGAATTAGTGGATATCTTTGTGGTTGGCCAGCAATGCCCCTTGTTTGAAGTTCCTGGGCCCAACTCCAAAAGGGCCAATACACATATTCGAGACTTTCTCCAGGTAAGAAGGAGGGGATCAGGATACACATAAAAGGGTGTGTGTATTTGGGGGCACATCAAGAAAGATCAAAACACATAGGGGCTTAGCAGGGGAAGGGGCCCTGGTGACCTTTATCCTTTAATTTGCCACGTAAAAAAATTTTTGGTTTGTTGGGCAGGTTTTTATTTATCGCCTCTTCTGGAAGAGTGCAGATCGGCCACGGCGGATCCGGATGGAAGATATTAAAAAAGCCTTTCCTTCTCATTCAGAAAGCAGCATCCGGAAGAGGCTAAAGCTCTGCGCTGACTTCAAACGCACAGGTCATCAGTTGTGACTAATTATTTGTCTTCTCTGCCCCTTTCCAAGAAAGGAATTATGGCTTTTAGTTAAAGGATAAGCTTACAGCTAATAAAGTAGAAATAGAAATTGATAATAATCAAAAGGAGGGGGTAGCAAATCTTTCACTTATGGAAGCTCTGATTGCTTTTTGATTTTGCCTGCCAGGAAATTCAGTGCGATTGGTGGATGCCTTAAGTGAGATGTAGGAAACCTAGCAGCAGGGGTTTTCTTGGCTAGTCAGGCTAACTGGCTGGACTGGGTACCTCCTAGGACATTGCCTAGTTCAATCTTGGCTTGCTATGCCTGTTACTGTCAATAAAAGGGCCCTCGGAATTAAGAACAGTCTCATTCCCTCTCTGTCTCTTTTCTAGGAATGGATTCAAATTGGTGGGTGCTGAAGTCTGATTTCCGTTTACCAACCGAAGAGGAGATCAGAGCTATGGTGTCTCCAGAGCAGTGCTGCGCTTATTATAGCATGATAGCTGCAGAGCAGCGACTGAAGGTGAGCATCTTCCTCTTGGGCACTGCCTATGCCTGTGAGTTCTTTTCAGAGAGACAGGATGAAGCCTGTTCTCACTGGTTTAGAGATGATGGTTACTAGATTATTACCAGTTATTTGAAAATTCTAGCTGTATGAGGTACATCGGTTCTGGGGCAAACTACAGTGTAGCTAAATATCAGTGGAAAGGCTTAATGAGGGACTTACGAGAGATTATTTTGCCCTGAAAATGGTTGCTCATCCATTGGATGGTGACTTTAAATTCTGTTCTTTCCAAGACAGGTATGTAAGCAGGGAAAGTATTTCTTGGTTGTTTTCCACAGCTTTCCAGGTGGGCAGAGATGATGATGTTGCACACGTGGTTTAAAGCAGCATAGCATTTTTACAAGGCCAGAATATGGAAGATCTAGCTAGGGTAAGATAGTACACCTCCGTCCCACTGAGTTAATGAGCATTTCTATTTAGCTTCCTGTGTTTTCTCATCACCTAAGGATGAAGAATGGTGATAGATACAGCAAAGATTTTACAAAGTCCATTCTGTGTGCAAAATGTGCTTTGATATTCTGTACATGGTATTCACTGAAACTTGTGCTTTGTGTTTTCTAATTTATTGACTTATGCATGGGTTTGTCTTCTGCTAGGATGCTGGTTATGGTGAGAAGTCCTTTTTTGCTCCAGAAGAAGAAAATGAAGAAGATTTCCAGATGAAGATTGATGATGAGGTAATGCTTTACACTAATTTTTGTTAGTTATACCCCATTTATCTTTTTAAAGAAAATCTTTATTGCAATGTGATTGACATAAAATAAATAGCACATATTTAAAATGCACTATTTGGAGCCCTGGCTGGTGTAGCTCAGTGGATTGAGCGCGGGCTGCAAACCAAGGGGTCGCAGGTTTGATTCCCAGTCAGGGCACATGCCTGGGTTGCAGGCCAGGTCCCCAGTGGGGGCACGTGAGAGGCAACCATACATTGATGTTTCTCTCCTTCTCTGTCTCCCTCCCTTCTCTCCAAATATAAAAATAAAATCTTTAAAATAATCATACCTTAAAAAATTTTTAAAAAATGTACTATTTGGTATGTTTTGATATATGTTTGTACCTGTGAAATCCTCATGACAAGGTAATAAGTGTATCTGTCACTCCCAAAAGTCTCTTAGTGCCCCTTTGAAATTCTTCTCTCTACCCTCCCTGTATCCTGACAACTACTGATCTGCTTTCTGTCACTATAGGTTAGTTTTCATTTTCTAGAATTTTCGATAAATGCAGTCATATGGTATGTACTTTATCTTCATTTTAATTGTGGTAAAATATATATAATATAAAATTTACCATCTTAATCTTTAAGTGCATGGTTCAGTAATGTTACTACATTCATGTTGTTGTACATTTAATCTCCAAACCTCTTCATCTTGTAAAACGGGCACTCTAGTATCCATTAAATGCTCTCTCTCCAGTCCTGCCTTCTCCAGCCCCTGGCAATCACCATTCTGCTTTCCATCTCAATGAATGTTGCTCCTCTAGGTACTTCACCAAAGTGGAATCTTATCATACTTGTTTTTGTGTGACTGGTTAATTTCCTGTAGCATTAGCATTCTTAAGATTTGTCCATATTGACTTCTGGCCAAGATTGAGGCATAGGTAGACACACTGTGCCTCCTCTCACAACCAAAATTAAGGCCAACAAAGATTTAGAAACAAGAAAACAACCAGAACTGATAGAAAATTGAACTGTACAGAAGTCCAACAACCATTCATCCAGACCGGCAAGAGGGACAGAGTTGCGGCAGGAAAAAGTGGAGGTGCGGACCCAGGCAGCAGCGGCTTGCAGATCCCAGGCGTGCATGGGGCTGCTAGCAGACCCCAGGCACATGGTGGCAACTGTGCAGACCCAGTGAGGCTGCGCAAGGTGGCTGGCTGACCAGGTGGTCCCACATTCACGCACAGATAATCCAGGCGAAGGGGAAGCAGCAGAAGGAACTGGAATCCGAGAGAGAGTGGAGCAAGTGCCATTGTTCCCTCTCAGACCCTGCCCCCACATACAGCATCACTACCCAGTGACTGGGTTGCCCCACCCTGGGGAACACCTAAGGCTCCGCCCCTCACTACATAACAGCTACAACTAGACCAAAAAAAACTTCCCCAAAACCAAAAATGCCTCAAATAGCAGAACAAATCAAAGCCCCAGAGCCAATTCACCTAAGCGATGATGAGGTAGCCAACCTATCAGATGCACAGTTCAAAGCCCTGGTGATTAGGATGCTCACAGAATTGGTTGATTTTGCTCACAAACTAGATGAAAAAATGAAGGCTACAAGTGAAATGAAGAAAAACGCACAGGGAACCAATAGAGATGGGAGGAAAACTGGAACTCAAATCAGTGGAGTGGACCAGAAGGAAGAAACAAGAATTCAAAAAAATGAGGAGAGGCTTAGGAACCTCCAGGACATCTTTAAATGCCCCAACATCCAAATTATAGGGGTACCAGAAGGGGAAGAGGAAGAGCAACAAGTGGAAAACTTATTTGAATAGTAAAGGAGAACTTCCCCAATCTGGTAAAGGAAATAGACTTCCAGGAAGTCCAGGAAGCTCAGGGAGTCCCAAAGAAGGTGGACCCAAGGAGGAACACACCAAGGCACATCATAATGACATTAGCCAAGATTAAAATGAAGGAGAGAATTCTAGAAGCAGCAAGGGAAAAGGGGACAGTCACCTACAAAGGAGTTCCATCAGACTGTCAGCAGATTTCTCAAAGGAGACCTTGCAGGCAAGAAGGGGCTGGAAAGAAGTATTCCAAGTCGTGAAAGTCAAGGACCTACATCCAAGATTGCTATCCACCGAAACTGTCATTTAAAATGGAAGGGAAGATAAAGCACTTCGCGGATAAGGTCATGTTAAAGGAGTTCATCCTCACCAAGCCCTTATTATATGAAATGTTAAAGGGACTTACCTAAGAAAAAAAAGATAAAAAATAGGACAGTAAAAAGACAGCAAACTCACAGATATTAACAACCACACCTAAAACAAAAGCAAACTAAGCAAACAGCTAGAACAGGAGCAGAAGCACAGAAATGGAGATCACATGGAGGGTTAGCAGCAGGGAAGTGGGAGGAGGAGAGAGGGGGAAAAGGTACAGAGAATAAGTAGCATAGACGGTGGGTAGAAAATAGACAGGGGAAGGGCAAGAATAGTGTGGGAAATGTAGAAGCTAAAGAACTTATGACACATGGACAAGAACTAAAGGGGAGAATGTGGGTGGTAGGGGATGTGCAGGGTGGAGGGGAATGAACGGGAGAAATGGGACAACTGTAATAGTATAATCAATAAAATATATTAAAAAAGGATTTGTCCATATTGTAACATGTCAGAATTTTCTTCCTTTTAAGGCTCAGTAATATCCCATTGTTTACTTATTCATCCATTGATTGGTGACGGGTGTTTCTGTATCTTGGCTGTTGTGAATAGTGCTGTTATGAACACAGGTGTGCAGATACCTATTTAAGACCTGCTTTCAATTCTTTAGCATATATACCCCCAAGTGGGATTACTGGATCATGTGGTAATTCCATTTTTAGTTTTTTTGAGGAACATCAATGCGGTTTTCCAAAGCAGCTGCGCCATTTTACATTCCTATCAATAGTGTGTGAGAGTTTCAGTTATTTCATACTTTTGTCAGCACTTATTATTTATTGTTTTTTTTTAAAGATTTTATTTATTTATTTAGAGAGAGGGGAAGGGAAAGGAGAAAGAGAGGAAGAAAAATATCAGTGTGTGGTTGCTCCTCATGTGTCCCCATCTGGGGACCTGGCCTACAATCCAGGCATGTGTCCTGACTCGGAATTGAACTGGCAACCCTTTGGTTTGCAGGCCTGCGCTCAATCCACTGAGCTACACCAGCCAGAGCTGTTTATTGTTTTTTTGATAGTAGCTATCCTAATGGGTATGAAGTGCTATCTCATTGTGGCTTTGATTTGCATTTCCCTAACGATTAGTGGTAATGACCATCTTTTCATGTGCTTGTTGGCCATTTGTATGTCTTCTTGTAAGAAGTGTCTATTCAAGTTCTTTGCCTATTTTCGAATTGGGTTGTTTTCTGCTGTTGAGTTGTAGGAGTTCTCTGTATGTTCTGGATATTAACCTCTCATTAGCTGTTATGCAAATATTTCCTTCCATTCGTTAGGTTGCCTTTTCACTCTCTTGTGTCCATTAATGCAGAGATGTTTTTCATTTGGATGTACCCCAGTTTATCTAATTTTACTTTCGTTGCTTGTGCTTTTGGCTCCACATCCAAGAAATCATTGCCAAATCCAGTGTCATGAAGCTTTCCCCCTATGTTTTCTTTTTTAAATATATTTTATTGATTATGCTATTACAGTTGTCCCATTTTTCCCCCATCATTCCCCTCCACCCTGCACACCCTCTCCCACCCACATTCCCCCCTTTAGTTCATGTCCATGTGTCATAAGTTCTTTAGCTTCTACTTTTCCTGCACTATTCTTGCCCTCCCCCTGTCTATTTTCTACCCAAGGTCTATGCTACTTATTCTCTGTACCTTCCCCCCCATCTCCTCCTCCCATTCCCCTGTTGCTAACCCTCCATGTGATCTCCATTTCTGTGTTTCTGTTCCTGTTCAGCTGTTTACTTAGTTTGCTTTTGTTTTAGGTGTGGTTGTTAATATCTGTGAGTTTGCTGTCTTTTTACTGCCCTATTTTTTAATCTTCTTTTTCTTAGGTAAGTCCCTTTAACATTTCATATAATAAGGGCTTGGTGAGGATGAACTCCTTTAACTTGACCTTTTCTGAGAAGCAGTTTATCTTCCCTTCCATTCTAAATGATAGCTTTGCTGGATAGAGCAATTTTGGATGTAGGTCCTTGACTTTCACGACTTGGAATACTTCTTTCCAGCCCCTTCTTGCCTGCAAGGTCTCCTTTGAGAAATCCGCTGACAGTCTCATGGGAACTCCTTTGTAGGTGACTGTCCCCTTTTCCCTTGCTGCTTCTAGAATTCTCTCCTTCATTTTAATCTTGGCTAATGTCATTATGATGTGCCTTGGTGTGTTCCTCCTTGGGTCCACCTTCTTTGGGACTCCCTGAGCTTCCTGGACTTCCTGGAAGTCTATTTCCTTTGCCAGATTGGGGAAGTTCTCCTTTACTATTTGTTCAAATAAGTTTTCCACTTGTTGCTCTTCCTCTTCTCCTTCTGGTACCCCTATAATTTGGATGTTGGGGCATTTAAAGATGTCCTGGAGGTTCCTAAGCCTCTCCTCATTTTTTGAATTCTTGTTTTTTCCTTCTTTTCTGTTTGGTTGTTTCTTTCTTCCTTCTGGTCCACTCCATTGATTTGAGTCCCAGTTTTCCTCCCATCTCTATTGGTTCCCTGTGTGTTTTTCTTCATTTCACTTATTGTAGCCTTCATTTTTTCATCTAATTTGTGACCAAAATCAACCAATTGTGTGAGCATCCTGATCACCAGGGCTTTGAACTGTGCATCTGATAGGTTTGCTATCTCTTGGTCGCTTAGATGAATTGGCTCTGGGGCTTTGATCTGTTTTCCCTTTTGAGCCATTTTTGGTTTTGGGGTTTTTTTGTTTGTTTGTTTTTTGGTCTAGTCACGGCTGTTATGTAATGAGGGACAGAGCCTTAGGTGTTCAGCAGACGGGGCAACCCAGTCGCAGAGTTGTGGTGCTGTATGTGGGGGCAGGGTCTGAGAGGGAACAATGGCACTTGCTCCACTCTCTCTCAGATTCCAGTCCTTTCTGCCACTTTCCCCAAGCAAATTGGGCCCTTCTGGTGCTGATTTCCGTGTGGGTGGGCTTGTGCATGTTCTAGGACCCTGTGGGTCTCTCCAACAAGCTCTCCTGTGAGGCTGGGAGTCTCTCCTAACACTTCAACCCTACAAGTGTTTTTAGTCGATGCTTTTAGGCTTTATTTCCCAGCGCTTGGGCCCTGCACTGCACAGTCTGTCTTGCTGCCAGGTTTCGCCTGGTTTATCTGTGCGCGAATGTGTGACAGTGGTCAGCCACCTTGTGTGCCTTGCTGGGTCTGCTCGTTGCCTCCCTGTGCCTAGTAACCGCCACATGTGCTCCTGGGACCACCAGCCACTGCGTTTTCCTGCCTCGACCCCTCTCCGCTGGCCGCTGACTTCACCCCTCTTACCAATCTGGGTGAATCTTTGTCGGACTTCCGTACAATTCAATTTTCTATCTGTTCTGGTTGGGTTTTTTTGTTGTTGTTGTTCTATATTTTTGTTGTCCTTAATCTTGGTTGTGAGTGGAGGCACATTGTGTCCACTACGCCTCAATCTTGGCTGGCCGTAACCCTATGTTTTCTTTTAAGAGTTTTATATTTTTAGATCTTATGTTTAGGTCTTTGATCCATTTTGAGTTAATTTTTTTATATGTTGTAAGGTGAAGGTTCAATTTCATTATTTTGCATACGGATATTCTATTTCCCCAGCACCATTGTTGACAGTATGTGTTCTTTCTTGTCTGTCTTTTTTAAATGTGTAATTATGTTGAAAATCATGCAAGTTGTGTGTATGCATAGTTTTATTGTTTCAGATCTTATGTTTAGGTCTATTTTGAGTTAATTTTTTATGGGGTGCATGGTATAGATTAAGGTTCTTTTTTGTATATGAATGAATGTCCAATTATTCTAGAACCATTTGTTAAAAACTTGAATGGGTTTTTAAAAGTAAAATTTGATGATACCACTGTTTTGGCCCAAAGACACCCTTTGGGTTCTTATTTCTTTGAGGAAGAAGTCCTTAACGTGATTTACAAGGATCTACATGATTTAGGTTTTGTGTATAACCCTAACCTCCTCTCATCTCCTGTCGTTGCCCATCTTGTACTCTAAGCTGCAAACACACTAACACTCAATCAATTCCGTAAATTTCTTTCTGCTGCCTTTCAGGATTTTGTAACTGCTATTCCATCTGCCTAGAATATTTTTGCTTCACTCTTCTAGCATCTGACCTTCCTCTACAAGTTACATTCTCTTAGCTTTCCCTGACTCTTGCCCTCACTCTCACCCTTCATTCAGATTGGATCATCATCCTTCTCGTCTCTATGTACATATAGTACTTTGTTCTCTCCTATCATGGCGCACTGATCATGCAGTGTTGAATTTGGTTGGTTGGTTGGTTGGTTGTCTCTTTTCCTCACTAATATGAGGTCTATGAAAAAGGTAGTGTTGGCATGTGGTAGATAGTCACTCAATAAGTGAGTGAATGATTGTAAATGAGGTCAGACAGAGTGAGCAAAGAACCATTGGTGTATCCTTCTTTGAGGTTGGAATGAAAAATGTTTGGATATCTAAGAATTTTGGAAATTAGGGAGTCTGTTTGAATGGCCTTCAAGACTGAATCTTGAATCTAGAGAATCGGCCGCTTTCTGGCTAATTATGTGTACTCTTGACTGACCTTGTCTTATTGTCCTGATTATTTTGTGGGATTGGTAAACACTATTTAGGGTCCCAGGAGAGGACAGGTCTTTGTTACCTCATCAGTGGCAGAGGTAGAATTGACTTTGGTTTAGTGCTGCTGGGGTTGGGTTCGGTCCTTTGTAAAGCAAGTTTATCCTCTGATTATGAGACTATGCAAGTCATTCCAAAGCCATTTGAGCAATTGGACAATCAGATGCGGTCATCAGTCTGCCTCACCTGTTTGCACATCCTGAGGTTGCGGACAACACTGTCTACAAACTCTCAGTTAAGCCCAAGGAATATGGGAGAAGAGGGCATCACTATTCCACATATTCCTCCTCACACCGTCTGAGAACTTGACCTCTATTTAATAACGTGATTTAAATACCATAGGAAAGAAGAACAGCAAGCCGAGTACTGGGTAGCTTTATGTAACTATTGAACTTTGTGGACAGTTTAAGAAAATATCAAATTGTACATTATTATAATTATTCCAGCCGTCTAAGTATGGCTAGACATACAGCGAAGTTTCCCATAACCTTTAGGATCTTTTTTTATACCTCAGGTTCGCACTGCTCCTTGGAATACCACAAGGGCCTTCATTGCTGCCATGAAGGGCAAGTGTCTCTTGGAGGTGACTGGGGTGGCAGATCCCACAGGGTGTGGTGAAGGATTTTCCTATGTGAAGATTCCGAACAAACCAACACAGCAGAAGGTGAGACTGTCTGAATTTCTAGAAGGGGAAAATCAGAGGAGGAGGAAACGGAAGTTAAATAGTGGAGATGAATGGGACAGAGGATGTGGAAAGCAGTTAAGGTGACAGGATGAATTTAGAATAAATTCACAAGTTAAACTTACTGGCATTCTTACCGTTTTATTTTGTTTTGGGGGTAGGATGATAAGGAGCCTCAGCCAGTCAAGAAGACAGTGACAGGAACAGATGCAGACCTTCGTCGCCTCTCTCTGAAAAATGCCAAGCAACTTCTACGTAAATTTGGTGTGCCTGAGGAAGAGGTGTGTGTGGAAGAGGAAAACGTAAAGGCTCCTAGGGGTTTTGTATAAAGAGGGAACAGCTAGGAGGCAGATGTAAGAAACTATCTGAAGAATTTCATGGTGTAAATTGTAACACACTGGAACTTGAATACTTTTTCAGGAGTTAGCTTTCCCAGAGTTTTCTGTTGAACCTGCTTTGGGAATTTTTTTTGTCTACCTCTCTGTGTGCTTTGGTTTCTTCTTTGAGATCCCTGGATGATTTGTGTATGTGTATGTGTGTGTTTCTCTCGTAGATTAAAAAGTTGTCCCGCTGGGAAGTGATTGATGTGGTACGCACAATGTCAACAGAACAGGCCCGCTCTGGGGAAGGGCCCATGAGTAAATTTGCCCGTGGATCAAGGTTCTCTGTGGCTGAGCATCAGGAACGTTACAAAGAGGAATGTCAGCGCATCTTTGACCTACAGAACAAGTATGTTCTTTTAGCGTTATAGAAAGTCCAAGCTGGAAGGAGGGGTGGGGTCCCAGGCACTATTCTGTAATGAACAGGAGGTCACCTAATAATGTGATTTAGGTAGTCAGGTATCTAGATTTCAGGGAGGTATCTGTTCATAATACTGCTAGAGTACCTACTCCCTTCAAAGCAACTTGGCAGAGGTTTTGAATGGCAAGAGGTGCTAGGTTTGAGCTTTGGTTCGATGGCAACTGTTGTGGTCTGCTTGGACCCGGAAATCACCACAGTGGTGATAAGGGACAGATGTGTTTTTTCTGAAGACTTAGTGGTGAGAGAATGGCGATGCCCTATTAAAAATGAGCAATGTGCTGGTTTGTTTCCCAGGGATTCTGAATATGAAGCGCTGTACTACTTCATATTTCAAACTTGCCGTGTTAACTAAATGTCTAGGAAAACTTTGTAAGGCTTTTCTGTTAGGGTCCCCATATGGGTCTTAGTGGATTTCGAGTATTCCTTTTTAAAGTTGATTTTCCAATTTCCTACTCGTGCCTAAAACCGTATTTGTTCAGCTTTTTCATATTTCTCCTTGTCTTTAACATTTTTTTTCTCTTTTCAGAGTTTTGTCATCAACTGAAGTCTTATCAACTGACACAGATAGCAGCTCAGCTGAAGACAGTGACTTTGAAGAAATGGGAAAGAACATTGAGAATATGTTGCAGAATAAGAAAACCAGCTCTCAGCTGTCACGCGAACGGGAGGAGCAGGAGCGGAAGGAACTACAGCGGATGCTACTGGGTGAGGCTGGTGGCTTCATAGACAGACAGGCAAAAAAGAGGAGGATTTAAAAAGTATAAACTCCACACTAATAACTGAGGAGAAGATCCATGACTTTCAGAAGATTCTCAAAGGAGTCTTAGACCCTAAAAAGGGTTTAAAATAACCAATCAAGAATTGTAGAAGTTGAGGGTGGGGGTGATGAAGTTCTGGATTGGTTTGGGATATGGATACTGGGAATAAAAAGAGTACCAAAAACCAAGATGACCTTAAGAGTTCATTCTGGGCTTGCTAGAAAGATGGTGACAGCATTGATTAAAGTAATAAGGGTTTTTTTAAACATTTTATTATCTTTAGAGGGGAAGGGAAGGAGAGAGGGAGAGAGGGAGAGGAACATCAGTGTATGGTTGCCTCTCGTGCGTCCCCTGCCAGCAACTGGCCCACAACCCAGGCATGTGCCCTGACTGGGAATCGAACCACAATCCCTTGGTTCACAGGCTCGCGCTCAATCCACTAAGCTACACCAGCCAGGGCTAAAGTAATAAGTTTTAAAGAAAGAAGCAGTATTAAGAAGGGAAGGTGCAATGCATGGAATTTGAGGTTCCCATAACCCTTCCCAGTATGTATGTCAAACATGCAATTGAAAACATGGATGTAGATGCTGAGAGGATAAAGTCTGAAGATGGTTTAAGTGACTATTCTCACTCATAGAGTCTTCCCTTTGTTTCCTTCTCTCTGTAAAAGCTGTGTGTAATTTTATTATTCTGATTACTTTGTAAAGATGTGATAAAGCCTTTTTACCAGAGTGGTCCTGGACCAGCAGTGTCTACATCACATGAGAGCTTGTTACAAATGCAGGATCTCAGGCTTCCCAAATCTACTGAATTAGAATCTGTAGTTTTAACGAGATCCCAAGTGATTCTTATTCATTCATATTAAAGTTTGAGAAGCATATGCTGGCCTTAAGACTCAATTTGTTTCTATGGTACTATTTTTCCCTCTGGGTGCTTGGGTGTTTTTCTTTAATATGCTCATTATCCACTTCCTGCTTGGACTTTGCTTGCGCTATTGCTCAGAGGAGTCAATACAGCTACTGCTCTTCTGTCCCCTATAACAAACATCAGTTCTTTGAGATCCTTCCAGAACTTTTATACTCATAAAAATGGGAACATTGGCAGGGGTAAAATGAAGTCAGGAGAGGACAAATCAGTGTATTTGGGGATGGGTGGGGACTCATACTTTTCTGTTAGAACCATAGCTTTGTGGCATGTTGAACTTCAAGGTTTTCACTCAACCCCAAGAAAATGGCCATTTGGGTGCTAGCAGGAAGAATGTGTGGAAATCTTTTCCTGCCTTGCAGCAGCAGGCTCAGCAGCAGCAGGAAACAATCACAGAGATGATGACACAGCTTCTGTGACTAGCCTTAACTCTTCTGCCACTGGCCGTTGTCTCAAGATTTATCGTACTTTTCGAGATGAAGAGGGGAAAGAGTATGTTCGCTGTGAGACAGTCCGAAAGCCATCTGTCATAGATGCCTACGTGCGCATACGGACCACAAAAGATGAAGAGTTCATGTGAGTCTGACTCATCGCCCTCCACTGTGGTAAGAACAATAATGGTAGGGAGTAGGAGTGAGGGTGGTGCTTTAGTTTTAGTGACAGGATTCTGCATAGTTGTCCCTGGGAGTCTGTTAATTGGGAACCGTCTTGCCTTTTAGATCTTTGGGTTTGAATAGAGCCAAATCAGAGGGAGAATTCCAAATTAGCCACAAAATAAAAGCATGTTTTCAGTTCTACCTGGGTCCTTTGCATTTTGGTTAGTTGGTTGGCTGGCAAAAATCTTAGGGATTACTCTCATTCAGAGAGCGGTGCCCCTCTGCAGATGGAAGGCTGAGGAGTGGGGGAGATGGGAATCCCAGGCAGCCCCTTTTATTTCAGTATGGATGAATTACTTTAGCGAGGAGATGTTTAGCTATTAGGACAGTTTTCTTGCTTTAGATTTGCTTATGGTCCTGTGATTTCCCCCTTCCACTCCCACTGTTCTGCAGTCGAAAATTTGCCCTTTTTGATGAACAGCATCGAGAAGAGATGCGAAAGGAACGGCGGAGGATTCAAGAGCAGCTGAGGCGGCTTAAGCGGAACCAGGAAAAGGAAAAGCTTAAGGGTCCTCCTGAGAAAAAGCCAAAAAAACTGAAGGAGCGTCCTGACCTCAAAGTAAGTATAATGTGGTGTGATTATAACTACCAAAGCAAAGGAAGAAGGCATATCTTTCCCTTTGGGTTTTGGGATCTTTCCTTGCTGGGAATAAGGGCAGTATCGTCGAAAGGTAGTCTGAATTGACGTAGCTACTTGAGCATTTTCAGTGCTAGTATGACTGGTACCAACAGCACCACACCTAATCTGGTGCCATTGGGTGTCATTTAATATTTCATCCATTGGAAACATTTTCTAGGAGTTGAGATAGGTTTGGTGGATTTTTTCATGTATGTTTATGTACATGCGTGCATATACACGCATCTTCTTTTTACATTGTATTTATTGAAGCAACAGAAACATATAAAATACACGTTGCTTTGCATAACTTAGGTAGGATTCCAGATACTACTATGCAGTGTAATTGTAATGTGCACCATAAAATGAGACAACTGTGGTACAGTGGAAAGAGCCGTGGACTTGCACACGGAAGACCTGGGTTCAGGTCTGGTTGCCGCCTAATAGCTCTGTGCCCTTAAGCTCTCCAAACCTGTTTCTTTTCTATAAAATGATACCTGCCTTACTGGGTTGACGTGATATAGTACATGAGAGGCACTTTATAAGCTATAAAATTCTCAACAAATTTAAAGTGCTGTTAACATGAGGTCATTAAAATACTTTAATGTTCCTTTCTTGTATCATAAATCCTTTCTTATATCATAAATAGGATAAAGTATTGACCTCATTTTACAGATGAAAATGGAGTCAGTTGCAAAACTAGGATGGGGACTTGGTATTTATTATTTAGCCTTTTCTTTGGGGCTGGGAATGTGTCCATGCTGTCTGCCTGCGCTGTCGAATGCAGCCTTGGGCCTCCAACAGCCTTTCTTTATATTTACTGTTTTCATAGTTTACAACTTAAATTGGGAGTGGGAATCCTCTCCCTTTTCTCTCCTACTTGATTTTTAAAGAAATGTTTGTTCTCACCTCGACTGGTGTGGCTCAGTGGATTAAGCACCAGCCTGCAAACCAAAGGGTCGCTGGTTTGATTCCCAGTCAGGGCACAGGCCTGGGTTGCAGGCCAGGTCCCTGGTTGGGGGCACGTGAAAGGCGACCACACATTGATGTTTCTCTCCCTCTCTTTCCCTCCACCCTTCCCCTCTGTCTAAAAATAAATAGTCTTAAAAAAATGTTTATTCTCTATATTTTTTAATGTGTCTTTTTCATACATGCACTTTTGTCCAGTGCCTTCTGGTTGAAAGGTGTTTAACAGTTTTTTTTGAAAGCAAAAGTTTTGAGCCTGCCTTTGTTTCTCTCCTGCCTTGTATGTACCATATGTTGCCATGTATAATGTATACTTTTTTGACCAAATTTTTGAGGGAAAAGTAAGGATGCACATTATACATGGGTAGTACCTGAAATACCTTGTAACTGTGTTTTGTAATTATTTGTTACATTACATTTCTTGTAAAATTATATGTTCAAGAATAAATGCTAAAATTCCTTTATAATACAAAAAATAGTATCTAAATATAAATAAACAACAATTAAGTTAAAAAATTAAAACCAAAGTTTTTTTCCTGAAATTCTGGGCCAAAAACGTGGGTATGCATTATCCATGGCAAATATGGTATTTCTTTTTGAGCAGACTTTTAACTTTTTTTAAAAGATTTTATTTATTTACTTTTTGAGAGAGAAGGAGAGAAGCATCAATGTATGCTAGATACATAGATTGGTTGCCTCTCGCATGCCCCCAACTGGGGAACCTGGGCTGCAACCCAGGCATATGCCCTGACTGGGAATCGAACCTGCGGCCTTTTGGTCTGCAGGCTGATGCTCAATTCACTGAACTATGCTAAGCAGGGCTAACTGCATTTTTCTATGCAAAAAAATTTCATTGCAAGTTCTTTTCCGGAAAGATCATAGGCTGAACTACTTATGTTGTATATATTTCCTCTGACATTGGTACTTTTCCTCCTGCAGCTGAAGTGTGGGGCTTGTGGTGCTATTGGGCACATGAGGACAAACAAATTCTGCCCCCTCTATTATCAAACAAATGCACCACCTTCCAACCCTGTTGCTATGACAGAGGAGCAGGAGGAGGAGTTGGAAAAGACAGTCATTCATAATGATAATGAAGAACTCATCAAGGTTGAAGGGACCAAGATTGTCTTGGGGAAACAGCTAATTGAGAGGTAAGGGATAACAAGCAGGCAGGAAGTGCCATGGAGGAGATCTATTGGCTGTTGGTGATATTGATGGGTGGCAGGGGTGGATGTTATGTATTCTCTGATGTGGAACTGAGGGCATAGGAATGTTGATGGAGTTTCCTCCACATTGTTGCCAGTAATGAAAATTACAGTTTTTTGATGTAAGGCACTTACTAAGTTTTACCATTTACCTCATTTTTCTTATAAAATAAAACCACCCTTCCCAGGGTAGTTATGAAGATAAAAATAAGAGAGGCTGTATCAAGCACAGTGCCTGGCAATATAGTAGATGCTCTTTCTGTTTTACTTCTAGGCACTCATAAATAATTATTTGTAAGGTCCCTAATCTCAGAATGTTATAGCTATGGACTGTCCAAAAAAGATTGAGACATAAACTATGCTTACACATACCTGTCTCTTACCCTCAGAGAATTTAATAGAGAAGTGGACAAGTTTTTAAATTTAAATTTTTCTTGTAACTTTTAGTTTGAAAACTGCAAACCTACAGAAAAACTGAATGATGATACAGCATACTATTCCTCTAAATTACCAACTGTTAGCATTTGTCACATTTGTTCATCTTTATGTATTTAAACTATTTTTGCTGAACTGTTTAGAAATAAGTTGCATCATGACATTTCACTTACAAATTCTTCAGTGTAAGGATATAACAGTTTGATACTACTCATTACTCCTAAGAAAATTAACATCTATTCGGTAGTATCACATATCCCATTCCTATGCAAATGTCCTTAGTTGTCTCAGTGTCCTTTATTGCCTATCCCCTAATTCAGGATCTAGTCCCAGTTCAAACATTAAATATTTTGAATCTCTTCTAATCTAGAACTATCCTTCCCACTTTTTTTGGTTTTTATGACATTGAATTTTTTTGAAGAGTCCAGGACAATTGTCTCCTAAAATGTCCCACATTCTGGATTTGTCTGGCTGTTTTCTCATTGATTATATTCAGATTAAATGTCTTTGGCAAGATTACTGCATAGGTGGTATTATGTATTTAATACACTGCATCAGGAAGCTCATAATGTCAGGTTTTCTTAATATTTTAATCATCTTGTTTGTTAAAGTGATGATCCCAGATTGCTCTATAATAGAGGTATGTTTTTCCTTTTGTAATTAATATGTGAGTGAACATCCTGTTCCCTGACAGTCAATCTTGCATAACTCAGTTATTACATTGGGGGTTGCAAAACAGTGGTTTATTTCTAATTGTAGAATTATTTCTACATTTAACGGCATTCTATAAAGAAAAGCTTCCCCTCCCTTTTTATTTTTATTTTTTTCCCTCACCATTTGTTCCCCACATACCCTCTTCCTCTTCCACCTCCATCCACCCCCTACCCCCTTCCCTTCCTTTTTGAGTACTACTATGGATCCTGAAAGTTTTCCTTTGTAAACTTAACCTCATCATTGATTTTGATGCCCATATATTGTCCCAAATTTAACCCCTTCAAACTAGATCCTGTCTACTTTTGAAATTACCCTATAGAACTTGGAGAACTTCTTTGCTTTCTAGCACAAGATGTTCTAGGCTCTCCTTGAAATTTCCCTGTCCCAGACCTAGAATCAGCCATTTCTCTAATGGAGTCCTGGTTCCACTTATTAGGGAATGCTGATTAGAAACCAGGATCTAGATGTCATTGCTTCTAGGCTCTTGGTGGGCAGAACTAAGAAATATACATGTATTGTAAATCACAGCTTCATAGAGATACCTCCATTTCAGACCGAATCTAGAGATTCTTCCTCAGCTCCCTTCTATTTCATATTTTCTCTGGTTCCCAACATCAATATATTTATTCATTTGCTTTATCCCATTACAAATACAAAATAGTTTGAGAATTATAATACCAATATCACTACCAACAACAAACCTATAAATTAGAGTTAGGTGCTTTCTGTAGCTTGTTGTCCTTTGGACTACTGTATTTTTAGGACCATAAGACACACCTATGTTTTAGAGGAGGAAAATAAGAAAAAAAATTTGAAGCAAAAAATGTGGTAAAATATTTAATAACCTGTGACCCCACTTCCCCCCCCCAAACAGTGAGCCAGGTAAGCTACATTTGGGCTATAAGATGCACCCCTGCTTTCCTCCCAAATTTGGGGGAAAGTGCATCTTATAGTCCAAAAATACAGTGTATTCCACTGAAGTAGTCAGGATATTATATTTAAAATATATTTGAATTCCTTTTTTGTGTGTACCTCAAAATTTGATATTCAGTTATATTCATTGTTTCTGATTCTTTTAAGTGTTGGGCTTTCTTGTTTCCTGGTTGATTTAATTTATCAATACTGTAATAGTCATGTTTTGAAGCACATTTGAAAAGGAATTTTTTCTAATTTTCCAGTCCTCTTCATCCCATACAGTGGAAGGGAAGAAGGTGGATGGACTTTTAATGATTGAAGGAAAGTCAAACTAATTTGTTTGTTTATTTGCAAAACCAGTTTTCAGTTTTTCCCTTGTTTCCATTCTGAGTTTCCTAGCTCTTTAACCTAAGATAAGATGTTGGAGCCAGAAGAATTCTTGAAATTCATTTAGTCTAGTTTCCTTATCTTCTGTAGGAAGTAGGAAACTGAGGTGAAGCCCTGGCTTGCCTAGTTCTTTAATAATTTGTAAATCCTGTGAGGCCTTGGCTTATCTGAGCCTTAGATTGTGGATGTCTGGCCTTTGGTTTGGCTTTTTCCTCCTCAGGTTCACGGTCAGGTGTTTTGGGCTTTTTCACTCCAGTTGCTTTTTCTTCTGGGGACTAGAAATAAGGGACTGCATGCTATGACAGTGTTATTGATTGCAGTGCAGATGAGGTTCGCAGAAAATCTCTGGTTCTCAAGTTCCCTAAACAGCAACTCCCTCCCAAGAAGAAACGGCGAGTTGGAACCACCGTTCACTGTGACTATTTGAATGTGAGTATTTGCATTGCTTCATTCTGACCAAATGAGATTCTCATTGCTCCCCCTAGCCCTCTAAGCCATGGTTCTGACCCAGCCTTAGATGCTCCCTTTGTCCTTGCCCTGGAAATTATGTAGACTCTTCATTACAAAGACTTCTAAACTATATTTGTCTAGCTAGAAGAAAGTATTGTTGTTTTATTTTTTAAACCTGTAGAAGCATTCTGATTCCTTGTTTCTCCTTAGAGACCTCATAAATCCATCCACCGGCGCCGGACAGACCCCATGGTGACGTTGTCATCCATTTTAGAGTCTATCATCAATGACATGAGAGATCTTCCCAATGTGAGTTCATTGCATTCATATGTACAGTATGGATGGCAAGGCTCTTTGTTCTGTCTGTGACTTCAGATAAAGGACAGTAGAGTATAGTCCTAAGTATGTGGAACTCCTAATACTTTGAGGTATAGTTTTGAGTTTTTTTTAAAAAGATAGTTTATTAGAGGAAATAGACTTGCCCCATGAGAAAGAGTCTTTTAAGAGTTGGTGGCCAGGTAGACAGGTCAGATGAGAGAGAATCTTCAGGAATTGGCTCTGGCCAGTATTCTTTGCTAATTGACGGTCCTGGCTTTCGTCTGCACAGACATACCCTTTCCATACTCCAGTCAATGGGAAGGTCGTAAAGGACTACTACAAAATCATCACTCGACCGATGGACTTACAGACACTCCGTGAAAACGTGCGTAAACGCCTCTACCCATCTCGGGAAGAGTTCAGAGAGCATTTGGAGCTCATTGTGAAAAACAGTGCAACCTACAATGGTGAGAATCATCTGTGACAAAGACTCTTCTTTGACGAAAGAGGTCACCTCTCAGATGCTTGTGTATCCCTTGCTGGTCTAGTAAATTCAGACTAGATTGAACTGACTGAAAGGTCTTAAAGTGTATTAGTGAATTTTGGGGTTATGGAAATCTGGCAGTATGCATTTTAGTCATTTACTATACAATTGACCCTTGAACAACATGGGTTTGAATGGTGTGGGTCCACTTGTATGCGATTTTTCAGTTGACCCTTGCAGTTCAGATCGATGTTGTTCAAGAGTCAACTGGCACTGGGAATCGGAACACGTGGAGCGCAACTTCAGTTATGCATGGATCTTCAACTGTGTGGGCGGTTAGCGCTCCTAATCTCCACATTGTTCGGGGGTCAGCTATGTATTGCTTCTTTTTATTAACCCTTTTTAATGTATCCTCTGGTGCATTTGGAGTCTATCAGTTGGAATGAAACGGTTGCATGGGGGAGTAACTAGGAGGAACAAGTGGGCCTAGGTGAAAAGGAAGGAGAAACATTCAATGTGTATGGAACCTGTGCAGAGTGTGTGCTTGTGACCATATATGCTGTGTGTGAAATCTCTGATTTGGTCTAAAAACCTATTATAGGGGATGTCATATACCCACTTTGCTTAAAAGCTGGAAAAACCAAGGAGGAAGAAATCTTTCTGAGTTTTTAAAGGGGTAGGAGAACAGTACAGCTTCTGCATGTAGAGGATAAAGTTTTGTGGTTTCCATTGTGTCCTTGAGCACAGATTCATACATAAATGTAGGTATTAAGAGTACAGATACACTATGAGTCTTGGCTCTGCCTCTTACTACTTGTGTTACTTTAGACAAATTATTTAACCACTCATAGCCTCCTCAGTTTTCTTATCTGTAAACTTGGGGCAATAGTAGTACCTAGATTTTAAGATCTTTCACAAGCAGGCCTGACCCATTTATTCTAGTGCCATCTCCAATGACTGGCTCCTTTTCCTACTGTAGACTCCTGCTGTACTCAACAGTACATTTCACTGGACATCCTATGTTATTTTTTCATAACTTTGCACAGTCTTTGCCCTCTATCTGGAGTGCCCTTTCTTCCCTGTTGGTGGCTAATTTGCATTCATATTTCCAGACCAATTCATATAATCTCTTCATGAAGACTTACTCAGATTGCCCAAAATAAACATTTTTGATATTGTGTGCACATCTAGCACAATTAAATTAAATCAACTGATACAGCTTTTCTTGTTATATGTAAGCATTTATATGTCTGATTGCCTGACCACTTTGTGACTTACTAGAGACTATCTTACTCATCCTTGTATTTCCATGGCCTAGCAGAGTGCCAGATACATACAAGCAAAGAGTAAATTTGTTAGGCTCAACTATCATTCAAGTTGCAAGGATAAATACTTAAAAACCAGATTGGAAGGGAAATGAGAAGGAAAGAGTTGATTTTGAAAGTATAGTTAGAGATACCTGTGGTTCCTTTAGGTGGAGCTATTAGTAGAAAATTAGAAATTTAAAAGTTTCGACTTTTTCACAGCCTTACGTGCATAAAACATGTAGTTACCATGTTTTACATTACATTCCCAGTGCTTATTTATCTTACAAATGGAATTTTGAACCTTTGACCACCTTCTTCCAATTCTCCCTCCCTCACACCCTCCACCTCTGGTAACCACAAATCTAATTTCTTTTTTCATGAGTTGGGCTTGTTTTTTTTTTTTTTTTTAGGTTCCCACATATAAGTAAGATCATATAGTGTTTGTGTTTGTGGTTATGTGTCTTTGCGTGTGCTTGGAAATTTTCTCGAACTTCACTTTATTTGGCTGTATTGAGTACTTTTTCCTTCTTTGATCAAACTCTTTTTAAAAAATTTTTTTTTATTTATTTTATTTTTACAGAGGAGAAGGGAGGGAGATAGAGAGGGAGAGAAACATCAATATGGGAGAGATACATTGATTGGTTGCCTCTCACTCACCCCCTAGTGGGGACCTGGCCCACAACCCAGGCATGTCGCCTGACTGGGAATTGAACCAGCAACCCTTTGGTTTGTAGTTCGACACACAAACCACTGAGCCATACCAGCCAGGGCCCTTCTTTGATACTCTTTTTCTCCCGTATTGTAGGAGTACTTTAATTCCTTCCTACCCTCTTCATTCTCATGACTTAAGAAGCTACCATATATCCACTGGTATCACTATCTCCAACCCATACCTCTCTTCTGAACTCCATACTCATGTTTTCAATTGCCTGCCAAACATATCCATTTTTCACTGCCCTACTGGAAGCTGTCTGCTTGCCTTATTTAGATGGACAATATTACCATTCATCTAGTTGTACAACCTAGAAATGTTAAATCATCTTTGGTTCTGTCCTCTCTATTCCACACTCAGAGATCACTAAGTCCCATAAATTGTACCTTCTAAGTTTTGCTGGAATATATCCCTGCCTTTCAGGCTTCATTGCTACTGTCTTAGCTGAAGCCCTTATCTCTTGTTTGACCTCTTATAACAGCTTCTAAACTTTTCCTATGCTGTTAACCTTAATTCTTCACACTGTTGACAGAGTATTTTTTCTAAAACACAGATTTGAAAAGATAATCCTCCAGCTTAAATCTTCAGTGGCTTTCTATCGCCTATGAGACTTTTGTAATATGGCCCCTGCTGCCTTTCCAAGTAATGTTTGCTGTTTTTCCTCCACACATACCTCCATTCCAGTTGTATCAGCCTACTTCTGGTTCCTGTTGTGAAATGTGCCACATTATGTTTCTAAGAATTTTGCTTACTTCTGTGCCTTTGCACACTTTTTCCTCTCTCTGGAATATTTTTCTACCTTATTTTCTACCTGATGGACTTCTCTTCGTGCTGACACTGCTTAAATGTCCGTCACAGCAAGCCTTCCCTACTCCTCCTCAGTACACAGGTTTAATTGTAAAAGAGCTTACAATGTTCTTGATATGCAACCCCTCCGTATTTATAGGAACCAGTAAATCGCTCTGTTCACACTTATACTCAGTTTTTAAAAACTTTCTTATGGAAGTTGTTAGGCATATACAGAAGTGGAGAGGACAGTAAATAAATCTCAGCGGACCTACTCACCCAGTTCAACAATTACTAGCATGGGCCTGATCTTGTTTATTGTTTACTCTGTACTTACCAGACATTTTATTATTTCATCCATGGAAACTTTAAGCACTTAAAATCCGCCTTACAATGATTTTTTTCTTGTCATTCTCTTTGACTAAATCAAGAACTATCTAAGGTAGGAACTGTGTCTTATTTCCTCATTATTCTTATTATTGAACATATCATTAAACATTTGTTGAATGAATAAACAATTAAATGCTAAACTAACTAGGGGTTGAGAAAAGAGCTGAGGTTTAGGCTCTGGGGAGCACTTCCACGAAAGAATAGACAGGAAGATAAGCAAAGAAGTACTTTAAGGAAGTAGTCAGAATTACTGTCTAGATAAAAATGTGTTAAGTATCCTGGTGAGCTTAAATTAGGGCAGTCATAAGCAGGGAGTGGGAAGGAAACCGTTCAAGGATTTTCTGAAACTCTTATAATAGATTTCAGGGAAATTAAAGTCTGAGGAGGTATGGAGATTCTTTTGTGAGAAAGGCTTTTGATCAGCCAATTCTTGGGAGGACATTTCACACTATGAGTTCTGCAAATAGAAATTGTAGTCACAAATTCTATATACTAAGTATGGAAAGATTTTTTAAATCATGTATTGATCTCCTCAGCCATCCTTAAACAAATTGTCATTCCCCATCCATAGTATCATTTTCAAGGTAATAAGGCAACAGTATCAACTATAGTACTACTATGTCTGGATATACACAAATAAGGAAGAGTTAAAACTAATTTATTCATTTGTGTGTATCTACTATTTGTTAGGCACTAAAATGGAGATAAGACTGGTATATCTGCGTAGCCCAGAGGCTAGTCTTGTGCCCGGCACATACTCAGTGCTTAAGTAAATGTGGTAAAAGTCTGGAGAAGTGTTGGCAGGTCTTGCCTCCTGTTTTTAACAGTCCCATCTCTTCTTGTTTCTCTATGATTTAGGGCCAAAGCACTCATTGACCCAGATCTCTCAATCCATGCTGGATCTCTGTGATGAAAAACTCAAAGAGGTAAGACTTTAACATGAGAGAAAGGCAGTGGAATTAGAAGGCGGTAGGTAGCAGGGTTGAGGAAGTAGGGGATGTAACAGAAGGAAGAGTGCAGAAATGTGGGAGTAGCAGATTTTTAGTATGTTAGAGTCTGGACAGGATCTGAGAAATTATACAGTCCAGTCCTTTTTACATGGAAAAACTGAAGCCCTCAGAAGAAAAGGACTTGTCCTGGGTGTCATAACTAATAAATAGTAGAGCCAGGATTAAAATCTAGAACCCACATACTTCTTTAGAAAGGGCCAAGGGAAGTTATTTTCCAGGAAGTCATTGGAGCTGAGAGACTGATTTGGCAGGGAGGAATTTTAATTTTTGAAAGATTATTGATCTATGTTCTATCTTCTTACCAAAAAAACAAATATGGTACTTAGAAGCTTACACAAATGCAATGATGATATTGATAATGATGTTAGTATTGAAGTAGATGCATCAAAAGAAGTGTTTAAAAGAAGATAATCAAATAACCAATAAACATGAAAAAATCCTCTACTTGATTGATCACTGGGGAAGTGCAAATTTAAACCATGATTAGATACTACTACATTCCTACTAGAAAGGCTAAAATTTCAAAAGACTTAAAAAATTGACAGTACTAAGTGTTGATGAGTATGTGGAGCAGCTGGTACATAAACTTTTTCCTAATATACTCTGAAATGAATTTATTTGGTTAGATTCCCTTACACAAAAGTCACTAATCAGCAGTAATGTTTTCAGGATTTTCAACAATAGTTTTATAGCAAAAATGGCATGTTATTAAAATCTAACTTGGTTAAGGTGTTGTTGTTATGGAAGCTAAGGTTTTGATGCCCAGGAATGTATATTTTTGGTGATCTGTAAGAACAGAACACAAAATACCTCAAGGAGTGGTTGGTACATCATTGTTGGTCCTTTTATTAGAATATCATTTATCTGGACTTTCTGCCTGAAACTGAATCATCAACAATTCATAGTTAGACTTTTTGAGGCAAGGGCAGTAGGACAACTGAACCTTAAAATCATCCTCAATTTTGGGTGATGATTACACCTCAGGGAAATCACTACCTGTCTTTTGCTTTGTTTTACATCAGAAAGAAGACAAATTGGCTCGTTTAGAGAAAGCTATCAATCCTTTGTTGGATGATGATGACCAAGTAGCATTTTCTTTTATCCTGGACAATATTGTCACACAGAAAATGATGGCAGTTCCCGATGTAAGTGGTTTCTGTGCTAAATATTGTGAAGATAGTACAGGAGAAACGAAAGAGCAGTAGGGTGTGCATGCTTACATATGCCAGGGATTCTGCAAGGTAGTGTTTGTCCATTCAAACTGGCATACGCATTTAAAAATTGATTTTTTTGCTCTATGTGTGTTATCATTGAAATCAAAGAGACCAGGGATCTGCGGATGTAGAGAGGTTGTTTCTTAACTGTGTACATTCAATCTTTGAATGCTCCTGAATAGCCCAGTAGAGAAATTAGTATGCCAGCTACTGGGAAGTTTTGGGTTTAGAGTTGCTTCTTGAAAAATGACAGTTTGATAATTAGCCAGTGTTTGTTGTCTTTTGTTTCATTTTTTTGCCTTTTGCAACTTTGTGACAGGGCTACTGTGTTGATTCTTTGTACCATTTTTGTTGCAAGGATCCTGCCTAGGAATTCGGAACTAAGTTTCCTTTTGTGTTGTAGGCATATGTTTTGTATGTGTAATGCTATAAAACTTCTGGATGGAACTAAGGAATAAGAAATTTTAATTATGAGTATGGAGCAGGAGTTCTTACTCTGTCAGGGTATAGGAACCCTTAAAGGGATACATGAACCCCTTCAATTACATAGTTTTGTGATTGTGTGTCTTTGTAGGAAAAGGGTCTATAGTTCTGTCGGAGTCTTAGGAATATCTGTGACCCAATGAAGGTTGAGAATCTCCACTATAAAGAATGGTTTTTATTTGATTTCTCATGCTTTTTTATCAGTCTTGGCCATTTCATCACCCAGTTAATAAGAAGTTTGTTCCAGATTATTACAAAGTGATTGTCAGCCCAATGGATTTAGAGACTATACGTAAGGTGAGTGATTTGATCTAAGATGTCTTTTTGGAGTCAAGTAACTTTGTGTGTGTATCTGAGTGCCTGATTCTTTCAATCACAGAATATCTCCAAGCACAAGTATCAGAGTCGAGAGAGCTTTCTAGATGACGTCAACCTTATCCTGGCCAACAGTGTTAAGTACAATGGTGGGTATATCTTCTTGTTTTTTCTCTTTCCATTAATCTATCCATTTGAGATTAGTTAGCATTATTAAAATTTAAGTGCATAAGGAAGCCGGGAGCAGTGATAGTCAGCAAAAGCAGTCAGATATCTTACTCTACCTTTTTAAAAGCAGGCGCATATTTTAGTGTATGTGTTCTATAAAGTTTATTAGTAACTTTTAATGATGAAAAAGCAATGCACATTTATTTTTTTAACTTTGGAAAGCACAGAAAAATGAGATGAGAATAAAAATCCAGTGGATATTACTTTGGACTTTGAGTTATCACCGCTTTCCATGAGATATGAAAACCCACCCATGTCCTAGGCCCTTAGATGGAGCTTAGGGAAATGTGTGACTTACAGACCTTGGTGAGCTTCCTCAGAGCATGGAGTTTTTGCTCAGTGTATGAACTGATTGAATAACTGACTGAGCACCTAATATGTGCTGGCACTGATGATACAAATACAAAATCAAGTTAGTATGGTTTCTGCCCCCACTTGGTTATAGTTCAGTTAGGGAAACAAAAGAACAACTATGGAACTTAAATATTATTGCTAGATGCATGTGGAGTGCCAGAGAAACACAGAAACAGGGTGTCTAAATCAGAGTGGGATTAGAAGCAGCTTTCTAGAAAAGAGTTTTTCTTAAGCTGAGTTCTGAAGGATCAATGGATTTTGCTAGGCAGAGAGAACAGTAATATGTAAAGGCACAGAGGATTGAAGTTACATTATAGGATTATGAAATAAGTTGTTGGGGTCGCAGTTAAGTGTACATGTTGGCGAATGACTGGTTGTATGTGGAGAGATGCATAGGAGTCAAATCATAGAGGGCCAGTGTGCCATATACCAGACTTAAGAGTTTTTACTTTATCCTAAGTGGGAGGACATTGAGGGAATTAAGCAGTGAAATGACGATCCCATGTAACGCATTAAGCAAAATAGAAGAGGGAGCTGAGGGCATTTGAGAGAACTGACTAGCATACTGAGGTCTCAATTGAAAGCGCACATGATTCTAGGGCTTTTCTTCAGCAATAATCAGCAGCCCAAGTAGTAATGGCTGTAAGTTTGCCAGAGAGAGGGGACAGAGAATTGGAGGGAGGAGACTGAGGAGGGGATTTCTGGACAAGCAGAAGGACAGATGAGGAAATGAGTGTTCTCAGCAGAGAGAAGAGAATGTTCCATATCACAGAGGAATGAAGGAACAGGGCAAATTTGGGGAACTGTACTTGACTAGAACCTATATAGTTCGTTAAGGGAAGTGGTGGGAGATGAGCCTTCCATTTTTGTTCATCTGGGTTCGGTTAAAAGAATGTACTTTCTTGTGCTTTTCTTACCGCTCATCAGAAATAGAGGATGGAAATGCCCTTGGTCGGGTCAGTTTCCTATCCATTATTATCTCCTGAAAACACCTAGAGCTAATCAGCCAGATTTCTGGTAAAATAGAAGTGTCGGTAGGCTCACTGATGTCCAGTAATGATTATGACAGATGATGTACAAGCAGGAGTGTTAAGAAAGGGTGCTTGGCCTGGTGATGGCTGGCTTAAGATATGAGGAGCTTATATGTAAAGCAATAAGAAAAATCCAGAAGATGCTAATTGAAGAATGAACAGGGGGCAGATGGACAAATCACAGAAGACCAAAATTAAATAGCTAATGAATATGAGTAAATATTCAGTTGCACTTAGTAATCAAATGCAAATTAAAACAAAGAGGTGCAATTTTTTTTCACCCGTTAGATGAGCTCGTTTATTTAATGGACATATTCAGCGCTAGGGAGGCTTATTGCTGTTGGCAGTACAAAATTGTAAGACATTTCTGGAAAGCACTTTGGCAGCATTGAGAGAGACTTAAAAATAGTTAAGCAAACCAACTTTACAATCCAGTAGGTTTGAATTTGGATATTGGTGCTGCCGCTTAATAGCGGTATGATTTTGGATAAGCGACTTAGCCTTTGCTTTCCCATCTGTAAGATGGGAATGATTACTAGTACCCTCCTCAGAGGGCTATTGTGAGGATTAAATGAAATGATGCATGTGAGCGCTTAGTATATGGTAATAGGATAATTATCCTAATCAGAGATGCCAACAAAGATGTTTATGACAATGTTATTTATGTTAATGAACAATACCCTGAATGGTTAATGTAAAGGGAATGTTTAGTTATTGTGCCATCTGTGTGATGAATTACTTTTTAAATTTTTTTTTAATTTTAATTGTTCAAGAACAGTTTTCTGTCTTTTACTTCCATCCCAGCCCACTGCCCCAGTCCTCCCCACCTCCCACCCATTTTCATCCCCCCCTAGTTTTTGTCCATGTGTCCTTTTTACTTGTTCTGGTAAACCCTTCCCCTTTTCCCCTGAAATTCCTTCCCCTCTCCCCTCTGGTCACTGTCAGCCTGTTCTCAACTTCATTGTCTTTGGTTATATTTTGCTTGTTTGTTTGTTTTGTTGATTAGATTCCTGTTAAAGGTGAGACCATATGGTATTTGTCTTTCACTGCCTGGCTTATTTTGCTTAGCATAATGCTTTCCAGTTCCATCCATGCTGTTGCAAAGGGTAGGATCTCCTTCTTTCTTTCTGCTGCATAGAATTCCATTGTGTAAATGTATCATAGTTTTTTTATTCATTCATTTACTGATGGGCACCTAGGTTGCTTCCAACACTTGGCTATTGTAAATTGTGCTGCTGTGAACATTGGGGTGCATAGGTTCTTTTGGATTGGTGTTTCAGGGTTCTTAGGATATAATCCCAGCACTGGAATTGCTGGGTCAAAAGGTAGGTCCATTTTTAGTTTTCTGAGAAACTTCCATACTGCTTTCCACCGTGGTTGTACCAGTCTGCAATCCTACCAACAGTGCACTAGGGTCCCCTTTTCTCCACAACCTCTCCAACACTTGTTGTTTGTTGCTTTGTTTATGATGGCCATTCTGACCTGTGTGAAGTGGTATCTCATTGTGGTTTTAATTTGCATCTCTCTGATAGCGATACTGAGCATCTTTTCATGTGTCTCTGGATCCTCTGTATGTCCTCCTTGGAGGAGTCCTTTGCCCATTTTTTAATTGGGTTGCTTGTCTTCTTAGAGTGGAGTCGTGTAAGCTCTTTATATATTTTGGAGATTAAACCCTTGTCTGAGGTATCATTGGCAAATATGTTTTCCCATACAGTTGGTTCCCTTTTTATTTTAATGCTGTTTTCTTTAGCCGTATAGAAGCTTTTTATTTTGATGAGATCCCATTTGTTTATTCTTCCCTTTATGACCCTTGTTCTAGGGGACATATCAGTAAAAATGTTGCTGCGTGAAATATCTGAGATTTTCCTGCCTGTGTTCTCCTCTAGGACTTTAATGGTGTCACAGCTTATATTTAAATCTTTTATCCACCTTTAATTTATTTTTGTGTATGGTGTAAGTTGGTGCTCCAGTTTCATTTTTTTGCATGTAGCTGTTCAGTTTTCCCAACATCATTTGTTGAAGAGGCTATTTTTACTCCATTTTATGTTGCTGCCCCCTTTGTCGAATATTAATTGACCATAGAGACTTGGGTTGATTTCTGGGCTCTCTGTTCTGTTCCACTGGTTCATGTGCCTGTTTTTATGCCAGTACCAGGTTGTTTTGATTATAGTGGCCTTGTAATACAGTTGGTATCAGGTATTGTGATCCCTCCTACTTTGCTCTTCTTTTTCAAAATTGCAGCAGCTATTTGGGGTCATTTATGGTTCCATATAAATTTTTGAAGTGTTCTATGTCTGTGAAATATGCCATTGGTATTTTAGTAGGTATTGCATTGAATCTGTAAATTGCTTTGTGTAGTATGGACATTTTGATGATGTTAATTCTTCCAGTCCATGAACATGATATATGTTTCCATGTTTCCATTTGTTTGTATCTTCCTTGATTTCTTTCTTCAGTGTTGTGTAGTTTTCTGCATACAGGTCTTTTACCTCCTTGGTTAGGTTTATTCCTAGGTATTTTATTTTTCTTTTTGCTATATCAACTGGGATTTTTTTCTTGACTTCTGCTCTTTCATTGTTGGTATACAAAAATGCCTTTGATTTCTGGATATTGACTTTGTATTCTGCTGTTTTGCCAAATTGATTTATTAGGTCGAGCAGTTTTTTGGTGGAGTCTATAGGATTTTCTAGGTACACTATCATGTCATCCGCAAACAGTGACAGTTTTTTTTCTTCCTTTCTGATTTGGATGCCTCTTATTTCCTTTTCTTGTCTGATTGCTGTGGCTAAAACTTCCAATACTAAATTGAATAGAGTGGTGAAAGTGGAAAACCTTGTCTTGTTCCTGATCTTAGTGGAAAAGATTTTAGTTTTGTGTGATGGATTATTATGTAAAGATTGAAAGCTCTTTTTTCTTAAAAAAAACCTAATGGCAAAAATGCTTGCAATGTTAAGTGAGAAAAACAGAACACAGAACTGTTTATTTCATCTCAGTTATACTTTAAAAAAAGATTATATATGTATGACTATATATATAATATATAATATATATGTTATATAATATATGTTATATAATATATATTATATATAATATAATATATATATAGTCATACATATATAGTCATATATTCCTGGCCAGGTGACTCAGTTGGTTGGAGCGTCATCCTGTACATCAAAATGTTTCAGGGCACATACCTAGCTTGTGGGTTCAGTCCCTGGTCATGGTGCAAATAGGAGGTAACTGATTGATGTTTTCTCTCTCTTGTCAGGGTTTCTCTCTCCCTTCCTCTCTCTCTAAAATCAATAAACATATCCTTAGTGAGGATTATGTGCATGTATATATGTATATGTATGTGAATTTATATATATAAAAATCTGGGTTTGTTTTTATTTTTTTGAATTTTTTTGGTGTGACATTTTGATATCTCAATTTTTGTATATTTGCAAATAGTTTAATTTTTTTAAATTCTGGGGGCCAAATAAAAACAGCTATCTGCGTGCCAAATCTGGCCCCAAGACAGCGGGTTATCAACCTCTGGCAGAGTAGAAAACATGCCTTAAAGTAGGGGTTTTATTTCCCGAAGGGAAAGTACATAATGATTTGGTAGCAGCAGTGGAGAGCCTATAAGGCTGGCATCACCCTTCCTTAACCAGTGGATGGCAGTATAACGAACTTCTGATTAGGTCTTTAGGTGTTAGGTGGTATCATATGATATGAAATGGGACATCTTTTGTACTGAAAGGACATCCATTGTGGAGTTGAAGGTGTGTATGAGATGTTTCCTACTATTAGGTACTATACACAAACTAATATTTTTGCTTCAAACTTGTTTGATTTGGCCAGATATGAACCTGCCTGTTTTTAATTAATAGTAACAAAGTTCATGTTGAGTCTATTTCCTATTTTAAAATTTTTTATTTAGAATTTTTTTACTGACCAAAATTAGTAGAATGGTATCTCTAGTTAGTATTACTTTGATTCTTTCCTTTCAAGTCCTTCACATATAACACTGCATATATTTCCATAGCATTTTATATACCTTTGTTGACTTATCCTTTATTATCGCATGTGTAGTCCATGAGGTATACTGTATATAGCCAGAATGCCTAGCACCAAAACTAGAGTCATTAGGCAACAACAAGTGGAAGATAAGAACACTGCATATAAAACGGCACCTGGAACTCTGCGGTACATGTCAGAGGACTCGGTCTTGTACTTAAGTGGTGGCGATGGGACTGCACACGATAATAAAGTTCAAGCCCTTGTGCCTGCCAGCTGCCACATAGGTGCCGAGTCAGTCTCAGAGCCTCTGTTTATGTTCAGATAACATTTGAAAAGAAGATTGATCAGGGAAACCCAAAACTTGGGATTGGAGCTACTTGCAGTGGTCTCAAAAGGCGTACAACATTCCATGTCAGTGAGAGGAGGGTCGCGCAGGTAAAGAAATCCCTCCCGAAAAACACAATCCAAACTTTCAACATCTTAACAAAGCCATAGGGTCATAAGCAGGCAGAGGGAGGCATTACCACCTAAATGTTTGATTAAATTGGAAATGAACTGCACAGTCTGTACCAGTAGGTGGTGCCAGGCTATTCATGATGAGGTCTTTTTCCCCAAGAATTGCCTAGGAAGTTCCTCCTCACATGCTCTTCAAACCCCAAAATCAACAATAGTAAGAAGCCATCTTCAGGGTGGATCTAGGATAGGTAGATCATGTGTCAAAAACAGAGCTTGAAGTTTTGGAACGCTCAGTGGGACCCTTCAGTCTAAATTAGATATGAAATAAATTTACAAAAAAATTTGGGGAGAACTTTGTTTTCCACTTGTGTTTAAGTCCCAACCCTGCGTTAGTTAGCTCTGAAAGCTGTTCTGTTTTCAGGTCCCTTTGTGCAGCTTAGCATTCGGCCAAAAGCTCAAGAGAGCCTCTCTGCAGATCTTAAGTTACTTTTCCATGGAGCTCCCTCCTCTGCAGTTCTGCCCTGCAGTTTCCAGCTGTCTTAGCTTCCTCAGACTTTGAGACACTGTCCCTGTAGCTTAGTGAGACTGCCGTGCCTTGCGTGGGTTTCGTGGGAAGCCGTGGACAGTTGTAGGGCTCACTTCTTTGTTTCCATTCCCGTTGGTCAGTGTTTGAAAATAGTTGTTTCGTATGTTTTTTCCCAGTTTTCTGGTTGCAGTGGGAAGACTAGTCCAATAGCAGTTACTTCATCATGCCCAGAAGGTCTTTTAATTTTGTTTATTGTGTTTTCTGACACAGAGAAACTTCATTTTTATGTACAGATAGGGCAAAAGCAGGTTTACAGTTTTAATGGAAAATAATACAATAATTAATAAATAATAATACAAGAATGAGCTCTGTTTTGTGTACTAACAACTGTAAACCTACTTTTCCCCACACCCTTTTTAAATATTTTTCAGTCTTTTCCTTTATGGTTTCTGTTTTTGGTATAATTGTTTAAAAGACCTTTCGCACCCCCAAGGTAACTCAACTATGTTTTCTTCCAATATATATAATATTTTAAATATTAGCATGCTTATCAATTTTTAACAATAGAAAATAATGTAATAGGTAAATATCTAATTTATTTTTTCTTCCAAATAATTAGCTGAAGTGTCCAAGTTCTAATTATGGAATAATCTATCTTTTTCTACTACTTGAAATATTACCTTTACTATATACTAAATTCTTATATGTTTCTTTAGCCTATTTCAGTGCTTTCTATTTTTTATTTATCTGTTTAATTTGTGTTCTTATCAGCAGAGAGTATTACTGTGATCATCACTCAGACTTTATAATTTTAAATTTCTTGGCTATCTTCACCCAGTTATTCTAAATAAACTCTAGGATCATTTTTGTTAGATTCTAACTTGTTCCCAAGTAAATAAATAGTATTAAAATCTTATTTATGAATTAACTTAGAGAGAGTGTATATCTTCATAATATTTCATTTCTCCATCCAGGAGCTTATGTTTCTTCATTTATTCACATTTCCCTTTACATCTCTCAATAAAGGTTTCTTTTTAAAAAGATTTACTTACTTTTAGAAAGAGAGGAAGAGGGAGAGAGGGAGAGAAACATCGATCAGTTGCCTCTCGCATACCACCAAGCAGGGACCTGGCCTGCAACCCAGGCATGTGCCCTGACCAGGAATCAAACCAGTGGCCTTCTGGTTAGAAGACTGGCACTCAGTCCATTGAGCCACACCAGCCTGGGCTCAACAAAGGCTTCTAGTTATCTTTATATAATTTCTAGGCATTTTTTGTTTAATTTATTCCTATACAAATTTATTAATTTGTGGCTATGGAAAAATCTATGTTTTTGTTGTTGAGCTCATTCCTAGGTAATTTAAAAGTTTTGCTACTATTGTACCTGTGCTGTTTTCTTCCCTGTGTGTTTAGTAAATGTACAGGTTTCAATCAGTTTGGAGACTATGAATAGATGATTCAGTATTGATCATGGGTTAATATAATGCTTAAAGTGTTTGCATACTTGTATACAGTCACGCATTGCTTAACAGAGGGGATATGTCCTGAGAAATGCATCATTAGGCCATTTCATCATTGTGTGAACATCATAGTATATACTTAGGCAAACCTGGATGGGAGAGCCTACTACTGTCAGTGTGCTGTACTTTTATAGGACTGGCAGTGCAGTAGGTTTGTTTATGCCAACATCACCACAAACGCATGATCAATGCGTTGTTCTATAACGTTACTAGGTGATAGGAATTTTTTAGCTTCATTATAATCATATGGGACCACCAGCATAGATTCCATCATTGACCACGTTATCATATTGTAGCAGATGACTGTACTTCTCTCCAAGTCTATCCTGTGAGACTACTCTGTAAGTTTAGCCATTAATAAATAGTAAAGATTCTTTTTTTCTGTCAATGACTCTTCTGAGATTGGAGCCAGGATAAAAATATTCCTACATAAAGGTTAAGTCTGTCATATCATTGATGAGAGTAAAATCTTCCTCAGTCCCGCTTCAGCATCTTGCTGTCACCCTTTCTCTTTCCCTTCACAGCCAGATTTTTTTGTTTTTACTGCAGTAAAGTATACACAAAAATATTCGCCTTTTAAACCATTTGAAGTGTACAATTCAGTGGTGCTAAGTACATTCACAGTGTTATGTAATCATCCCCGCTGTCTATTTCCAGAACTTTTTCATTATCCCAAACAGAAACTCCACACCCATTAAACAATAGCCCCATTGTCCCATTCCCCCAGCCCTTGGTAACCTCTATTTTACTTTCTGTGAATTGCACCTACTAGGTACCTCATGTAAGTGGAATCATAAAATAACATGGAATATTTGTCCTTTTATGTCTGTCTTATTTCACTTAACAATGTTTTCAAGGTTCATCTATGTTGCAGCATGGATCAGAGTTTTTTTTTTTAGGAGTATGTGACATCTCTCTCCTGTTCTTTACCTGCCATTCATGTCTCACTTAGCTTTAATCTGGCTTCTGCCATGCCCAACATACCAGTGAACAGGATAACATAATTGCCAGATTTAGCGGGCGCTTTTTAGTCCTTACCTTGACCTCACCCCAGTATTTGACATCCTTGACCATTTTTCTGTGACTTTCAACTCTTATTTTTCTCCTACCTCTTAGCCCATTCCTTTTCAGTTTCCTTTGCTGAATGATATTCTGTCTATTCCTGTAACTTCAGCCACCACACCGCCTCTTTCCCGGTGATTCTCAACTCAGTTCTGGGCAAAGACCTAATACTTCCAAACATCTGCTGAACATTTCCTCTTGGATGTTCCCGTAGAACTTCAGACGTGCCTCAAACTCAACATTCTTATTTCCTTCTCTGTTCCAACTTTCTCTGTCTTTTACTTGACTTACTCCCTTACTGTTTCCAGTCTGGGTTACTGGGGCGCTAGCATCACCCAGTAGCTACATCTAGAAAACTCCTTTATTCTTTATTCTTTCCTTTGAATAAATCCCCAAATTTCAATATGTCACTAAAGCCCTCATTATATTTTACAGAGATTATTATAATAAATTATCACCTGGCTAATGTCTCAACCTGTAGACTTAACTCTTTCTAACCTATCATTCACATTCCTGTCAGCTAGACCTATTTTTTAAAAAAATTTAAAAAGTTTATATTTCTTATAAAAAGGTCAAAGAATAAGTATATAAAATAAAAAATTATAGCTTTTGCCTACCCTTCCACTCCTATCTCCCATAGTTTCATTCCATGCTTTTTTCTGTACTTATGCAAAACATGTTTAATAATTACACAAATAGTGTTTTTAAATTTATTTTGTTATAAAAGTGCCATTTTTGTGATTATTCTGTAATTTGCTCTTTGCTCATGAATATATCCTTTTTTAAACTTATATTTTAAAATAGACTCAAGAAATTATAAAAATAATACAAAGAGTCTGATGTACCCTTTGCCTAGCTAAGGGTACACCTTAGCTAGGATGTCTCCAGTGGTGACATCCTACATAGCCGTAGTTCAAAATCAAAACCAGGAAATTGATATTAGTATATTACCATGAACTAGATTACAGGCCTTACTCACTTTGTACCTTTAAAAAAATCTGTATTTGTGCATGTTTGTGTATAGTTTTATGCCATCGTGTAACTACCACCACAGTCAAGATTCAGAATTGTTTTCTTACCACAAAACTATTCCCTGATGTAACCTCTTTGTATCTGCAGCAGCCCCGAGTGCACCTACCACTGACTTGGTCTCCTGGCAACCACTTATCTGATCTCTCAATAGTTTTTACATTTGAGCCTATTAGATAAAGAATAATACGTTTTTGAGATTGACTCTTTCCAATAAGCATCTCTTGAGATCCATCCAAATTATTGTGTCAATCATTCCTTTTTAAAAAATTGTTGAGTAGCACTTTCCATTGTATCAGAGTTTGCTCTGCTCATTGAAGGACATTTAGATTTCCGGTATTTTCCTATTATGAACAAGGCTGTTGTGAACATTTATTTATATACAGGTTTTTGTGTGAATATAAATTTTCTTTTCTCCGGGATAAATGCCCAAGAGTATGATGGAAAACGTATGTTTAATTTTTATAAGAAATTGCCATGCTGTTTTTCAGAGTACCTATGCCATTTCACATTCCCATCAGCAATGTAAGAAGGATCTGGTTTCTCAGCAGTATTATTTAGTATTACTGCTCTTTAAAAAATTTTTACCTGGTCTTCTATCTCATTGTGGTCTTACTTTACATTTCCCAAATGTCTACTGATGTTAAACATTTTTTGGTATGTTTATTTGCCATCTGTGTGTTTTCTTGGGCGAAGTGTTTGTTCATTTCTTGGCCCCAGTTTCAACTGTGTTGTTTTCTTCTTAATAATGAGCTTTGAGGATTCTTTATATATTTTAGGTACATGTTACTTATTAGATAAATGATGGACAAAGATTTTTCTCCCAGTCTGTGTCCTATCTTTTCAATCTCTTGGCAGTATCTTTGGAAGAGCAGAAATGTTTAATTTTGATGAAGCCCAATTTACCAAATATTTTTTTTTGTATAGTGTTTCTGCTGTATATCTAAGAATTCTTTGCTTAACCCAAGGTCACAAAGATTTTCACATATCATCTTTGAAAAGTTTGGAGTTGTAGTGTTTTATATTTAAATCCATGATCCACTTTGAAATAATTTTTGTATACAGTATGAGGTTTAGGTTCAGGGTCATTTTTTTTTTTTTTTGCCTGTGAATGTTCAGTTGGTCTATGTTATTTGCTGAGAAGACTATCCTTACTCCTTTGAATTGCTTCTAGCAACTTTGTCAAAAATCAGTTGAGTGTGTGGATCTATTTCTGAGTTTATTTTCTTCCATTGATCTTCTATATCTATCCCTTTACACAGTACCATAGAGGAAGTCTTCTTAGGCGGAGTGATTTCCCCTCACTTTATTCATTTGTAATCATTTCTCAGTTACAGTTGACTTACTTGATTCTTTTCCTAAATTGTTTTCTTATTCATTTGCCTTTCCACATAAATTTTAGAAGAATCTTGTATGTATCTATAAGAAAAGTTTTGCTGGGATTTTGAAAGGAATTGAGTTAGTCCTATAGATCATTTTGGGGAGAATTGACAACTTTACTGATTCTGTTTTGTGTTAGTACATATAAATATCTATCATTCTGTTTAATGTATTCATATATATTCATCATAATTTATATAATCATTCCTCTGTTGGGCATTATAAAGTATTTCTATAATGCTGACTTGCAAGCAGCTTTTTACTAGTTTTATATTTCATTGATACCATTGTGTGCCTGTAGGAATATTTCTGTAGGAAATTTTGATAAATGTTCTGAAAGGTTTCCAAGAAAGCTATACCTGTCTGTAGTAAAAATAACAGTGATGGAGAAGGCCTTTTTTCTTACAATCTCCCCAAACACTGGGAATTATCAATGTTTAAAAATCTTTGCCAGTCAAATTATTTCTGTAAAGTTCAAGTGTATAATAACATAAACCAAAACTTTCCATCATAAAAAAATTACACGCTCATTTGAAAACATCAAGCCATACAGAATTATACAAAGTGAAAAAAGAAAAAATCTCTGTGTCCTTTTCCTCCTTCCATCCCATTCTCTAGAGTAGCCAAGGTCAGGTTTTGTGTGAAGCATTCTGGACATTTTTCTATACATATCGTATACTTTTTCTTTTTTGACAAAAGAAATATATTTACATTCTGTTGACAGCATGTATGTTATGGGCATTTTTCATTCATGCAAGCATGTTATCTTGTTTAAAATCTGTTCATATGTAATTTTAAAAAGGCAAAGGAATTAAATGAATGTCATAATGAATGTTTCTGTAGAAGTGTCTAAATTGGATTTCCGCTTCATTTTTTAAAAAATACTGTGGCTGGAGTAGAAGTAGGTTTCCCAGTGGTTATTGTCATTTGACATTTCATTTCTTGAGAATATTGCTTTGTTGTTTGAGAATTCAGTGTTTTCTTACTTTTGTTGAGGAATAGACATTTTGTGTCTGTAACTTAACTAGTCCTCTTCCCTTACGTACTGTACTGACCTAGTAGATAGTGATAGGGCAATCTGGTATAAGGCGGCGAGCATGTCACTGAAAGTCTGTACTTGTGGTGAGTGAGATAGTATAGTAAGCCAGTAAACAAGTATGCACCAGAAAATATTAAGGCTAAATACAACAAAGTTCACATTTTTTACAGTACCTTTTGGGAAAAAAAGATTATTATTTATTAAAAGCAAAAGGAAGCACAGGGAAAAAATGACTTTCTTTTAGCCGTGGAGTTCTCTAAATGTATTTTCAAGGCAACTCTGTGGTGCCAGGAAAAACAACAGAAAACCTTACCATGAGGAATATAAATCAGCGTTAATTTTCCCCTTGTTTATTCTCTGTAAGCTATTGTAGTTGGTATCATGTAAAGTTGGGTGAAGAGTATAGAAAGAAAAATGGCCCAAATCTAATAAGTGATTGCTGTAAGCCCCATAAAGGCAGGGACTGTGTTTGTCTCATTTCCCTAGTGCTTAGGATAATACTTGGCACATGGTAGATACTCAGTAAGTATCCGTTGTGTGAACTAATGACCAAAGATAAAGAGGTGCAGTACCAGGAGAGTGGAGAGTGGTCTATGGAAGCCACAGGACCAGAGTTTCAAGGAGGAAGTGAGTGCAGTTGTAAATTCAATACAAGGCTCCTAGTACCGTGTCTGAAAAATGTTTTGGATTTGGCGGTTAGCATATCACTGTGGACTTGCTGAGAACAATTTTGATGAAGTGTTCTTTAACACTGATTCACTCTGTGACACAGTGGCAACTTTCTCTACAGTCCCTTAGTACTTTGTACATTATTGAAATTATGAGTGTGGGCATATGCATCTTCCATGAGATCAGGAAGGGCACCAAGGACAAGGACCTCTCCCGTTTCTTTATTTGCTCATTCTGTTTTTTTTTTTTAAATTTATTTTTGTATCACCAGAACATGGCACTATACGTGGCTTACTTAAGGGCTTAAAAATGAAAAGTCAAGCCTTATTATAAATTTTACTCTACAGCAAAAGGTTTTGTAAAGTATATTGTTAGTTTTCTGATTGTTCCAGAGATATGACATGAGTGTGTTTAGCCAAGGAGATTATATCTGTATCTCTCTATGTGTGTTTTAAGTTGCTAGATGGAATGGTGGTGCATTTGGAACTAAAGAAGAAGCATTTTTAGGTTTGAGGGAGCTTTTCATCAAACAGGTCCCGAATATAAATCATACCCTTGCCCAGTGAGATTCATTACCCCAGTTTCCCTCTGGATAATTCCGAGCTTCTTGAGTTTGTAGTCCAGATTCTAAGTGGCGTTCTGTTACTATGATTTGAGAGATCAAACCTCATCTTGGAAACTAAACATCTTAATTTGCATTTGATCCACATACTATATAATGCAAAGAGCCTAGCTACAGTCTGAAAGATTCTATTCGCTTCTCTTTTCAAGACCTTTCCTGGACCTAGTTTGAGCTAACTATCTAAGAATTGGGAGAGCCCAAGCTAATCTCTTGGGATCTATGGATTATGCATAGTTGAATTTAGTAATTCTAGTTTCTTTAGGAATTAGCTGTGTATTTTTTGGGTCTTTTTTTTTTTCTTTTAAAATCTGGCACTGATTTTTTTAAGCTGTCTTGCTACTCAGATTTTATTTTATTTTTTAATTTTAATGATTCACATTGGAATGCATGTATATCACCCACACTGTTCACTGTCAAGGTAATAACTTATGCTTGGCGGAGTACTCATTTTCTTAGGAGAAAGGTTATTTTTAGTATTTGTGGAAAGGTTCTCAAAGGAAATGTGAGCTTAGAAGTGATCACAAACCTCCTCGCCTCAGTTGTACATGACTGCTCACCAACTTGACTGGCATTTTTCTCTGAAACCTTCCAAGATAGCAGTGATAACTTGCTTTCCCTCTCTAACTAGAAACACAAAGCTTGTAACTTTTCTTTGTCCTTGTATCACTAAAGGGGTTAATTAACTTCGAAATGACAAAAAAAGGAAACTTCCTGATTTTAGTGGAATATCAATTTCCTAAAGCTATCATTGGAATTACCACTATTTAAGGACATTTGGATATGAATTACATATAATACTATAGGTTACTGTCAGTCCTTATTTGGAAAGAGGCAAAATATAAATAAATATTTTTTCAAGACATTTATGGTTGCTTTGCCAGGATTTATTTTAATCTTCACCTGAGGACGTGTTTACTGATTTGAGAGAGAGAGAGAGAGAGACAGAAACATTGATCAGTTGCTCCCGTATATGCCCTGACCGGGATTGAACCCACAACCTTTTGGGTGCACAAGATAACACTCCAACTAACTGAGCCACCTGGCTGGGGCAGCTTCGCCATGATTTAGTGAAGAGAGAGAGAGAGAGACAGCAAAATATCGAGAAAAGCATTTCTTTCTGTAAAAGAGTAGCTTATTCTCGTGTAGGGGGCACAGTGGTCATTCATAGATGGCCTTCTATTTCATACTCATTTTCATATTCATTTTCATGTTATTCTGAAATTTACACTTTCTGAAATAATTCTGATTTTCTGTATAGTAACCATTTAGGGACTAGGAAATTGGAATTCAGTTTCTATCCCCTCCCACAAAGTAGCCTCAGCACTTTTATTGTTCCGACAGTGGCCCTGTTGTCTTTGTATGTCTCCACATCGGACTCTTCTTTTATTTCTAAGCCGTGAAACCTAAAATTGATCATCTTACTTTTAGTAAGCTTCTGATTGCTTCAGAATACAGAGCAAGGGTTTTAGCTTTATGGAGGTAGTTATGGACCCTTTTGAGAGTCTGACGAAGAAACAGGTTTTGTACCCACAACAGTTTATATTACACACAAAATTTTGTTTACAGTTTTAGGAAGCTCATGGATCTCTTTCTCATTACCATCCTGTTCAAAAATACCTGGTATAGGTAGAGATAGGAAAACATCTGGGTATTTTTGTCCCTTTTTGGTGATGTTAACAGTGGTTTGTCAGCTCCATCACCATCTTTCACCCAAAATATTTCAGCGCTACTTTGCATAGACTCAAGTAATAAAGTTAAATAGCTGAAGCTCTTGTAACTCTTGAGAGCATGGACTGTCGGAAACTGAGAGCAAACACAGCTAGTAATCAAAACACATAGACAAGTGTAACAGCTATGTGGTAGGTATATTTTCTCATATTCTGGGGGTATCAGTGAGTATTTCTTTAGAGTTGTATGTTGCAAAGAAAATGGGGAGGAAAGCCCTGGCCATGGAGCTCGCTTGGTTAGAGGGTTGTCCCAATACACCAAGGTGTTGTGGGTTCGATTTCCAGTCAGGGCACAGACAAGAAGCAACCAATGAATGCATATAAATAAGTAGAAAAACAAATTGATGTCTGTCTCTGTCTGCCTGCTGTCTATCTCTCTCTCTCCCCCTTCTCTTTCCCTTCCCCTTCTCCTCTCTCTCCCTTTCTTCTCCCTCTTCCTCCTCTATCCCTCCTCTCTCCTTCTCTCCCCCCATTCCCTTCTCTCTCTCAAAAAAATCAATACATAAAATAAAAAAAGAAAATGGGGAGGGAAGAGGTCCCGCCTTCAAAAAATAAGAGAGAAATCTTTGCACTTGTATGAAACTAAATTTTCCCTGTGTTGTAAATGAGAGCATTGAGATGTTGAGTGGTTGGTTTAGGTTTTAAAACTGAAGTAGAGCCCTGGCTGGAGTGTATTACTCAGTGAATTGAGCTCTGGCCTGAGAACCAAAAGGTCTGCAGTTGGATTCCCAGTCAGGGCACATGCCTGGGTTGTGGGCCAGGTCCCCGGTTGGGGGTGTGCGAGAGGCAGCCACACATTGATGTTTCTCTCACACATCGCTGTTTCTCTCCCCCTTTTTCTCCCTCCCTTCCCCCGTCTCTGAAAATAAATAAAATCTTCAAAAAAAGAACCAAAGTAGAATAATAAATGCTGAATTCATCATCTGTAGTCTGGATTTTTAGCCATGAGGCAGGTCCTTATAGATAGGAGAGCCAGTATGCTCTAAGAAATTGAAGTTGTATTGGCTTGGTGAAGAAGGCCTATAACCTGTTTACAGCCTTTTTCTGTAGCATCATGCATTGCTATCAACATGAAAACTTGTCTGATAATTTTGCAGTTTTTCTCCATTAGTATTTTGAGAACCAACCTACCGGTGGCCCTGGGAGATTAGAGCTCTAGCAACTTGAGCTGCAGTCTTATCGCTCAAACTATTCTTGATTGTGGGCCAGCTCTGGCTGTATTTATGTGTCCTAAGCATCCTCATGGTTGACTTAGTTTTCTTTCTGGTTTATTTGTATTTGGCCCAGTCAGTTTGTGTAAGGACTCAGCTTCATTTTACATCTTTTAAAGGATAGGTGGCATATACTTGTGAGGTTTTAACTGAAAGAGACTTATTTGTTCATATAATAGCTTGTAATAGAGTAGGTATGGCATGAAAGCTTTACATGCACATGTGGTGTGGTTATTCTTTACATCTTGATAAACAGGTTTAACTCAGGGATCACCTCCTCTGTGAAGCCTTTTCTGGTTCATCTTTCCCTTTTACTTCCCAGAATCAACCACTTCCTCCCCTGTGCCTCTGCTGAACCCTTTATGTATTTTTTCACAAACAGTCTTTCCCATTTGTTTATAGTCTATCTCACTGCTAGACTATAAGCTTCTTGATGTGGTCTCTATCTCACTCATGTCTGTGTATAATGCCTGGCACATAGTAGGTACTAAATTAAGTTTTATGAATGAATGGGTGAATAAACAGTATAAACAATATTATAAAGCACTTAAGACAGGGATTAAAAACTCAGATGCCTTCAGGGTCCAGGCATAAACAAGTTGAGCAGACCTGGTTAGGGACTACGGTAACATGCCTTATCTAAAAGGAGCAGCTGTTGCTCAGCTCAGCCAGTTGGTGCCTTGTGGGAATGCTGACCCTGTGTTGCCAGATCTTTTAATTTTTTTCTATTGGTTTGAGAAATAGAAACATCAATTTCTTGTTCCACTTATTTAAGCATTCATTAGCTGATTCTTTAAAAAAAAATTAAATAGATTTGAGAGAAAGAAACATCACTTTGTTGTTCCACTTATTTGTGCATTCACTGGTTGCTTCTTACATGTTCCCTGACCTAGGATTGAATCCACTACCTTGGTGCATTGTGACAACGCTCTAACTAAGCGAGCTATCTGGCCAATGCCCGGATCTTTTAATCTTTTAAGAGAAGTTAGACATTTGGGTTTTTATATAAAATCTCTTGATTGTTAAAATGTTGTCAATTAAGAATTTAAAAAATTTAATTCAGGCATCATTTACATACAAAAAGTATATATATTATGGATGTATATAGCTCAATCCACTTTCACAAACTGGACTGATTTTTAAAAAAGATTTTCATCCAAGGACATGCTTACTGATGTTAGAGAGAGGGGAAGGAAGGGAGAAAGAAAGGGAGAGAAACACTGATGTGAGAAACATCAGTCAGTTGCCTCTTGCACACGTCCTGACTGGGGACCAAACCTGCAGCCTAGGCATATGCCCTGATTGGGCATTGAACCCGTGACCTTCTGGTGTTTGGGATGATGCTCCCACCAGCTGAGCCACACTGGCCAGGGCTGATTTGTGTGTGTGTGTGTGGGGGGGGGGCAAACAAAACTGAATAGACCTGCAAGCCACCAGTTTGCAACTTGTGACAAAGGCCACATGGTGGGGGGGTCAAACTCATTTTCACTGGGGGCCACAACAGCCTTGCGGTTGCCTTCAAAGGGCTGAATGTAATTTAGGACTGTATAAATATAACTACTCCTTAACAGTTAAGTGAGAGCTTGGTGCTGCCGCCGGGTAGAAACAAGGTGGAGGGCTGGATTCGGCCCGCAGGCCTTGCATTTGCCATCTGTGCCGTATGGGGAACTATATAATTTCATTAAGAATCACCCTAATAGGTAAGAGTGTCTTAAAGAGACGCATAAACCAAATGCAATGTGTGGAGCTTATTTGGATTCTGATTCAAAGAAATCAAATGTAAAAGAACATTTATGATGAAATGATTGGAAATTTGAGTATTGACTGGCTGTCTAATAATGTTAAAGAATTTGTTATATAGTTGTTTTTTTATAGACTTTATTTTTTTGAGCAGTTTAGAGTAAAATTGAGCTAAAGGTATAGAGATTTCCAGTATACGTGTGCCCCATGCACATGCACAGCGTCCCCCATCATCAACATCCTGCACTAGAGTGGTACACTGGTTACCCTCGATGAACCTACGTTGACACATCATTACCACACAAAGCCCATGTTCACATTAGGGTTCACTCTTGCTGTTGTACATTCTATGGGTTTTGGCAGTGTTATAGTATCATACATAGTTATTTTTTAAAAGAGTCTTTAGAGATTCATACTGAATAATTTCTGGGTGAAATGAAATGATTCTGGAGTTGGCTTCAGAATAATTTGGGAAGTGTGTAGAACGTTCAGGTTTAAGTGTTGATAATCATTGAAGCTGAGTAGTGGGTACATGGGCGTTCATTATATTAGTGCCTCTGTTTTTTAATACGTTTGAAATTTTCTACTTCCAAAGTAAAGCAGGAATCCCAAGTTAAACCTGAAGCATTATTTTTGGGGTCTAGGATAATGGAATGCCAATGCTGGTGATATTATAAATTTCTGAAACTGAAGTCTGCAAGAGTCATAGGATTTTCTGTTTTTCTTTAATAGGGCCTGAAAGTCAGTATACTAAGACTGCTCAGGAGATCGTGAATGTATGCTACCAGACGTTGACTGAGGTAGGTGGTAAAGAGGAGGTCCCTTTGGGATCTAGCTTTATGGAATCCCTTTGTTCCCTTGGGGGAGGATGCCTTCCTTGCCTGTCCTTTTTTAAAAATGTAACATCCTACCCCACCACCTCCACCCCACACCCCTTACTTTCTTCCCTGCTTTATTTTCCTACGTAGAACTAAATGTTTTTAACAAACTGTATAATTATTTACTTTAATTACCATGTGTCCTGCCTCTAGAATAGAAGCTTCATGAGGGACAGGAATTTTTGTCTGCTTTGTTGACGTTTGTATTTCCAGTGCCTAAAAAGCATGTTGAATGAATTCACTAATTTTCTTTCCCAGTATGATGAGCATTTGACTCAACTTGAGAAGGATATTTGTACAGCTAAGGAAGCAGCTTTGGAGGAAGCAGAATTAGAAAGCTTGGACCCAATGACCCCAGGGCCTTACACACCTCAGGTGAGTCTGAGGGCTAGAAACCTCCTCTTACAGTTTTCTTATTGGTTTGGGAAATTTGGAGCATATTAACAGATGTATTTACTGAGATACCCTTCTTCTCTGTCCTTCCTCTTCATATGCCTTTCGTGTGCTTTCTTGTCTTCTCAAAGGCTAAGGTGAGTGAGGGCCATGGGTCTTGGCGGCCTTGTTGAATTAGAAGAGGCAGGTGTGGGATGAGTGAGTGGGGTGGGGTCTTAGTTGTTTAAGCGGTGTTTAGGAATACCAGATTCCTGGCTACTATGGCCAGAGGCCTTCCTCTTGCGTCTTTGGAGCTCCCTTGCCTGTGAGTGATGGCTCTGGCACGTCCTTGGAGTACAGACTTCTCAGTGATAGACGCGGGCCACACTGCTCCTGTGCCTTATAAATGCCCGATTACTCATTCCCTCAGAGGTACCTAGTGTAGCTCAGATGTTGCCCATTTTCCTGGATTGACTCCCCCTCTTCGTAGAGGATGACAGGTAATATATATAATTTTAAATTTACATGCCCAAAGACGAGAGCAGGAGTGATAAGACATTTTTAGTGCCTCTGTTCTGAGCCTTGACTATAATGAGTATATTTCATCTATATTATACTTTCAGAGGGATGGCATAGTTGAAGAGTAGGACTTAGCAGAATATAGCTGGTACTTGTTCCATATTGGAGGCATTATGGTAAAGTGGAAAGTACATGAAATTTGGCATAAAATAGGCCTGGGTTTGAATCTTAGCTCTACTTCAATCTAGCTTTGTGAACTTGGGAAGTTAACCTCTCTCACTTAGTTTCCTCTTCTCTAAAATGTACTTTTCAAGATTGTTAGAGACATGAAATGAATTAATTTGCCTGGCACATAGTAGACATTCAGTAAATGTTTCCTTATCTGTACAAAAGTTGTCTACAGAGTTTTCAAAGGCCCTTTCAAATTTAATGAAATATTTTAATGCAGAATTCTCCCAATTCCCACTAGAAAACTTTTCCTCATTTTACTCCGGTTTTGCTCTGAACCGATAATGCAACCTATGTGATTTCTGTTGGATTATTGTTGTTTCTCATTCATGCACTTGCCCTGTCTATCTTCTACTCTCTCTTTCATCCCAAAACATAGGTTATTGAGAGGTTGCGTACAAAGAACCCTAAGATACTTCTTCCAGGCCCAGAACAAGGAAAGGTTTTTGGAGTGTGTAGGTAGATTGGGTCAAGGGGGCTCAGGGGAGTCATGTTGCCCAGGAAGGCTTTATTTGCTAATAGGCCTGCAGCTTCCACCAGGTGCCTTCTGGTAAGTTAAAGCCTGGGTTTCAGCCGTCATTCCCCAGGAGATTATAGCCACGAAGTGGTGCATGGTTTGCGTTCGTCTGTGATAGCGTAGGATCGTTCTTTGGTAAGTCAGAGCCTTGGACCCGAAAGTCTTCTTCCATCTTCTCTACCTCTCCCACACTATCGCAAATGGCTGAAGAAAATCTGGCAACTGTTCTTCCTTCCGAGCAGTAGCTGTAGTTTGGAGCAGTTAGAGGGTCTCCTATGAAGAACAGGATGTAGATGGTGCCTCTTCATTATTCCATTCACTCTCTCATCATTGCCTTCACCCATATATACATATTTTAAAATAGTAAGCCCAGTTCATTACATCTTAACCTGAGGAAGATGGGCATGAATGATTATTCTTACTCATTACTAGTTTCAAACCCAAATGTTTCTAAAGAGGGTTGCATAAGTTTAGCCTAGTACAATTCCAGTCGTATAGAAACATAGCACTAATCATACTTTACTTCCAGCTCTAATTGGTGGTGCTCAGTCATTTTCATGCAGCCATTTTTCACCAAGCTTGTATTGCATCATACATTCAGTTTAACACTTTATTTAAAACTGCTTACTTTGCAGTTTCATAAAGAAGAAATAAGTTACCTAAAATGAAGTTCATGACTCAGAATCAACCACTGTGAACATTTTGGTGTGTTTCTTTCAAATCTGCGATGTGTATGGTTGCACGCGCATGCACTCGCGTGTGTGTTTCAAGACAAACTTAAAGTGAAATTGGTCAAGATGCTTTTGGATGTTGTTTTCACTTCACATTATACTAGGGGCACGTTATTTCACTAACTGGTCTTTGAAAACAGGATTTTTTGTAAATAGCTGCATAATATTTCTGCCCTCAGAGAACTCTTCTATTTCTCCAGCTTGTTCTTTATTGGTCCCTCCTTCCCTATTGTCACTAAATAAGTCCATTTGCTAAATCCTTATTCTCTGCAGCAGAAGGAAGAGGGAAGAATGTATCTACAATGTTTTGAATACCAGGCATTGGGTATTACTTATGAACTTATGTATTTCTTAAATGTCCCAACAACCTTGTGAGGTAGACATTATCAACCATGTTTTACAGTTGAGGAAAGCAAGACTTGGAGAGATTCAGTACTTTCTTAAAGTTACTCAGTCAGCAAATGGTGGAGCCAGGACTCAAACCCAGGACAGTTTACTCTGAAGCCCATGCTTTTTCACCGCACCATTTTGCCTCACAGCATCCTCCGATGCGCTCTCATTTGGGATTGAAATTTCTTGATCCCATTTCCTATTAAAAGGCAAGTCTAAGCTAATCCAAATAACACTGGTATGAAGCCCTGGGCCTAAAAACGATAAGGCGAGGCTTAGAAGAAACTAGGTTATTGACCAGAAAAGCTGTTAGTACATAGAATTGTCCTATAACTTTGATGCTTTTCTGCTTCAGGTATCTAATGATCATATACGTTAGATGCCTCTCTGCTAGAATGAACAACATCTGTAAGATTTCCCAAAACCTCTCCATAAAGTTATTTCAAGCTATGTTTTCTCTTTAAATGGATTGGTCTGCATGATCTTTTTGTGCAGTGAGTACACCAAAGGGGAATTCTCTGTCGTCCTTACTCCTTTTCCTAAATAGAAGCTAAGTTGTATGATTTGTGCCACAGCCTCCTGATTTGTATGATACCACCACATCCCTCAGTATGTCGCGAGATGCCTCTGTATTTCAAGATGAGAGCAATATGTCTGTCCTGGATATTCCCACTACCACTCCAGAAAAGCAGGAGACACAGGTAGGATATTCTTTTTCTCTTCGTGAGATTGGTAGTATGCTTTGGAGCAGGGAATGGGGTGATATCTGACATCTGTCGAGGATAACTGAACTCCTCGGCCCTGGGAATGCAGGTTAAGAATGTAATTTCAAAGTGGGATCGTGGCATGTCGCATGATGCACCAGTGCCACAGTGGGCTGGGCAAGGAAGACTGATGTAGATATTGAAAGGTATGATGATGAGGAGGAGGAAGAAGATGGGAAACCTAAGACTCCAGCCCCAGTGCGTATGCTTGCAGGAAGCTTATGGTTACATTACACCTTTATGATATAGGAGCCCCACCAATAGAGGGCAGGCCAAATCCCAGGTCAAGACCCAATGTCAGAGGGTCTCTGTAGCAAGTCCCAGTCTGACTTGGAACCAGTTAAACAAGTCTGTCCACCAAAATTGCTGTTTACTGTCTAGCTGCATGGGCAGAGTCAAGTGCAGCAGAACTTTGGGGAAGGCACAGATGTGAAAGTATCTGAGGATCAGAGCAGCCTGACAGGTGACTAAAAAGACCAACTGTATTCAGAGACTGTTCAGAATTATTGCCCTGCTACTCTACTGTATGTATGCTATAATCTAAATTCAAGTTATTTATAAAAGTAGATTAAAATTTTTTAATTGGCCTTTTCTAAGCAGTATCAGAAGATACTTTTTAAAAAATATTTTATTGATTTTTAGAGAGAGGGGGAAGGGAGAGAGAAAGAGAGGGAGAAAAACATCAAAGTGTGGTTGCCTCTTGTGTGCCTCCTATTGGGGACCTGGCCTGCAACCCAGGCATATGCCCTGACTGGGGATCGAACTGGCGACACTTTGATTTGCAGGCTGGTGCTCAATCCACTGAGCCACACCAGCCAGGACTCAGAAGATACTTCTGATCTGAAGTCAGAAATTCTATCAGCTCATCTCAATCAGGATTCCACTGGAACGTACAAAACCCAGACGGGTTTTTCTATCCCAAAGAGTCTTAATCCAAACTAAGAAAAGCTTGGGTTAGAAAGGAAGAGTCTCCTTGTGATGATATAGTAGGAGTAGACCAAGGACCTTCCTGTTCTTTGGATTTTTTACCCTATCGGTGATTTCCAAAGAATAAATGGGAAAAATGCACATGGTTTGAGCTGTGTAAACAGCCCCCACTAGCTGTGGGGTTGACTGGGATATCAGCGAGGAGTATCCGTCCTGGGTGAGAGCCCTTGTTAACTCCTCCTACAGGCACGTCTCTCAATGATGTGCTATTTGTGTTCCTTACTCAGATGCGCCAGGGCCGAGGTAGGCTGGGCGAGGAAGACTCTGATGTAGATATTGAAGGGTATGAGAATGATGAGGAGAAAGATGGGAAACCTAAGACTCCAGCCCCAGTGAGTATGATTACAGAAAGCTTGTGGTTACATTATACCTGTATATGCTAGGAGCCTAACCAGTACAGGGAAGGCCAAATCCCAAGGCGATATCAGAGGGTCTCTATAGTGAGTCCCAGTCTGACTTTAATCCTTGGAACCAGCCAAACAAGTCTGTCCACCAAAATTACTTGACTTCTTGTGAGGCAGCACGGGGGGCTGGTGGTGGCTTCTGGTCTCTTACTTGGGTGATTGATGGGACCTTGACCCCCGACTCATCTTATCCAGGAAGGTGAAGATGCAGATGGTGATCTTGCAGATGAAGAGGAAGGAACCGTACAACAGCCTCAAGCCAGCGTCCTGTATGAAGATTTGCTTATGTCTGAAGGAGAAGATGATGAGGAAGATGCTGGGAGTGATGAAGAAGGAGATAATCCTTTCTCTGGTAAGTCATGCTCTTTGCTTCTGTTCCTGTATAGCTCACCATAGCACCCTCAGGATTGGGTAGGAAGCTCTTGGCCACATATTCTTTCTTTTTTTTACCCTCACCTGAAGACATGCTCATTGACCTTACAAAGAAAGGAAAGTAAGGAGAGAGAGACAGACATTGATGTGAGAGAGAAACATTGACTGGTTGTGTCTCACATACACCCGACCGGGGACCAAACTCATAACCCAGGCATGTGCCCTGACTGGGAATCTACCTCTCAGTTTATAGGGCGATGCTCCAACCAGCTGAGCCACACCAGCCAGGGCCACGTATGCTCTTTTAATGAAGTCTTACTAACAGACCTCACAGTACTGAGGACTACTCATAGGCTGATCAAATTCATTAGCCTTAGAGGAAGTGAAGAATAACAATACAGGAGATACAGAAGATGACAGTGGGAAAAGGCAGTGCCTAAGTAGCACCTTTAATGTGAATACTTCAAAAAAAACCAGAAGTGTCACATGTGGCATTAGGGAAGGAAAAGGAAGGAAAAAGATACTTCCTTGTGACGTTTTGTGGGTCAATGGCAATGACAGGAGAAAAGTACAGGAGGAGATGACAGGAGAAAAACAGATGGATGGACTGAGGTGGAAAGGGAAGTGGTTATTTGGATTCAGTTTCTAAGCTATAGATCTTGCTAGTGTTGACCCTGGCACTCCTCTGAGGTGAGGAGTCCAGGCAAGAGCCTGTATAGGTGTGTAGCATAACCAGTTTTGTAGACCAAGCCAAATATGCTAATTCTGTCAAGCTTATCTCAGAATCTGTCTCTTTTCACAGCTATCCAGCTGAGTGAAAGTGGAAGTGACTCTGATGTGGATTCTGGTGGGATAAGACCCAAACAACCCCGCATGCTTCAGGAGAACACAAGGATGGGCATAGAAAATGAAGAAAGCATGATGTCCTATGAGGGAGACGGTGGGGAGGCTTCTCATGGTTTGGAGGATAGCAACATCAGGTAATCGACAGCAACACGCCACAGGGCTGTGGCCTCAGTGCCCAGCTATGATGTCAGAGGGCCCAGCATCAGATTACATTCATCCATCAAACATTTCCTGAGTGCCTACAAGGGCCAGGCACTGTGCTAGGCCCTTGGGGATACACAAAGGAGCAAGACATCCTGCCCTTGAGGAGTTCACAGTCTAGTGGAAGAGACTGATACAAACTAAATCATTGCAAATACAACGTGATAAGTGGTATAGCATAAGTTAAGTACAAAGTGCCAAGTCATCACTGAGGAGAGAGTCTCACCCTGCTTGGCAGTAATCGAGAAGTTTCCCAGACGAGGGAACATTGGAACTGGGTTTTTCAAGATGAATAGGAATCTACTAAGTAAATAAGTGGCAGCAGGTGAGGAGATCCTTAGAGATGAAATAATATGTTCAGACGCACAGAAATGTAACATGTATGTTCCAGAGGGAGGGGAGAGTATTGGGAGTTGTGGCTCCAAAAACAGCAACGTTTTATGTTGCAGAAGACCTTAAATGACGTGCTAAGACATTTAGCTTTGGCGTAATAGGAATCATTATCTAAGGAAAAGGAAATTAACCTCAAATTTGTGTGTTAAATAACTCTAGGACAACAATAACGATCTCAACTAGTATCTGTTAGAGAGGGGGAGGAAGGGGCATGGTCAAGACCTAGGTAGCAGGTAGATCGATTGTATTTAGGAGGTAAGGAGATCAAGTATATAATGAAAAGGAATGCCACTGAGATGTAGGAACAATGAAGAACAGGCATTTGATGAAGTGGAAAGTAGGAAAAAAATGAATCTGTTTGGACATGTTGGATTTAAGGTATATGCACATCCAGCCAGAGGTAACCAGGAAGCAGTTATAGTCTTTCATTCATTCAGCAGATATTTATCACAGGTACAAAAGAGACTACAATATAGTCCCTTCCTCCAAGTTCGATCTGATAGGAAACCTAAAACAGGTCAACAGATGACTGGTCACAGTATAACATGAAAAGTGCTGTAATAGGCGACCACGGGATTTTTCTGGGACTTGGGTGGGAGTGGGGTAGGGGACCTAGTTAGAGAAGGAAACTGAGCTAAATAAGAAATCAAAAATTTTGAAAATGTGCATTTCCTCTGGCTCCCAAATACCATATCTAGGAAATTCTATGGGAATAATAATACTTGTATTGGGATGTTTGTACAAGGATGTTTGTCACAGCGCTGTTTCTAATAGTGGGAAGATTGGAGACAGCTTAAATGTCTTAGTGAGACTGTTAAATAAATCATGTTGCAGCCATACAGTGGAATACCGTGCAGCTATTAAAATGATGCTATTGGTGTATGTTTATAAAGATGTTCACTATAATCATTCGTGAGAAAAGCAGATTCCTAAAGAGTTATGTAGAGTATTCTAATTTTGTAAATAAAAAATGTTTAAGCATCTAAGTGAAGTGCATAGGAAAAAATTGGAAGGTCATATACTAAAAGATTATCTCTGGGTAGTGGAGTTATTGGTGATTTTTCTTTTTTTCTGATTGTATATTCTAATTTTTTAAACCAGTGAACATGCATTATTTGTGTGATGTTTTTAAGTAAAATTAAGAATAAACAAACAAACAAAAAATAAAGCACACTCTGGCAGAAGTGTGAAGAAGTCATTGGAAGAGAGGAAGACTGGAGGCATGAAGACGATGAGTTCAGTGGTGCAGGCCAGACACAGCAAAGGGCTAGCTCAAGGCATGAAGAGTAGGGATGGAAAGGAGGGGATAAAGACAAGATATATTGAAGAGGTAGACTCTCTAGGACTGTTGACCAGTTGGGTATGTAGATGGCTGAAGCTGTAAGTGGTAGGTGAAACTCTGAGGCTGTCAGAGTGTTGATGGTCACATGAGCTGACAGTGTGTTGTTCAGATAACAGGGCAGTTTCTTTCAGATTCTTCTGTATATCCAGTTGGCAAGTTGATGTTTTTGAACAGGATCATTTCTTTCTCAGGGACCCGTAGAACAGTTCAGAACCAGTCATTTTAGTGTCCAGGGGAAGTGAGATGGGCTGATCCCTTGGTGGCACCAAGAATGGGACTGGTCAGCTAGAGGATGGTGCCCGAGCATGAGAGATGACATGTTTCTCTTCTTAGTTATGGGAGCTATGAGGAGCCTGATCCCAAGTCGAACACCCAAGACACAAGCTTCAGCAGCACCGGTGGGTATGAGGTATCAGAGGAGGAAGAAGAGGAGGAAGAGCAGCGCTCTGGGCCGAGTGTACTAAGCCAGGTCCACCTGTCAGAGGACGAGGAGGACAGTGAGGATTTCCACTCCATTGCTGGGGACAGTGACTTGGACTCTGATGAATGAGGCTTCCTTTGGGCCTCCTTGGTCAGCCTTCCTTGTTCTCCAGCCTAGGTGATTCAATTTTTTTATATTAATATTTGTACAGTGTCTGATCCTGAAATCACCAGATTAACTAACACCTTAGCCTTTAAAAAATAGTAAATGACAATGAATGAATCGCCTATCCTGATCTCCCTGGGGCAGTGGCACCTTTTGAATTAAAATCAAGCAATCCCTTTCCCCCACCACTGATAAAAATAGCACAATCTCCTGCTTCTCCAGTGCCCACCTTTAACCTCACATACTGCTCTTGGTATCATTTTTCCCCTGGGGAAGGTGGAGAAATTATGAACAGACTAATAACTTTATGTCCTCTTGTTGTACCAGAAGTTTTCCAAGCATGGTATCATCTCAGTTTTCCAGCAGGCCGGAACAGGTGACAGCCCCCCTGCTGCGACAGGGAATTGGGTTCTTTCTGGTGGGCTCTATGCCACACTGAGCACATAAACCTATTGGACACGTTGCCCCTTATTTTATTATTTATTTGATTTTGCAATGCCTCGTTCCTAAATGGGTTTGAGGCACATGATTATAAATCTTCGAAACAGCCTGTGTGCCAGAACTGATAATGTTGCCGTGAAAATGTGTTCTGTCCCCTACCCCCAGGGGAAATGATAGGAAAATGGTAAGTTCCTCAGGGCAAAGGCTGTGTCTTATGTTTCTTTTCATGCTTAGGATATGGTTCTGTGCATAGGAGGTATTCAGTAAATGTTCCGAGAATTATAAAATTCTCAACAGATTTGTTGCTGAACATCTGCTTCATCATAAGTACTCTATCAGATCCTTGGGGTGCAAAGCTAAGTAAGACACACTCCTTTTACCCAAAGAGCTCACCATCAAGTTGGGGGAGTCAAATTCAAAACACATTAATGAAGCCTTACAGTTCTGTGAGGTAAGTGCAATGAAAGAGCTAGCTATAAAGTACAGGGGAAACAGGAGTGATCATGTCTGAAGCAGTCAGGGAAGTCTTCCTGGAGGTAATTCTCAAGCTGATTGTTGAAGAATTAGTAGGAGCTTGCCAGATGGGGAAGTTCAGGCAGGGCGTAACATGAAGGGAAAAAGCTGAAGTCTAGAAATGGCCGAGTGTGTTCCTAGTTTGTTTGTTTGTTTGTTTGTTTGTACCTGCCTTGTTCCAAAAAGGATTTAAGGTGGTTTAGTTCCAGTCCTTTAATGCTGGAATGGCTAGAGATGAGACTGAAAGATGGGCAGGAACCATGTCAGGAACTTTGACTTTGATGCTAATGAGTGTGAATTCTATATTTTAGGAAATGAGGAGCTCTAGGGGAGTTCTGTATCAGGTTTGTGTTTTAGAAACTTCTGTATGTTGAGTCAAGAAAGAAATTGAAGACTTGTCACAAATAATGATGCCATTTTTATAACAGACACGATCGTGTATATGTACGTATTTATATTGTATGTACTTGTGTGTCCAAAGGAAAAAGTCTAAAAGGACACATACTGAACCGTTCACAGTGATGATGTCTGAGGAATGGGATTGGAGGTGGGGGGCTATATGGTTGTATGTTTACTGGGTGTGATATTGTGCTTTTATTTCTGTATTGTTTGAATTTTTTACAAGTATGTATTATTTTTGTAATAAAAATGTTTTTTTAAAAAAATCAAGCAGTATTGTGGAGACTGGTTTGGAGGGGAACAAATCTAGTTCAAGTACAGTCAAACCTCAGTTCTCGGACACTTTGGTTCTTGAACAGCCTTCTGAAACCAATTAAATTCGAGAACTGAGATTCCAGTGTAAAGGGGTAATGGAGCCCAAACTAGGGCTGTGGCATTAAGACGGGAGGAGCAGGATGAATCTGAGATCTTTAGGAGGTAGAATCAACATGACTTGATGACCAATTGGTATTTGGGGGTGGAAGAGGATGAGGAATGGAAGATGGCTTTTAGGATTTTGGTTTGGGTGAGTGCGTGGGTACAGGGTACTCATACATTCATTCAACGTTTATCAAGCCACCTGTTTTTAGCAAGCAGCCTGCTAGATGCCGATACAGAAGTAAGATACAGTTTCCAATTGCAGACAACTTAGATCTAGAATGAGAGGTAGATACATGAATAAGTTTGTTTGTTTGTTTATTTATTTATGTATTTATTTATTTAAAAAAATTTATTTCTTTATCTTTAGAGGGGAAGGGAAGGAGAGAGAGAGAGAAGGAGAGAAATATCAGTGTGTGGTTGCCTCTCATGTGTCCCTTGCCGGGAACGGGCCCGCAACCCAGGCATGTGCCCTGACTGGGAATCGAACCACGATCCTTTGGTTCACAGGCCCGTGCTCAATCCACTGAGCTACACCAGCCAGGGCTATTTATTTATTTTTTAAAAGACTTTATTTTTTAGGGGGAGAGAGAAAGGGAGAGAAAGGGAGAGAAACATCAATGTGTGTTTGCCTTTTATGCGCCCCCTACTGGGGACCTGACCCGCAACCCAGGCATATGCCCTAGATTAGGAATTGAACTGGCAACCCTTTGATTCATAGGCTGGGACTCAACCACTGAGCCACACCAGCCAGGGCTTGAATAACTTAAGTTTAATAAAAAGTGATCATCGCAATATATACTTACAAGGTTCTGTGGCGAGAGGAAGGACTTACCAGCTCTGCTTTATGGAGTAAGAATGCAAAGGCTTCCAGAGGAGACCCTTGAGATAGAGTAGGAAGGAGTTTCCCAGACAGTTTTAGGGGTGAAGGGGGCATTCTGGGCAGGGAATAATGTTGAGGGGCATGGAACTACATGGTCTGCTGTTCATGGACAGAGTAGTTTTAGATAGGTGGAATAGAGAGATCGTGCAGTATAGAGGGATTACAAGGTTCAGGATTAAATGTTCATTTTAGAGAGATCACTCTGGCCGCAGTGTGAAAATGGATGGCCTGGGGAGGAGTGAGGCCAGAGGACAGGTAAGGGAGACTTAAACTGGCCGAGGCGTTGGCAGTAGGGGGAAGGAGAAGTGCGTCTTGGTGACTGACTGGATGATGGAAAGGAAGTGGAACCTAGAGTTCTGACTTGGGTGACAGGATAAATGGTGGTGACATTCTTTGAATAGACAGATCAAGGGTGGAAGGAGAAGAAATAGCTAAGCTCGGTTGAAAGCATGCAAGTTTCAAGTATGATAGCTATGAAATTTAGGATTTGTGCAACCTTGGGAGTAGATGAGATCACCCAGAATGTGTGTGTAGGCCCAGAAGAGCATGGATGGACAGAATTGCAGTGAAGACCAATATTTAGCGGGGGGCAGGTGAGAAATGGAAGGAAAGCCTGAAGAGCGACATTTTTTTCAAACCAAGGAGGGAGTTTTAAGGCAATACATATGCGCGCAGTGTTAAAATAGTGAGATTGGAATCGGCCAGCAGTAGGGTGAGGAGCAGATGGAAGATGAAATGACAATAGAGATTATAGACTGTTCTTTCAAGAAGGTAGGCTGTGAGGAATAAAAAAGGGAGAATCTTAAGATGGAAGAGAAAGCTGCTTACCTAGGCTTAGGGTAGAAAGCAACGGAGGAGAGTTTAGAAAAAAAGCAAGAGAGGACAACTGTGGGCAAGACCTCTGTGAAAACGGGAGGGAATGTGGGTTGCCATAGTTAGCATTCCTTCCTGTAGGAGAAGAGATCTTGCCCCTGAGATAGAGAAAAGGGATGGAGGTAGTTACAGATAAGTGTGTAGATAAGGGAGAGGAGGTTGCAGGAGTTCATACTTTATAGCTTCAGTTCTTGTGAGAAAAGTAAAAGTGGGATGGAAGCTTGCAAACCAGCTAAATGTCCATCAGTAGAGCAAAGATGTTGAATTACAGTGCATCCATTCAGTAAAAAAAAAATGCAGCTGTTAAAAAACAATGAGGAAAAATCTGTATGTGCTAATATGAAAAGATAGTCTTTTTTATTATAGTTTCAGATGTACAACCTAATTCAGCATCCATATATGCTACGTGATCCCCCCCAAAAGTAGTTCTATCCATCTTCATGCAGTTCACCCCTTTTACCCCTTTCGCCTACGCCCTTTAACCTCCTGTCCCTCTGGTAACCACCAACCTGTTCTCTGGATATATGAGTGAGGTTTGCTTGTTCATTTTTCTTTAGATTCTTCATATAAGTGAAATCATACGGCAGTTCTCTTTCTGACTTCATTTAGCATGGTACTCTCAAAGATATTCTTGAAAAAATAAGTGATACATTTTAGGAAGCATTTAATTTCATTTGTTTGGAGGACAAAGAAGATATAGATCCATGTGTGCATATTCACAGAAAAGATTTGCAAGATACAGTTCAAACTCTTGTTCTTTTCACTGTAAACCCTCTGTTAATGTTTAAGTATTTCTTTTTTTTTTCCCCATGGTCCTTGAGGGAAATGGGAGCTGGAGCTATGGATCCAGAAAAGGAATGCTGGGTATTGAATGCACCAATGAAGTTAGGGAGCATTAATTTAAAATGGTACCAATCTACTTCATTATGTGATTCTTCTCCAAAGGTACTTATAAACACAGCTGGCAGGATGTAGAAGCAGGAAAAGGGAATGCAGTTTGAGGTGAAGACCTGGCTAAGAGAGACAGAAGGATGAATGAATTTCCTTTCAATAACCATTTCTTGACTACTGTGTACCAAGCACTGTGCTGGGGACAGTGTTGGAGCTGGACAAGTCCACACAAGAGTGCGATAAATGAAATGGTAGATGCAGTGTTGTGTAAAGGTGCAGAGGGGGGCGAGTGGCGCCAAGTCTGGAACTATGGGGCGTAGACCTTCTCAGAAATGACTAGGATGAGTTAGCCAGGGTAGGAAGGCATTGGGGGTCGGGAATGGGCATTATTCCAGGCAGAGGAAAGATTACGTGACTACCATAGTTCAGGATGGCGCACGTGGAAGGGGCTGGTGAGAACAGAAACTAGAATTGGCCAGGGGTCCAGATCATGGAGAGCTTCGCAGCCTTTGGTAAAAAATTCGGACTTCATCCTAAAGGTGATGGGGCTCTGTTGAGGGACTGGGGTGACTTGAGCAGCAGTTGGGAATATGGCCTGCGGTTTAGGCAAAATGTGAATCAGTCGTAAGGCAAGAACAGTAGATAGAGATGTGAGCGAATTTAGGAGGTAGACTGTCCAAGTGATGCATTAAATGTGGGGGATATTTGGTGAAGCAAAGGGTCACCAGTTCGATTCCCAGTTGGGGCACATGCCTGGGTTGTGGGCCAGGTCCCCAGTGGGGAGCATGTGTGGGGCAACCACACATTGATGTTCCCCCTTCCCTTCCCCTCTCTAAAAAGAAATAAAATCTTAAAAAAAATAAATATGGGGGATACTTCAGTCAATTAGTCAATAGATATTGATTGAGTCTAGTGCAGGGGGAGTCAAACTCATTTTCACCAGGGGCCACATCAGCCTTGCGGTTGCCTTCAAAGGGCTGAAATAATTTTAGGACTGTATACATGTAACTACTCCTTAAATTGTATTCAGCCCTTTGAAGGCCACCACAAGGCTGATGTGGCCCCCGGTGAAAATGAGTTTGACACCCCTGGTCTGGTGGGTACCAGGTATTATTCTGGGTGCTCTGAACACAGCAGTGAATAAAAAACCCCTCCCCTCAAAGAGCTTAGAATTTTAGTGGGGGAGGTAGATGGTAAATAAGAGTGACAAGTACTGTGAAGAAAAGGCAGATGTGTGAGGATGCTAATGTAATGGTCCAGGAAGGCCTTGTTGAGAGGCCGTCACTGGCTTAGAAATACACATGCATTACTTTGATAAAATTCAAACAGTTTTTAGAAATTTGAAAAGGTAAGCCAAGAAAGAACCCCAAAAGTTACTTTTGAAGGACTAGGCAGAGAAGTATGAGGAAGCCAGGTCATGCTGTGTTTAGGCAAAGGGCAATTCTAAAGGAGGGAATGGTCAGCAAGGGCCAGCGCTTGCAGAAAGGTCGCCAGATAAGGACTGAAATTTGTCATTTGGACGTGGCAGTTGCTGAGCCTGGAGAAAATGGTTTCTTTGGATTGGTGGGTGCAGAAACCAGATGTCCAGTGGGTTGAAGAGTTGAATGTGAGGAAGTAGGAGCCACTTGATTTGACTAAATCATAACCATCAGTCACTGTGCCAGCCTCTGACTTCACTGAATCCTGCGCCACCTGACAAAGGTATTATTATTCCCATTTTACAGATGAGAAAAGTGGTTTGGGGGCCAAAGGATAGAGGGGTTAGCCTAGGACTAGAGAAGGACCACTTTTCAGTTAAGACCAGAGAGATGGACAAGCAGTAGGAAGGGGGCAAACCACGCCCCTGGGCACTATAGACCCTAAAAAGGAGTTTTGTCTTTATCTTGAAAGTAGTGGGAAACTTTTCACTGGGAGTGAGGTGGAGCTTGAGAGAATAACTTTAGGTTTGTGTTTCCAAAATTTTGGCTTTTTTCCACATCAGTGTCAAGATAGTCAATTTTTTCCTATTGGTAGTTTAACCTTCTTTTGCAATTCCAGAGTCTTAGGTATTACAGCACACTTATTTGCCTAAATACAGTCTAATTTTTTTCCTTGACTTTGAGGACAAATGACTGGTGTACTTGTTAAAAAATACTGCTTCATAGGCTCCATTTCTAGGGAAGAAGACTGGTGGTCTATTTTGCAGAAGGCCTGAGTGATTCTTACCTGAGAGGCTTGGGAAACTGATCAACATTTCCAAATTAATGTTACCCTCAGCTGTTCTTAAACTAGTGTACATCAAAATGGGAGTAGAGGTTACCTATTAAAAATTTAAATTCCTTGGCTTGGAATGTGCATTTTTCATATGCACACCTGTAATTCTGATGCATGTAGTCATTGAAGCAGTAGTAGCAACAATATTAATAATCCTTTGGTAAATATAAGTTATTTAGAAGAAATATAGAATTACAATATTTTACTATCAGGTATATAATATTACAAACATATCCTTGACTTTTTGGTTCATAATAACTTCATAGTCAAGGATTCTAAAAATATTACCTTTAATATATATCTTATCTCTTTATAAATATCATGCATAAACTGTGACAATTTCAATTACATACAAATTATAAATTCTACAAATTGCTTTAAGTAGATGTAAGACTTTCAAAATAATTTCTCTTAAATTTTGCTTATGTAGGTTTGGATTTTCTACATTTTGGGGACTTGGCATCCAGTATTTTCAATCAACTCCAAATTGCAGCTCTTCAGCTTATTAAGATATTTGTTTGTTGTAATTTATTGTAAAATAAAAATGTGTTCTTGTATCTGTGTTTCTCTCTCACCAATATTGTCCAAGTAAGACTTTTTATCAACCAAAAATTTGACTCAGCTATCTATAATACAGGGTGGGGCAAACATAGGTTCACAGTTGTTCATATGGAAAACAATACAATAATTAATAAATAATAATACAAGAATAAACTGTGTTTTGCATACTTACAACTGTAAACCTACCTTTGCTTCACTCCGTATATGTAAAGAGGGGTCAAATAGCAGAGTAAGCAAAATTAATTTACTTTTTAGTAGGTGGAAGGTATGTCATATCAGCGATCGTAAAATTATTCACTCTTCCTTTGTTTTTTTTCTTTTTATGAAATGAGGAATATTTTAAGGGGAGGAAAAAGCTATATTGGGAAACTGGGAGCAAATAAATGCTCCAAACTAGAGAGATGGTTAAATACTTAGAAAGAAAATGAATTCATAAATGAGAAATGAAGATTGCTAGGGTACCAGATATATTTCGCTTCACTTACCAACTGTAACTATGTCAGAAGAAAGTATATCAGTAGGAAGTGTATTAGAGGCTGTTTATTTTAGGCAACTCACTTCCTAAATGTCTTTATTCTAAATTTTGACATCCTGCCTATCTTTAAAGTAATGTCAGCATAGTCACATATTATGACTATGAAGGCAAGAGTTTAAACCAGACTTTGTTTTCTTTGTTTCTTTCTCCCAGTCAAAGGTTTTAGATTCTCAAGGTGGGAGGTGGGGGGGGGCCGCATACCTTGTAGACGTGGCCAAGAAGCTCATCAGAAATCTGGGAGGAGGATTTTTTAAAAAGCCTCTCAAGTGATAGGAAGGCCTGCTCCCCTCTTCTCTGATCCCTGATTAAGAAGTTTTCCAATATTGCAAAAATTCTTACGTCCCAATATTTAAATTTAAAACCAAATTGATTCCTTGTCAAATAAGGAATTTTCAACCTTCTACCTTTGTTTTGCTTTATCAAACAGCTTTCAGTCTACTGAGCAGTGGTTAAAGTTGTGGCTCTTGTCCTGGCTGGTGTGGCTCAGTGGATTGAGTGCCAGACTGCAAACCAAAGGGTCACAGGTTCGATTCCCAGTCAGGGCACATGCCTGGGTTGCAGACCAGGTCCCCAGTAGGGGCTGCGCAAGAGGCAACCACACATTGATGTTTTTTCTCCCTCTCTTTCTTCCTTCCTTCCCCTCTCTCTAAATATAAATAAATAATATCTTAAAAAACAACAACAACAAAAAAGGATGGCTCTTAACTTGGTTAGGGGGTATGGACAATTTTGAAAATATGGTAAAAGCTGTGAAATCTCCCTCTAGAAAAAAATATAAATGCATGCAAGGTTTTATATATAATATTGAGTGGTTCTTGGACTCTCGATTAAGAAGCAAGTTTAAAAAGAGATATAGTCTGAGGTTTAAAGTAATTTTCTCTCCAAAGGTGTATAAGTCTCAAACAATAGAGCATAATTTAAATATTCCTAAATCTTAAGAAAAAAACCATAAGCAAGTTACAGGTGGGATTGTCAATTTGCAATGGAAAAGTTGGAGCAGCACAAGTTCTTTCTCTTGAGGTAGATTTCCAAGTCATTCCACTTCCTCCGACCTTCTAAAAGACAGCTGTAACTCCAGATTCCAGTAGAATCTCTTTGTGGAGGAAAAACCATTTCAATGAGAACCCACATTTCAGATCCAAGTATCTTAGAAAAAAGTGTAGTGTGGTGGTTTCCGATACAGGTGTGAGTGCCGTACTGTGGCTTCCACAACTTACTAGCTATGTGATCACGAACAGTTAACTCAGCTACCTGACAGGGGTGTCGTGTAGTGAAAAGTAAAGGAGATTTAGCACGTGAAGTGCTTAGCACAGCGCCAGACACATAGTACACACGCAGTGTTAGCTATTCTGAATAAGTAATAGCTCGTATTTTAAACCAATTTAAGCTAGTCTAACTCCTGAAAGTGAAACCTTGATGTTAAATTCCATACACGAGTTAGTCTTCTTGCATTCTCCTCCAAGTAGAAATCCTCAAGAGAGGAGTGTTTGTCAGAACTACATGAGAGACACTTCAAACTCCCATTGCCTCCATTAACCTTCCCCACATTCAGATTTGCTTCCACTACCACCCAGAGTTATATTATCCCCTTGGCTGACAGCCAGTGCCAGAGATGGAGGTGGGGGTGGGTGGGCACTGGTACAAGTGAGAATGTGGAAAGGGCCCTGGCTGGTGTGGCTCAGTGGATTGAGTGCTGGCCTGCGAACCAAAGGATTGCTGGTTCGATTCCCAGTCAGGCCACATACCTGGGTTACAGGCCAGGTCCCCAGTAGAAGGCACGCAAAAGGCAACCGCACCTTGATGTTTCTCTCCCTCTTCCTCCCTTCCCCATTCTCTAAAAATAAATAAATAAAGTCTTTTTTAAAAACTAAAATATAGATAACTCCTCTACCTTTATATAATTGAAGTCTCTACTGCTTCTCTAAAAAGGCCTGAAGTTTTTTCTTCAGGAGATTCTTTATGCTTATTCCAAGTTTTGGGATTTTCAGTAAGGATGCCATTCATTTCTATTATTCTGCTTTCATAATAGTAATTTCAATAGCTACCATTTATTGACCAGGTAACATGACATACCATGTTTTATGCATTAGGTTGAACCATATGAAAAACAATTTTGTATGTCAAAATGAGGCTGCATATTGGCAATTTCATATGGTTCAATGAAATACCTGATCTTTAATCCTCACAATAAACCCTGGGGTAGGGGGTAATGTGCCCATTTTTATAGATGAGAAAACTGAGGATCACAATAATTAAGTGACTTTCCTAGAGTCACATATATATAAATGGTAGAGCCAGGATTTGGATACCAGCTGTTTCTAAAACCCATGTGTTTTATCACAATACTGCTTTTAAAAAATACAATGAGGAAGTGATAACTCAGGCACTGATACACCGTGTGTGAGTGTAACTCAGTACGACTTTGCTGAAAGCTTCTTGATGCTGAGCCTTAAGAATACTGGTCTTAAGTAACTCCGTTTTTCTTTTTAAACATTTTATTTATTTATCTTTAGATGGAAGGGAAGGCAAGAGGGAGAGAGGGAGAGAAATATCAATGTATGGTTGCCTCTCGTGCGTCCCTTACCGGGAACTGGCCTGCAACCCAGGCAATGTGCCCTGACTGGAAATCGAACCGCGATCTTTTGGTTCACAGGCCTGCGCTCAATCCACGGAGCTACACCAGCCAGGGCTAAGTAACTCCATTTAAAAAAAACTCCTAATCAGAGATGAACCTGAAGATTTATATAAAATATGCTCATCAAAGTATTATATTTTAATACTAAAAATTGGAAACAATGAGTGTTCAGAAATAAGGGATTCAGTTAAGGTATGGCCACAAGTTAGACATGGGATGCTCATGATAAAATGTCAAGTGAGACAAGCTATATACAAAATTGAGGATGATCACATGTTTTGTTAAAAAAAGTAAATACGGAAAAAGTCGCCCTGGCTGGTGTGGCTCAGTAGATTGAGTGCCGGCCTGCGAACCAAAGGGTCGCAGGGTCGATTCCCAGTCAGGGCCCATGCCTAGGTTGTGGGCCAAGTCCCTAGTTGGGGGTGCAAAAGAAGCAACCACACATTGATGTTTCTCTCCCTTTCTTTCTCCCTCCCTTCCCCTCTCTAAAAATTAAAAAAGAAAAAGTCTAGGAGGAAATACAGGAAAGTTGTATCAGTGGTTCATATCTGCACAGTAGGATGAAGAGTGGTTTTCATTTTATTTTTTAAGTTTTTCTATACAGAATTTTCTATAACAAACATACTTTCATCATAAAAATATTGAAAATAAGGTTCGTTAAAAGAAAAAAGTCAGGTATAATCCCACTACTCTAACACAGTAACTGTTTTCATTTTTGCATATTACTTCCTAGTCTTTTTTCTCACAGTTGCATAATTTCAGCTGATCCCAGTTGTGGCCGACAAAGTATATGGTTTTTTTAAACTTAAAAAAATTATTATTATCCATGTGTTCTTTCTTTCTCTTTTTTTTTTTGCTCAATCCCTCTAACCTCCCAACCCCTGCCCCAGAACTGTCAGCCTGCTTGCTCTCTATCTATGAGTGTGTCTCTCTTTCTCTGGACAACAGTGTGGTGATTGTGAGGGAGAAGGGGGTGGGGTGGAGGTGGAAGAGGGTATAGGGAGATAAATGGTAATGGAAAAAATACAATAAAAATAAACTATTAAACGTGATCAAAATTATTATTACGCAAGTGTTACTGCTTGTTGTAGAAAATTATAGATAAGGAAAATGAAGGAGATAGAAACTGGCAATCCCACCACGAGAGGAAATCACTGTGAACTTGTTACCAGGCTGTGGCATTAGCTGAGGCGAGAATGTTGAGGACTTTAAGTAGAGCAATGCTATTTGGGTTGAAGAAAACGGGGTACATTTGGGAGATATGTAGTAGATAGACCCAACCATGCTTGGTGATTAATTGTTATAGGAGGCGAGAAATAAGGAGGCATATAGGATTCAGTCATCCAGTCAGTAAGTATTTATAGTGTGCCTACCACATGCCAGGTACTGGGACATAGCAGTGACAAACATGGATAGAATTTTTTTTTAAAAGATTTTACTTATTCATTTAGCAAGAGTGGAAGGGAGGGAGAAAGAGAGGGCGAGAAACATCAATGTGTGGTCGCCTCTCACATGGCCCCCCCTCTGGGGACCTGGCCTGCAACCCAGGCACGTGCCCTGACTGGGAATTGAACTGGTGACCCTTTGGTTCGCAGCCCGAGCTCAATCCACTGAGCTACACCAGCCAGGGCAGATTTTTTTTTTTTTTTTTTTTTTAATGATAAGGGGCTTTGTTTTCAACAGGCATAGTCAGACCACAGCAATTCCTTCCTGTCCAGAAGGAACCAGTTGCTCTATAGTGAGTTTTCTCTTCTTTTCATACAAGGAAATGAACAAGCTCATGGACAAGACCTGGGTAATGTTCCAGTCCCAGTTCCCAGTCATTTTGTTTCAAATACAGATTGTAAATTTTTAGAGCATGTGATACGTCTCTCTGAAGTTAAGTATAAACAAGCTTGGGTATCTTACAGCACTTTTTAAAGAGAGGAGAAAAAAACATTGGCCTCATGTCTAATTTTCATTCTGGAGAGTAAACCTCTTCTTAATTAAAATATAGTTGATGTACAATATTATATTAGTTCTGGGTATATAACATAGTGTGATTTTACATTTATATACGTTACAAAATGATCACTGAAAAAAGTCCACTATCCATTCCTCACCGTACAAAGTTACTGTGATGTTATTGACTGTGTTCCCTATGGTGTACTTTACATCCCTGTTATAAGTTTGGGCCTCTTTAATCCCCTTCACCTTTTTGTCCATACCCCCACCACCCAACCTCTGGCAACTATCAGTTTATCTGTATCTATGAGTCTGTTTGTTTTGTTAGCTTATTTGTTTAGTTTTTTAGATTGCACTCATAAGTGAAATGATATAGTATTTGTCTTTTCTGACTTATTTCACTTAACATAATACCCTCTAGGTCTATCCATATTGTTGCAAATGGCAAGATTGCATTCTTTTTCAAGGCTGAGTAATATTCCAGGATTTGTGTGTGTGTGTGTGTGTGTGTGTGTGTGTGTACACACTATACACATACATACATACGTACATACATACGAGGTCTGTCCAGAAAATGTCCAGCCATTGTTACTGTAATGAGAACGGTTTGCACAACTTTGATGTAGCCTAGCAGCAAAGAAGGGTGGACTGGAATGCACATGCGTGAACAAAGATGACTTCACTGTACTAGTCAGTGGGGGTGGTAAACACCATTGAGATGTCTCAGAGTCTTCTCATACTCCCCTTATTTTTTTGAATTCTCGTTTCTTCATTCTGTTCTGGTTGAATGTTTGTTTCTTCCTTATGTTCCAAATCATTGATTTGAATCCAGCTTCCTTCCCTTCACTGTTGGTTCCCTGTGTGTTATTTCTTTATTTCACTTATGTAACCTTCATTTCTTCCCTTATGTTGGTCACGTAATCAATGAGTTCTCTGAGCATCCTGATCACCAGTGTTTTGAACTCTGCATCTGATAGGTTGGCTAACTCCATTTCATTTAGTTCTTTTTCTGGGGTTTTATTCCATTCTTTCATTTAGGCCATCTTTCTTTGTCTTCTCAATTTGCCAGCCTCCCTGTGTGTGTTTCTGTGTATTAGGTAGAGCTGCTTTGACTCCCTGTCCTAGTGTACCTGTTAGGTTTTACGGGGCAGAAACTTAGGTGTTTGCCAGGGTGGGGCAATCTGCCCCAGCGCTTCGTGGCTCTGTGTGGGAGGGAGGGATCAGAGAGGGAACTATGCCGCTGCCTGACTTCTGGAGGCCTGTGCGGGACTTGCCCCGTTTCTAATCACTTTACCCACTTCCTGCGTGTGACTGGCACCCTTCTGAAAGCTGTTGCCCTGTGGTGATTCCCAGAGTGGGTGGGTTTGTGTGCATTCTGAGTCTGTCTGGATCCTTAAATGGACTCCCTTGAGAAACCAGACTCTCTTAAGAAACCGGCAGTTTCTCCCATTGCCCCACCTCCCACTTGTTTTTGGAGCCAGAAGTTACAAGGCTTTCTCTTCCCCACGCTGCAACCCTGGGCTGCGAGGTCTGGCCTGGAGCTGGGATTGCTCACTCCCCTAGGTATCGCTCCCCATTTCCATCCACCACACGTGAATGTGGGACTTCCTGTCCCCCTCCACCACTACCTCTCTGTGCCACACTGCATCCTCTCCACCCCGGCAGCCATCTCCGCCCCTCCTACCTGTCTGGATGAATATGGCTTCTTTAAATCCTTGGTTGTCAGATACAGTTCGGTTTTCTGGCCGTTCTGGGTGTTTTTGTTTTGAGGTTACTTGTGATTCTTCTTGTAGTTGCACAAGGAGGTGAAGTGTGTCTGCCTACACCTCCACCTTGACTAGAAGTCTAGGAACAAATTTAGAGAATATGTTTTTAAGACCTTTATGAAGAACATAATGATATTTTACTGGAAGATATTAACGATCTAAATAAATGGAGAGACATTCCAGATTCATGAAAAGGAAGATTCAATACTGGAAATATGTAAAGATGTTCTAAGTTGATCCATGGATTCCAACATATTTCAATAAAAATTCCAGTAAGGGTTTTCATCGAGTGGGGTTGGGCATATTTCTTCCCAGCCCACATCTGAATTATCTTAGCAAATAAGAAGGCAGGGAAACCAATTTGAAGATTGTAGTAATTCAGAAGGGAAACAATGAATGAGGATATAGCACGAAGGGAACACATTCACTAGATCTTTAGGGATATTGGTAAACAAATGAATAATGGGAACGAGAAGAAGGTAGAGAAGGACTCGATGTTTATAGGAGGTGATGATGCCATTAAGCAAGACAGGGAACCCCAAAAGCAAAGCAAATTTGGTGGGTGTGGTAGGGGGATACAATAAGATGTTTTATTCTAATTTATGAAATAAATGTTTGTTTTACTGCGTTTGAATACATTTTATTGTAAAATTTTTATAATAGGTCATGCATATTTCATCAAAAAAAGTTCATACTATATATATTACTCTGCAACTTACTTTTTACACTTGATACATTGTGAATGTCTCTACATACATACCTCATTGTTTTTTCATTGAAATTTTTATTGGAGATAATTGTAAGAAATAATAGTGATCCCTTGTCCACTTTGTCCAGTTTCTACCAGTGATGACATTTTGCAAAACTATAGTATAATATCACAACTGGGATATTGACATTGATACAATCCAGCAGCGGTTACTCACATTTCCCATTTGCCTCATTTTTTTAAACATTTTTGGTTATAGTGATTTATTTTTTTTAAACATTTTTATTTATCTTTAGAGGGGAAGGGAAAGAGAGGGAGAGAAATATCAATGTATGGTTGCCTCTCGTGCGTCCCTTGCCAGGAACTGGCCTGCAACCCAGGCATGTGCCCTGACTGGGAATCGAACCGCGATCCTTTGGTTCACAGGCCCGCGCTCAATCCACTGAGCTCACCAGCCAGGGCTGCCTTGTTTTTTTAACATCCCGTTGATGGCCAGTTAATCTTCCCATTTTTTCCCAATTTTTTTGTCTTAACAATGCTTATGTTTCCTGGACTCTACTTAATTGCGTTTAATCTTTTTATTTATTTCTGGACCACTATAAAAGTGTTCTAATTACTATGCATTTAATTCTGTCTGGTGGGTCAAATGACTTTATTATTCATCCTTCAAAGTATTTTCTTTGGCTACTGTGGTAGACAGATAGCCTCCAGAGATTCCTACCTGCTGGTATTCTTGCCTTTGTATAATTCCTTCCTCTTTAGTGTGGGCTGGACCTAGTGACCCAACAAATAGAATATAGCAAAGGTGAGGGGGTGTTGCCCTGGCTAGTGTGGCTCAGTGGCTTGAGTACCAGCCTATGAACTGAAAGGGTGCCAGTTCAATTCCCAGTCAGGGCACATGCCTGGGTTGCGGGCCAGGTCCCTGGTTGGGGGTGTGTGAGTGGCAGCCAACTGATGTTTCTCTCACACATTGATGTTTCTGTCCCTCTCTTTCTCTCTCTCTGAAAATAAAGGAATGAAATCCTTAAAAGAAAAAGGTGATGGGATATTACTTCCAAGACTAAATTACGAAAGACCGTGACTTCCATCTTGCTAGCATACCCTTGCTCGCTCACTCAGAGGAGCCCAGCTGCTGTGTTGCATGCTTCCGTATGGAGAGAGCCCACAATGGCAAGTACCTGAGGCCCTCGGTCCAATAGTCCAAGGGGAACGAATCTTGCTGTCAACCACCGAGTGCACGTGAAGGCAGATCTTGCTCTAATTGGACCTTGAACTGACTGCAGTCCTGGCTGCTACTCTGCGGCCACGTGAGGCTGAGCTGTAGAGCTTAAGTAAACAGTGCTCGGTTTCCTGACTCATAGGAATGATAAGATAATAAATGTATGGTTTTGCTTTAACTTTTTATTCGGAGATAACTGTAGACTCCCAGACAGGTGTAAGAAAATATAGAAAGCCCAATTATCCTTCTCCTAGGTTCTCCAATGGTGACATCTTGCAGAATGGCTAGACAACCCTATATAACCAGGAAATTGACATGGACACAGTTCACAGACCTTATTCAGATTTCACACACATACTCATTTGTGTGTGTGTGTGTGTGTGTGTGTTTAGTTCTATGCAGTTTTGTCTTATGTGTAAATCTGTGCAAATACAGAGCAGGTTCAACCATGGATGGCTCGTGCTACCCTTTTTTTTGCTACCGCACGTGGAATCTAGGTTGTCAGGTGGGGGAGGGGGGCGTTTCTTTCAGTACTGCAGAGATGTTTCTCCACTAACTTTTGGTTTGCATTTCTTTTTCTGACCAGAAATCTCTTGCCATTCTTACCTGTATTCCTTTGCACATAACATCTTTTTTCCTCTGTAAGATTTCATCACTGGTGGTAAGCTCTGTAATTATGATGTGCTATGGTGGGCGGGCTTATAAAATTGTGGTAAATATGATATATACACACACGCATACATAGAGTTTTCCATTTTAACCATCGTAAGTGTTCAATTCACTGGAATTCATTTTGTTTCACAATGTTGCACAACCGTCACCGCTGTCTGCTTCCAATATCCTTTATCATTTGAAATAGAAACTCTGTACTCATTAAGCAATAATTCCCTGCTTCCCTCTGACCCTGGATCCTAGTAACAACAATTCCACCTTCTGTCTTTATGAATTTGCCTACTTTAATCACCTCCTAGGAGTGGGATTTTACAGTACTTGTCCATTTGTCACTGGCTTGTTTCACGGAATATAATATAAAGTTCTGTGTGTGGATCCTTTTTTTTCTTAAATATTTTATTTATTTATTTTTAGAGAGGAGGGAAGTGAGGGAGAAAGAGAAGGAGAGAAACACCAATGTGTGGTTGCCTCTCACGTGGCCCTCACTGGGGACCTGGCCTGCAACCCAGGCATGTGCCCTGACTGGGAATCGAACCAGCGACTCTTTGGTTCACAGGCCCACACTCAATCCACTGAGCTACACCAGCCAGGGCTGTGTGTGGATTCTTTAGGGGCTTTTTCTCTATGCAAAATCATGTTATCTGTAAGTGGAGATAGTTTTGTTTCTTCCTTTCCACTTTGAATGCTTTGTACTTCTTCATCTTTTTTTTTTTTTTTTTCCTGATTGCTCTGGCTAGGACTTCCAGTACTATGTTAAATACAAGTGGTGAGAGTGGACATCCTTGCCTTGTTGTGGATCTTAGCAGAAAAGTTTCTAGTCTTTCACCATTAAGTATGATGTTAGTGGTGGGTGTTTCAAATGTTGCCTTTATCATGTTGAGGAAGTTCTATTCTATTCCTAGTTTATTGAATATTTTTTTATCATGAAAAGGTATTAGATTTTGTCAAGGTCTCTTTCTGCATCAATTGAGATGATGATGATGTGCCTTCTTTCTTCATTCTCTTAATGTGGTGTTTTGCATTAATTGATTTTCATATGTTAAGCCACCCTTGCATTCTTTGGATAAATCCCTCTTGGTCATGGTGTATAATCCTTTTAATATGCTGCTGAATTTAGTTTTCAATTATTTTGTTGCAGTTTTTGAATTTATATTCATAAGGATTATTGACCTGTAGTTTTCTTGTAGTATCTTTGTCTGGCTTTGTAGAATGACTTAGGAAGTATTCCCTAGCCTTCAATTTTTTTTTTCCAACAGTTTAAGAAAGCTTTATGTAAATTCTTTAACTGGTAGAATTCACCAGTGAAGCCATACGGTCCTGGCTTTTTCATTGTTGGGAGGTTTTGATTTCTGATTCCATCTCCTTGTTAGATTTTTACATTTTTTTCTTTATTCAATTTTGATAGTGTGTGTGTTTCTATGAATTTGTTTTATCTAGGTTATCCAATTTGTTGGCATACAGCTTTTCATAGTAGTCATTATAATCCTTTTTTATTTCCTGTGAAGTCTGTAGCAAAATCCCCTCTTCCTGATTTTAGTAATTTAAGTCTTCTCTCTCTTTTTTTCTTAGTCTAAAAGTTTGTCAGTTTTGTTGATCTTTTCAAAGAAGCAACTACTGGTTTCAAGGAATCTCTTTACTGTTTTTCTATTCTCTATTTTGTGTATCTCTTCTCTAATTTTTCCTTCCTTCTGCTAGCTTTGGGTTTAGTTTGCTCTTCATGGTGTAGTTTTCCTCATGTTTCTGGTGCTTGGGATGGGGTTCTATGGGACAGTTTTCATCACATTTGGAAAAGTTTCACCCATTATTTCATCAAATATTTTTTCTGATCTCCTTCCTTTAGGGACTTTGATAGCATGTATGGAAGGCCACTTGGCACTGCCTCTCAGCTCACTGATGCTCTGCTCTGTTCATTGTTTTCAGTCTTTTTTTTCCTCCGTGTTTTACTTAGTTTCTGTTTATACGCCTTCAAGTTCAGTAATCTTTTTCTTCTGCAGTATCTGATCTGCTGTTAATCTCATCTAGTGTATTTTTTTTCATCTTAGACATTATTTTCTATCGCTAAAAGTTTGATTTGTACTTTTTTATATCTTCTATATATCTACTCAATATACTCAGTTTCTTATCTATCACCTTAAACATATGAAATATACTTATGTAATAACAGTTTTATTGTCCTCGTCTAACTTTATTGCCTGTGCCATTTCTGAGTCTGTTTCTAGTGACTGATTTTTCTCCTCATTGTGGGTTATATTTTCCTGCTTCTTTGCATGCCTGATAATTTTTTATTGGATGTTAGACATCATGAATTTTATCTTTTTGGTTGCTGGATATTTTTGTACTATGTACTATAAATGTGCTTAAACTTTGTTTTGGAAAGTTAAGTTACTTAGAAATTATTTGATCTTTCTGAGGCTACCTTTTAAGCTTTTTTTTAAAAAAAAATCCTCACCCAAGGTTCATTCACTTTAGAGAGAGAGGAAGAGAGAGGGAGGGAGGAAAGGAAGGGAGAGACAGACAGGCAGACAGACATCTGTGTGAGAGTGTGAGAGAGAAACATTGGTTACTTCTCGTACTCTCTCTGACCGGGATTGAACCCACAACCTAGCTAGGCATGTGCCCTGACTGAGAATCAAACCCATAACCCTCTTGGTGCATGGGATGATGCTCCAACCAACTGAGCCACCCGGCCAGGGCACTTTTAAGCATTTTTTAAAAGCCAGAATCAAAGCAGCATTTTAGTCTCAGGCTAATTTTACTCTACTACTGAGGCAAAAACCCTTCTGAGCATTCCACCCAGTGTCTTGCAAATTACAAAGTTTTCTCACTTGGGCAGGTAGGGACACAAACTGTCTGGTCCCTGTGTGAGCTTTGAGTATTTTTCTGTAATCTGCTCAGGTGGTTCTTTCTCCAGCTTTTACGTAGTTTCTTTACACGCATTCGCTAACACATACTCATTTGAAGACTCAAGGGGCATCCTCCGCAGATCTCCAGAACTTTCCATGCAGCTCTCTGTTCTCCAGGACTCTGTCTTGTGATCTTTAGAAACCTTGGCCTCTCTGGACTTCTAGCAGCCTTCTCTGCACAGAGAGACTGCCAGCCCCCACCTGGCTTCATCTCTCTGCCCTTTGATTTAGAATCTCTCTCACAGTAGCTACCATAAGACTCATCTTGTTTGTTTCACGTCTCTCTGAGATCGTTATCATGTGCTGCCTAATGTCAAATGTCTGAAAACTCTTGCTTCATATAGTTCGTCCATTTGTTATTGTTGTTCCAGGCAGGAGGATAAATTAGTCAGTCTTGGCCACAAGAGAGAAAGTCCTCTCTGGTTTTTTGTGAGACTGGGGTTTAAGATTTTAGGTATCATATTTTTCTGGCCAAGAAGCCCAGGATGGCCCCTGAGAGTGAAGGATAAAATGGAATGGAGAACAAAGTTCCTAGAGTAAAAACCCCAGCCAGTGTGGCTTAGTTGGTTGGGCATCATCCTGCAAACCAAAAGGTTGCCTGTTTGATTCCCGGTCAGGGCACATGCCTGGGTTGTGGGTTCGGTCCCCGGTCGGGGCAATGTTTCTATTTCACATTGAGATTTGTCTCCCTTTCTTTCTCCTCTCTTCCTCTCTCTCTAAAATCAAAAATAAGATAAAAATTCAACAAAAATTTCAAAGCCCTTGTAGTAAAGGCAGAATAGGAAGTGGAAAGGTAGGTTGTTAAATGCATCATTCATATAGCTGCTCAACAGGCAAATTAGGCGCGGGGTGGAAACTGGCATTACAGAGGGATGAGAACGCTGAAGGGCCTGGAGGAATGCATTAGCAGTGCGTTTGAAGAACTGTAAAGTATTTCCTATAGCTGGAGTATAAAGTACCTAAGAAGCCATGTCAGGAAATAAAGTAGACTGGTGACTGTTTGAAGGATGCTATCTGTCATACTAAGCAATTTGGATATTTTCTTTTTTAAAGTGTTTATTCTATTACAGTTGTCCCAGTTTTTTCCCTTTTGTCCCCCTTTACCCAACCCACCCCTCTAGTCCAAGTCAATCCCCTCTCCGTTGTCCTTGTCTGTGGGTCATCCACACATGTCCTTTGACATCCCTAGTCCCTTCCGCTTCCTTCCACCATCCCCCGTCCCCCTTCCCCTCCTACAGCAATCTGTCTGTTCCGTATTTTATTGATAGCAATTGAGAATGTCAGGAAATTGGGAAGCCAGGACTCAGATGGTCATCTAGATTAATTCCGGAGTCTTCTAGGTGACAACAGGACACGGGGTAGAGAGGAAAGTGAAAGCTGGATTTAAAAATTCTTATTGAGTCAGGAGGCTGGGATGATAGTTTTGAGTTTGTGTAGACAGTTATAAATCCAGAAATTGTGAGCCTTACAGGAAGAGAAATTGCTTACCCATCAGCGGTAGGCGTGGCAGTAGGGAGCAAAGAGAAAGCTTCCCTTATCAGGCCACCCCCGCCCCCATCTTTGTGGTAGACTGTGAGAGAAGAAGCAATCTCTTTCTGCAGGGGGTTGTAGGAAGGCAGGAGCCTCCGGAGAGAACCCCAGTTCAGTTAAGGCAGCAGATGGAAGGGAATGTTCAGTGAAGAAAACCAGGGTGGAGGATAGTTTGCTTTTCATGGAACAGGCAGGGGCTCTGGAGGGCATAGCGGAAAGGGCTCTGAGAAAAGCCAACAGCAGGGAAAACAAGTTGAGGGTGGTTGCGGAGGAAAAAGAGCATCTGACATTCTAATATTAGTTTCCACCTCTCTTCCAATGTTGCAAAGGTGGCAACAGCTCCTCTGTAGTAATCTCTCCTTCTCTGTAGCTTTGCTTTGTGTGGTTTCGGTTACCAGCAATGAACCATGGTTTGAAAATATTAAACGGGAAATTCCAGAAACAACAGTTCATAAGTATTTTTTTTAAGGAGACGTGAACATTTCTTTTGTTTTTATTTTTTTTAAAGATTTTATTTATTTATTTTAGAGAGATGGGGAAGGGAGGGAGAAAGAGAGGGAGCGAAACATCGATGTACGGTTGCCTCTAGCACACCCCATATTGGGGATATGGCCTGCAACCCAGGCATGTGCCCTGACTGGGAATCGAACCGGTGATACTTTGGTTGGCAGGCCTGCGCTCAATCCACTGAACCACACCAGCCAGGGCCAGTTCATAAGATTTAAATTGTGCACCACTCTGAGTAGCATGATGAAATCTCAAGCCATTCCACTCTATCCCGCCCAAGTTGGGAATCATCCTTTTGTCCAGCATCTCCACTCTCTGTGCTCCCTCCCTGCCCATTGGTCACTTAGTAGCCGTCTCTGTTATAAGATCAATCATCAAAGAGAGAGAGACCGCATACACAGAACTTTTATTCCAGTATATTGTTATAAACTCTTCTATTTTCTTATTAGTTATTGTTGTTAACCTCTTGCGGTGCCTAATTTAGAAATTAAAGTTTATTGTAGGTGTGTATGCATAAGAAAAAACATAGTATTCAGGTTGGGGCAAAGGTAGGTTTACAGTTGTTTGTATACAAAATATTGATAATACAATAATCAAATAATAATACAAGAATAAACTTTCACATACGCACAACTGTAAACCTACTTTTGCCTCACCCTGTATATGGAGTTCAGTACTATCTGCAGTTTCGGACATCCTCTCAGATAAGGGAGGACTACGGTATTGTCATTTTTTCTTTAATACCATTCTTTTCTTTTTAATCTTCAGCTGAGGGTGTGATCATTGATTTGAGAGAGAAAAGAGAGAGACAGACAGACAGAGAAAGAAACAATGATGTGAGAGAGAAACATTGATTGGTTGCTTCCTGTACATGCCCGGACTGGGGATCGAACCCACAACCTAGATATGGGTCCTAACCGGGAATCAAACCCTCAACCTTTTGCTGTACAGGATGATACTCCAAACAACTGAGCCACCTGGCCAGGGCTAATGCCATTCTTAATGTGCTCCATGACAATTGATTTTATTTTCACTTGACCATATTTCTAACTCCTTGCTTTCTGTTTAAAATCCATGTAATCAGATTAGACTGTCTCTAAGTTAATACTCTCTCTAGCCCTTACGAAATGTGCTCTCTCTGTAGCAGGAAAACGCAGGCATTCTAATATCTTAAGTCATGGTGCAAAAGGGCACATTGTTTTTTTCTGACACCATCAGACAGCTAGGTGTTCATCCCTACTTACATCCGGCCTGCTCTTCCCAAAGCCCTGCTTTCGGTTGGAGGACAAAATGGAAAGGCCACCTTATGCCCCCAAGGTTTACAGCTCCCAGGCATCATTTTGTAGAAGTGCTTTGCAGCTTCCCTGTACAAGTGCCCTTCAACCGTGTTTGAGGCACCAGGAGCAGACAGAGGTCAGAAAGTGTGATAGATTCTATGACATCCTCCAGATTCACGGTTCCAAAAGACAGCACCCATCCCCATTCACCGTTCCTTTCCATACAGTTTTTCTTTTCTTTTTTTTTTTAATTTAATTTAATTTAATTTATTTATTTTTAAGATTTTCTTTATTTATCTTTAGAGGGGAAGGGAAGGAGAGAGGGAGAGAAACATTAATGTATGGTTGCCTCTCGTGCTTCTCCGGCTGGGGACTGTCCTGCAACCCAGGTATGGGCCCTGACTGGGAATCGAACCGCGATCTTTTGGTTTACAGGCCTGTGCTCAATCCACTGAGCTACACCAGCCAGGGCTCCATACACTATTTCAGTTTTTGTATACATAATGTATAGTGCCACGATTAAAATCTACAAAAAGTTACTGTGTATAATGTGCACTTTTTTGCCCAAATTTTTGAGGGGACAGTAAGGATGCGCATTATACATGGGTATAGTGATTACATACCATGAGTATAATAATTGGGTGTATAATGCGCACAAAAACCAAGGGTGTGCATCATACATGTGAGCGCATTATACATGGCAAATATGGGCATATGGTAAAGAGTATGTTTTCCTTCCTTCTCTATCCCCCAATTCATTTTCCCTCCCTGGAGGCAACCATAAGTATCAGTTTCTTGTATGTTCTTCCAGAAATACTTGGTATTTGGTATACATGTACCACGTATCTGTGTACTCCTTGAAAAAACACAATTTGTAGCATTCCGTGCCTACTGTTTTGTACCTTGCTTTTTTCACTTAACAGCATGTGCTGGAGGTCTTCCCGAGTTAGTCCACAGAGGGTTCCTCATTATTTTGGGGACTGCATAGTATGACATTGACGGCGGTGCCATGGTTTATTTGATCAATTTCCTACTGGTGGAATTCTAGGTTACTTCCAGTTTTTAGCTCTTGCAAACAGTTGTTTTAGTGAATTTTTTTTTTTTTTTGGTGCATGTGTCATTATTCAAACATATTTACAGACTATATATAGAATACTATATATAGTCTAAAGATTCTTTTGAATTAGTGTGTCAGGGTTCTTAGGGTATAGTCCCAGCAGTGGGATTGCCGGGTCAAAAGGCAGTTCCAGTTTTAGTTTTCTGAGGAAACTCCATACTGCTTTCCACGGGGGCTGCCCCAGTCTGCAATCCCACCAACAGTGCACGAGGGTTCCCTTTTCTCCACAACCTCTCCAACACTTGTTGGATGTGGATTTATTGATGATGGCCATTCGGACAGGTAAATTTTTATTGAATTTATTGAGGTGACAATCAATAAAATTATATAGGTTTCAGGTGTACAATTCTATAACACGTCATGTGTGTATTGTGGTATGTGTCACCGCCCCAAGTCAAGTCTCCTCTCCTTCTGTCACTGTGTACCCGCCCCCGCCTCCAGCCTCCTTTACCCCCCCCCCTTACCCTCTGGTAATCACTGTACTGTTGTCTGTCTATGAGGGTTTTTTTGGGGAGGAGTTGCTTAATTTCTTCACCTTTTCACCCAGCCCCACTACCCACTCCACTCTTGACAGCTGTCAGTCTGTTCTCTGTATCTATGAGTCTGTTTCTGTTTTGTTAGTTTATTTTATTCATTAGATTCCAATATAAGTGAAATCATATGGTATTTGTCTTTCTCTGATTGCCTTGTTTCAATTAGCATACTAATTTCCAGGTCCTTCCACGCTCTCACAAAGGATAAGAGTTCCTTCTTTTTTATGGCTGCATAGTATTCCATTGTGTAAGTGCACGCAGCTTTTTTATCTACTCATCTACTGATGGGAACTCAGGCTATTCCCAGATGTTGGCTATTGTAAATAGTGCTACTGTGTACATACGGGTGCATATATTTTTTCAAATTAGTGTTTTGGGCTTCTTCGGATATATTTCCAGAAGTGGAATTGTGGGGTCATAGGCAAACATTTTTAATTTTTTATATTTATTGATTTGAGAGAGAGAGAAACATCGATTTTGTTGTTCCTCTTATTTATGCATTCATTGGCTGATTTCTGTATGTGCCCTGACCAGGGATTGAACACATGATCTTGGCATATTAGGATGATGCTCCAACCAAATAAGCTACTCAGCCAGGGCTCAATTTAAATTTTTTGAGGTAACTCCATACTGCTTTCCATAGCAGCTGCACCGATCTGCATTCCCACCAACAGTGCATGAAGGTCCACTTTTCTCCACATCCTCACCAGCACTTGCTGTTTGTTGATTTATTGATGATAGCCATTCTGACGGGTGTGAGGTGATATCTTGTGGTTTTAATTTGCGTTTCTCTGATGATTAGTGATGTTGAGCATCTTTTCGTATGTCTATTTGCCATCTGTATAGCCTTTTTGGAGAAGTGTCTGTTCAGGTCCTTTGCCCATTTTTTAATTGTATTTTTTTACAGTGTTCAGTTTTTATAAGGTCTTTATAAATTTTGGCTGTTATCCCGTTATCAGATGTATCATTGGCAAATATGTTCTCCCATGTGGTGGGTTGTCTTTTCATTTTGTTCATGGTTTCTTTTGCTGTGCAAAAACTTTTCAGTTTCATGTGATTTCATTTGTTTATTATTTCTTTTGTTTCCTTTCCCTGAGGTAATACATCAGAAAAAATATTACTATGAGAAATGTCTGAGATTTTACTGCCTGTGTTTCCTTCTAGGATTTTGTGTTTTCAAGTCTAACATTGAAGTCTTTAATTCATTTTGAGTTTATTCTTGTGTATGGTGTAAGAAGGTGGTCTAGTTTTTTTTTTTTTTGTACATATCTGTTCAATTTTTCCAACAGCATTTATTGGATAGACTGTACCTCACTGTAAGTTCTTGCCTCTTTTGTCAAATATTAATTGACCATATAGGCACGGGTTTTTTTCTGGGCTCCCTATTCTGTTCCATTGAACTGTATGTCTGTTTTTATGCCAGTATCATGCTGTTTTGATTACTGTGGCTTTCTAGAATAGTTTGATATCAGGTGGTGTGAGTCCTCCAACTTTGCTCTTCTTTCTCAAGATTGCTGTGGCTATTTGGGGACCTTTGGCATTCCATATATATTTTTGGAATATTTGTTCTAGTTCTGTGAAATACACCATTTGTATCTTGGTAGGAGTTGTGTTGAATCTATAAATTGCTTTGGGTAGTATGTACAGTTTTCTTTTTTAAACATTTTATTTATTTATCTTTAGAGGGGAAGGGAAGGAGAGAGGGAGAGAAATATCAATGTATGGTTGCCTCTCATGTGTCCCTTGCCGGGAACTAGCCTGCAACCCAGGCATGTGCCCTGACTGGGAATCGAACCGCCATCCTTTGGTTCGCAGGCCGGTGTTCAATCCACTGAGCTACACCAGCCAGGGCTGGGTAGTATGTATGTTTTAATGATGTGAATTCTTTGTATCCATAAATATGATATGTGCTTCCACTTATCTGTATCTTCTTGAATGTCTTTCTTCAGTGTCTTATCATTTGAGTACAAGTCTTTTATAGTCTTTGTTAAATTTATTCCTAGGTATTTCCTTTTGATGCAGTTGTAAGTGGGGTGGTTTTCTTAGTTTCCCTTTCTAACAGCTCATTTATTGGTGTATAGAAATGCAACTGGTTTCTGTATATTTATTCTGTATACTGCTGATTGACTGAATTTATTTTTCAGTTCTAGTATTTTTGATGGAATCTATAGTGTTCTCTATAATACAGTATCATGTCATCTGCAAATAATGACAATTTTACTTTGTCCTTTGCAATTTGGATGCCTTTTATTTCTTATTGTCTAATTGCTGTGGCTAGGATTTCCAGTACTATGTTGAATAAGAGTGGTGAATGCAGGCATCCCTGTCTTTTTTCTGATCTTAAGGGAAATGCTTTTATTTATTTTTATTTTTATATTTATATTTAAAAATTTTGTTTATTTATTTTTAGAGAAGGGAGAGGGGAGGGAGAAAGAGAAGGAGCGAAACATTGATGTGTGAGAGGGACATTGATTGGTTGCCTCTCACATGCATGTGAGAGGGACCTGGCCCACAACCCAGGCATGTGCCCTGACTGGGAATCGAACCTACAACCATTCAGTTTGCAGGAGATGCCCAACCCACCAAACAACACCAGTCAGGGCAAGGGAAACTCTTTTAGATTTTGCCCTTTGAATACGATATTCGATATGGGTTTGTCATTTATACCCTTTATTATGTTGAGGTTTGTTCCCTCTGTTTCCACTTGGCTGAGAATTTTCACAAGCGGGTACTGGATTTCATCAAATGTTTTTTGTACATCTGTTGACATAATCATGTGATTTTTGTCCTTCATTTCTTTATGTTTATATTTATCATGTTTATTGATTTGTGGATATTGTACCAACCTTACATCCCAGGAATAAGTCCCACCTGATCATGGTGTATGATCTTTTTATTGTATTTCTGGATCCAGTTTGCTAATATTTTGTTGAAGATTTTAGCATCTATGTTCATCAGGGATATTTGCTTATAATTTTCATTTTTTTGTAGTGTCTTTATGTGGTTTGAGAATTAGGATAATGCTGGCCTTGTACAATGAGCTTGGGAGTCTTTCCTTCTCTTGAATTTTTTGGAATAGTTTCAGAAGGATAGGGGTTCATTTTTGAATGTTTGGTAAAATTCTCCTGTGAAGATATCCAGTCTAGGACTTTTGTTTGTTGGGAGTTTTTTTGTTACTGCCTCAATTTTACTAGTGACCTATTCAGATTCTCTGATTTTTCCTGATTCAGTTTTGGAACATTGTATGTTACTTTGAATTTATTAATTTTGTCCAGATTGTCCAGTTTGTTGACATATAGTTGTTCGTAATATTTTCTTACAATCACTTGTATTTCTGTGGAGTCAGTTGTTACTTCTCTTTCATTTCTGATTTTATTTATTTGGGTCCTCTCTTTATTTCTTGATGATTCCAGTTAAAGTTTTGTCGAACTTGTTTATCCTTCCAAAGAACCAGCTCTTGGTTTCATCGATCTTTTGTATTTTTTTTTTAACTTTATTTCATCCCCTGACTGGTATGGCTCAGTGGGTTGGGTGTTATACTGCAGACCAAAAGGTTGCTGATTCAATTCCCAGTCAGGGCACATACCTGGGTTGGGAGCCAGGTTCCTGGTTGGAGGAATTGTGAGAAGCAACTGATCAATGTTTCTCTCCCTCTCTTTCTCCCTCCCTTCCCCTCTCTCTAAAAAAATAAATAAATAAATAAAATCTTTTAAAAATTAAAATTTCATTTTGTTTATTTCTGCTCTGGTCTTTTGAAAAAAGATTTTATTTATTTATTTTAGAGAGGGGAAGGGAGGGAGAAAGAGAGGGAGAGAAACATCAATGTGCAGTTGCCTCTCATGTGCCCCTTGTTGGGGACCTGGCATGTATCACAGGCATGTGCTCCAACTGGGAATCGAACTGGCAACCCTTTGGTTTGCAGGCCAGTGCTCAATCCACTGAGCCACACCAGCCAGGGCTGATCTTTTTTTTTAAATATATTTTATTGATTATGCTATTACAGTTGTCCCATTTTTTTTATCCCCTTTATTCCCCTCTGCCCTGTACCCCCTTCCCACCAGCATTCCACCACCTTAGTTCACGTCTATGGGTCATACATATAAGTTCTTTGGCTTCTCCATTTCTCATACTATTCTTAACCTCCCCCTGTCTATTTTGTACCTACTATTTATGCTTCTTATTCTCTGTACCTTTTCCTCCATTCTCCCCCTCCCTGCTGATAACCCTCCATGTGATGTCTATTTCTGTGAATCTGTTCCTGTTCTAGTTGTTTGCTTTGTTTTTAGTTTTGTTTTTTAAGGTTGGTTGTTGATAGTTGTGAGTTTGTTGTCATTTTACTGTTAGTATTTTCGATCTTCTTCTTTTTCTTAGATAAGTCCCTTTAACATTTCTTATAGTAAGGGCTTGCTGATGATGAACTCCCTTAACTTGACCTTATCTGGAAAGCACTTTATCTGTCCTTCCATTCTAAATGACAGCTTTGCTGGATAGAGCAATCTTAGATGTAGGTCTTAACCTTTCATGACTTTGAATACTTCTTTCCAGCCCCTTCTTGCCTGCAAGGTTTCTTTTGAGAAATCAGCTGATAGCCTTATGGGAACTCCTTTGTAGGTAACTCTCTCCTTTTCTCTTGCTGCTTTGAAGATTCTCTCCTTATCTTTAATCTTGGGTAATGTACTTATGATGTGCCTTGGGGTGTTCCTCCTTGGGTCCAACTTCTTTGGGACTCTCTGAGCTTCCTGGACTTCCTGGAAGTCTATTTCCTTTGCCAGATGGGGGAAGTGCTCATCCATTATGTTTTCAAATAAGTTTTCAGTATCTTACTGTTCCTTTTCTCCTCTGGCACCCCTATGATTCGGATGTTGGAATGTTTAAAGATGTCCTGGAGGTTCCTAAGCCTCTCCTCATTTTTTTGAATTCTTGTTTCTTCATTCTGTTCTGGTTCAATGTTTATTTCTTCCTTGTGCTCCAAACTATTGATTTGAGTCTTGGTTTCCTTCCCTTCACTGTTGGTCCCCAGTATATTTTCCTTTATTTCACTTTGCATAGCCTTCACTTTTTCCTCTCTTTTGTGACCTTACTCAACCATTTCTGTGAGCATCCTGATTACCAGTGTTTTGAACTCTCTATCTGATAGATTGGTTATCTCTTTATCGCTTAGTTGTATTTTTTCTGGAGCTTTGATCTGTTCTTTCCTTTGGGCCATATTTTTGTCTTGGAGCACCTGTTATGTAGTAAGAGGTGGAGTCGTAAGTATTTGCTGGGGCAGAGCCTTAGGTATTTGTTAGGCTAGCAGGCCATCACTGTGTTGTGGTGCTATATATGGGGGAAGGTTCTGAGGGGGAACAATGCCACTTGCCTAGCTCTCTACTTGCTTTCAGTCACTTCCTCTGCTACCCACAAGCAGATTGGACCCTTCTGGTGCTGATTCCCGGATGAGTGGTTTTGTGTACATTCCAGAACCCTGTCCGTCTCTCCAATGAACTCTCCTGTGAAGCTGGGAGTTTTTCCTGCCATCTCAACTCCCACAGGTTTTTTTAGTCAGAGATATTGAGGCTTTATTTCCCCACACTGGAACCCTGAGTTGCATAGTCTGTCTTGTTCTCCAGTTGTTCCTCCCAGTTTACCTGCACGAAAATGTGGGACTGCCAGCTCCTCCAGCTGCCGCCTTGCTGGGAGTCCTCTCCATCCTGGGTGCCCATCTCTGCCCCTCCTACCAGCCTAGATGAATGTTTCTTCTTTAACTCTTTGGTTGTCAGACTTTCATACAGTTTGATTTTTCTGGCAGTTCTGATTATTTTTTTGCTTTTAATTTTTTGTTGTCCTTCTTTTGGTTGTGCGAGGAGACAAAGTGCATCTAGCTATGCCGCCATCTTGACCAGAAGTCCATATTTCTTTTTGTAGTTCCTTTAAGCGTAAAGTTAGGTTGTACTTGAGATTTTTCCTGTTTCTTTCTTTAGGCCTGTAATGCTATGAATTTCCCTTTTAGGACTGTTTTTGCTGTGTCCCATAAACTTTGGGTTGCTGTCTTCTCATTTTCATTTGTTTCAAGGTATCTGCTGATTTCTTCCTTGATCTCATTGTTAACCCATTCATTGCTTAGTAACAAGTCATTTAGCCTCCTTGTGTTTGTGTGTTTTTTAGTGTTATTCTTGTGATTGATTTCTGGTTTCATACCGTTATGGTCAGAGAAGGTACTTGATATGATTTCAGCCTTCTTAAATTTATTGAGACTTGTTTTGTGCCCTAACATGTTGTCTATACTAGAAAATGTTCTATGTGCACTTGAAAAGAATGTATATTTTGGTTCTTTGGGGTTAAATGCTCTGAAGATGTTGATTAAAGCCATCTGATCTAGTGTTTCACTTAAGGCTGCTGTTTCCTGGTTGGTTTTTTGTCTAGAAGATGTATCCATTGATATCCATAGGGTGTTAAATCCCCTGCTATGACTGTATTACTGTTTATCTCTCCCTTTGTGCCCATCAAGATTTACTTTATATATTTAAGTGTTCCTATGTTGGGTGCATACATATTTATAAGAGTAATATCCTCTTGTTAGATTGATCCCTTTATCATTAGGTAGTATCCTTCTTTGTGTCTTAGTATAGCCTTTGTTTAAAGTCTATTATGTCAAATGTAAGTATTTCTGCTCAGCCTTTTTTATTTCCATTTGCAGGACCTATCTCTTTTTCCATCTCTTTAGTTTTAGTCTGTGTGTATCTTTCTTTCTGAGGTGGATCTCTTGGAGGCAGCATATATATGGGTCTTGTTTTCTTATCCACTCAGCTACCCTTGGTCCTTTGATCAGAGCATTTAAGCCATGTATATTTAAAGTGATTAGTGATAGGTACATATTCATTGCCATTTTGTTCTTTTAACCATGTTCCTTCTCCTCCTCCTCTCTCTACCCCTCCTCCCTTCGTTCTCATCCCCTCCCCCTCTTCCCCTTCCTCCTTCTCCTCCTTCTCATCTTCCTCCCTTTAACATTTCTTGTAATAGTTGTTTGGTGGTAACAAAGTCCTTCAGCTTTTTCTTGTCTGGAAAGCTCTTGAATTTCTCCTTGAATTTTAAATGATGACCTTGGTGAATTAATTAGTCTTGGTTGTAGACCCTTGATTTTCATCACTTTGAATATTTCATGCCAGTCCCTTCTGGCCTAAAATCTTTCTGTTGAGAAATCAGCTGACAGTCTTATGGTAGCTCCCTTTTAGGTAACTGTCTTTCTCTTGCTGCTTTTAAGATTCTCTCTTTGTGTTTAATATTTTCCCAGGTTCATTATGAGGTGTCTTCAGGTGGGCTCTTTGGGTTCATCTTGTTTGGGACTCTGTGCTTCCTGGACTTGTGTGTCTTCCTTCACCAGGTTAGGAAATTTATCTGTCTTTGTTTCTTGCTTTCTTGCTTGCTGGCTGGCTTTCTTCCTGGCTTTCTGGCTTGCTTTCTGACTTTTTGGCTTTCTTTCTAGCTTTCTGGCTTTCTTTCTTTCTGGCTTTCTGGCTTGCTTTCTGGCTCCCTGGCTCCTTGGCTCCCTGGCTCCCTCCCTCCCTCTCTCTCTCCCTCCCTCCTTCCTTCCCTCTCTCCCTCACTCCCTCCCTCCCTTCCTCACTGGAGGACATGCTTATTGATTTTAGAGAGAGGGGGAGGGAGGGAGGGAGAGAGGGGGGGAGAGAGAGAGAGAGAGAGATATCAAAGCGAGAGAGAAACATCAATCAGTTGCCTCTTTTATGCTCCCTGATCAGGGATTGAACCACAGCCCAGCCATTTTCCCTGACTGGAAATCGAATCCGTGACTTTTCAGTTTATGGGATGACTCTCCAACCAACTGAGCCACACTGGCCAGGACCAGTATTATTTCTTCAAATAGGTTCTTGATCCTTTATTCTTTCTCTTCTCCTTTTGGTACCCTTATGGTGCAGATGTTGTTATGCCTCATGTCCCAAAGGTCACTTAAACAATCATCATTTAATGTTTTTTTCTTTTTGCAGCTCTGACTGGTATTTTCTTCAACCTTGTCCTTCTAATTGCTGATTTGATTCTCCGCTTCATCCAACCTACTGCTGATTCTTTCTAGTATATTTTTCATTTCAGATACTGTATTCTTCATTTCTGATCAGTTCTTTTTTTAAAAAAAGATTTTATTTATTTATTCTTAGAGATAGGGGAAGGGAAGGGAAAGAGAGGGAAAGAAACATCAGTGTGTAGTTTCCTCTTGTGCTCCCCCCACCAGGGACCCAGCCCGCAACCCAGGCATGTGCCCTGTCTGGGAATCGAACTGGTGAGGCTTTGGTTCGCAGGCCCATGCTCAGTCCACTGAGCTACACCAGCCAGAGCTGACTCATTCTTTTGTATAGTTTCTATGTCCTTTTTTTGTGCTTATTATCTCTTTAAGTTTCAATGATTTCATTTATTCTTTCCCTAAGTTTTCTGAGCATCTTACAACCATTGTTTTGAACTGTATATCTAGTAAATTCCATTTCATTTAGCTCTTTTTCTGGAGATTTCTCCTGTTCTTTCATTTGGGCCATGTTTCTTTTTCTCCTTGTTTTGGCAGTGTCCCTGTGTTTGTTTCTGTATTAGGTAGAGTTGCTTTGACTCCATGTCTTGGAAGGGTGCCCTTACATAGTAGGTGTCCTGTGGGACCCTGTGGCACAGCTTCCTTGGTCACCTGCATGGGTGCTCCTAGAAAGTCCTTTGTATCGGTTATGTGGACCCTGCTGTAATTGGATCTTGATTGCTATTGGTCCATTCATGTGTAGCGTTGACCCTCAGGCTGGCTGACTGTGAGGATCGACCAACCTGTACCTCATTGTATGAGCTACATTGCTGGTGCTGACCACACAAAGTGCATTTTGCCTCTGCAGGATCTGGTGTCTGCTGAGATCTCCCTGTGGATGTGCCACTTGGGAAGCTAATTGGATCCTGCTCTGTTATGGTTTGAAAATGGCCACTGGGCATTTTGGGGCCTCTTGAGAGGGACTCTGGTGCAGCCCAATTTCAGACACTGCCTGTGATTGCCCCTGGGCTACCGTTTGGAGCTACATAGTGATCTACAGTTTGTGACCGCCTCTGCTGAGCCTGTGTGTTCACAGGAATCATCAAGCTGTGCACCAAGGTCAGCTTCTACCAGCCCCAGGCCTGGAGGCATGTCAACAAAAATCCCTAGGAACCTGGAGGTCCACTTCTGCATGCCTCCATCTGCCAGCAACGTGTTAGGCTCTGTCACTGAAAGATCTGGCGATACTGGAGTTGCCTGCAACAGGTTCTCAGTGAGTCACCAGGTAGGGGCAAGAGGTGTCCGCTGGATCTTTGCAGGTTGAAACTTGGTGGCAGTGCTGGGTCTGAGGCCACTCAGCAAATATCCCAAGGTATATCAAGTGTAGCTGCCACCCACTGGGTGCTTGCACACCTTTGTGGTGGAGCAGGATCTCAAGGAGTAGTCAGGGTGAGGCCGGCAGAGTTTATCAGGCCAAAACGGACCAAGATTTGGCCATGCGAAGGGAAAACTCTGCACTGGTTGGGTGCGCAAGGGAAAAATTTCCCCTTTCCTAGGGCTGCACAACTCAGTTTGTTCCAGATTCTGCCAGGAGCAGATCTCAGCAGGGTGAGGCCACTGGGAGTCGGGAAGGTGGGGCTAGTGTATCTCCCTTGAGAGGGTGGTGCCCCTCAGGCTTGCAGGAAGTTGGGTGGTATGGTGTTCCCCCCTCAAGCCATACAGCTCAGTCTGTCCTGGATTCTGCCCAGAGCTCGGCAGGGTGGAACCATCAGGAGCCATAGAGTGGGGCTTACGCATCTTTCTTGAGGAGGTGATTCCACTCAGGTTCATGGAAAAATGCGGGGAATGGCCCCTACCCCAAAGCCATGCCACTCAGTCACTGACACACCCTGAGTCTGCCTTCTGGGAGGTAGCACATTACTCTCTACTTCTTTTTTCTTTTTTTAAGTGAGAAGGAAAGGAGCTTATTTAATGTTTTTTAGGAGCCAATGTAGTCCAGTCATGGGCCTTCAGGGCAAAGGTTAGCACATGGTAAAGTGAGCTCTGGAGGAGGTCCAGCCTCTCCTACAGCAGCCCGAGGGCTTGGGATGGGTGGTGAGCCTGGGATGATTTGTTACTGGACAGAAGGCTAAGACAACTTGGGAATGTAAAAGAGTGAGTCCATGCCCCCTCAGCCACCCCCGAGCTGGGTGTGCATAGTGACTTCCAGAGACTGAAGTTTTCAAAGGGGGAAACAGTAACTTTATCATGGAGAATTCTGACAAACATGACCTCAGTCAGAGGGTCAAGACCAACATCAACACTGAAAAGTCATGTTGATAATACATGTCATAGCTAGGATGCAGTGGAAATAGTATTTTACTTTTGTGACCTTCTCCCCTAAAACCTGTAACTCCATTCTAATCATGAGAGAACAGCAGACAAATCCCAGTTGAGGGACATTCTACAAAGTATCCAACCAGCACTACTCAACACTATCAGGCTCATCAGAAACAAGGCAAGCCTGAGATACTGTTGCAGCCAAGAGGAGCCTAAGCAGACATGACATCTAACTGTAATGCGGTGTCCCGGATGCGATTCAGGAACAGGAAAAGGACAGCTAAAAACTAAGGAAGCCTGAGTAAGTGTGCACTTTGGTTAATAATGATGGATAAAAATTGGTTCACTAATTATAACAAATCTACCATACAGTGTAAAATGTTAATGATAGGAAAAAGTGTTGGGTGTATGGGAACTCTTTGTACTATATTCTTTGTTTTTCTGTAAATATCAAAGTGCTCTGAAAGGATGGTTTATGGAGACAATAAAAAGAGCAGTGGTTGCCAGAGTTTCACAGGAAAGGCGGGAGGAAGGTCGAATAGGTGGGGCCCCGGGTGGTTGTCATGGCAGGGAAACTGCTGTATGACGCTCTAACAGTGGATACATGTCATGGTCAAGGCCCATGGAATGTGCAGGACAAAGAGTGAATGCTGATGTAAACCATATACTATTATACTGTAACAGCGTATCAATATTGATTCATGAATTGTAACCAATGTACCACACTATTGGAAGATGTTCATAACTGGGAAAACTGCATGTGGAGATGAAAGTGGATGGAGATGGAGAGGGAAGGTTAGGTTTGTAGAACTTTGTGTAATATGTGCTGGATTATTCTGTAAATCTCAAACTGTACTAAAAAAAATGAAGTCTACTAAGATAAATGAGCAAAGGAATTGAATAGACATTTCTCCAAAGATGATACACAAACAACTAACAGACACCTGAGAAGATGTTCAACGCCACTACTCATTAGGGAAAGGCAAGCCAAACCCATAATGAGAGAAAACTTTACACCTGCTAGGATGCCGTATTTTTTTAAAGGAGCATGTTTGGGTGAGATGCAGGGAAATTGGAACCTTCCTGCATTGCTGGTGGGAATGTAAAATTTCCAGAGAGCAGCCACTATGGAAAACAGTTTGACAGTTCTAAAAATGTTTTCTAAAAAATAGAATCACTATATGATTTAGCAGTTCCACTCCTAGGTATATATCCAAAGGGACTGAAAACAGAGGCCCTGGCTGGGTAGCTTAGTTGGTAGGAGCATCATCCTGATAGAACAAGGTTGTGGGTTCGATCCCTGGTCAGGGCACATACAAGAGTCTATCAACAGATGCATAAAAAAATAGAACAACAAATTGACATTTCTCTCTCCTTTTCTGCCTCTCTAAGAGTCAATAAATAAAAATAAAAATTAAAAGAATTGAGGGGTCCGTATGAACTTCCAGTCAAGATGGCAGTGTAGGTAAATGTGGTACTTGGCCTCCTCCCACAACCACATCAAAACTGTAACTAAACTACAGAACAACCATCATTCAGAACCACCTGAAATCTGGCTGAATGGAAGTTCTACAACTAGGTTATTAAGGAAGAAACCACATCGAGACTGGTAGGAGGGGCAGAGACATGGAACAGCCTGGTCCCACACTCAGGTATGCCAGATAAAAATCAGGAGGGATATCTTGGTTGAGGAGGTGCCCCCTGAGGAGCCAGGGGTCCCAGGCCCATGCCAGGCTCCCAGCCCACGGTTCAGCGCCAGGCAGAGAAGTCCCCATAATTTCTTTTTTATTTCTTTCATTTTTTAAATTTTATTGTTGTTCAAGTACAGTTGTCTGCCTCCCCCCCACCTCCTGCCCCCATCCCCACCTCCCTCCCTTGATCCCACTCCACCTTGGTTTTGTCTATGTGTCCTTTTCAGTTGTTCCTGAAAACCCTTTACCCCCCCCCATTATCCCCTCCCACCTCCTCTCTGGTTATTGTCAGTTTGTTTTTAATTTCAATGTCTCCGGTTATATTTTGCTTGCTTTTTTGTTTTGTTGATTAGGTTCCATTTGAAGGTGAGGTCATATGGTATTTATCTTTCACTGCCTGGCTTATTTCACTTAGCATAATGCTCTCCAGTTCCATCCATGCTGTTGCAAAACTTAGGAGCTCCTTCTTTCTTTCTGCTGTGTAGTATTCCATCATGTAAATGTACCAGTTTTTTGATCCATTCATTTACTGATGGGCACCTAGGTTGCTTCCAGCACTTGGCTAGTGTAACTTGCACTGCTATGAACAAATTACATAGGGTGCATAGGTTCTTTTGGATTGGTGTTTCAGAGTTCTTAGGATATAATTCCAGCAGTGGAATTGCCGGGTCAAAAGACAGTTCCATCTTTAGTTTTCTGAGGAAATTCCATACTGTTTTCCACAGTGGCTGCACCAGTCTGCAATCCCACCAACAGTGCACTAGGGTTCCCTTTTCTCCACAACCTCTCCAACACTTGTTTGTTGATTTGTTTATGATGGCCATTCTGACCTGTGTGAAGTGGTATCTCATTGTGGTTTTAATTTCCATCTCTCTGATGGCTAGCGATGCTGAGCATCTTTTCATATGTCTCTGGACCTTTTGTATGTCCTCCTTGGAGAAGTGTCTGTTCAGGTCCTTTGCCTATTTTTTATTATTTTTTTTGTCCTCCTACAGTGGAGTTGTATGAGTTCTTTATATATTTTGGAGATCAAACCCTTGTCTGAGGTATCATTGGGAGAAGTCCCCATAACTTTTGACTGCAAAAACTAGCAGGGAATGAGGCTGAGGGAGACAGAGGACTCCTAGCATCCCAGGCAGTTCCTCTTAAAGGGCCTGCACCTGGGCTTACTCAGACTCACTTGTTCTGAGCTCCAGTGCTGGCTCAGAAGCTCAAAAGTCACCAGGTACATGCAGGGAGGAACTGAATTGTCCTGCATCAGAGCAAGAGCTGGGAGGCCAGCTTTCTCTCAGATAGAAGTGCTAACTGAGGCCATTGTTCCTTTAATGAGACCTCCCCCCACAAAACCCATAGGTGAGCACCATATCTGAGATTCCATCAACCTGGCTTACATAGTTTGCTCCACCCTGGTGATTTCCTGAGGCCCCGCCCCACCTAACTTTGGCCCACCTAAGCTGTTTGCTGTGGCTTTTCCATAGGAATGGCCTGTCTTGGCTCATGTTTTAGACTTTCCTAAAGTCTCTCAAACAAGCAGTGTTTGGCCTCAGCATGCCGCATACCTCTCACTAAGTGGCCCCAGACCCAGCACTAGAAGCAGCCAGCCTTGGTTTGCAGCTTGGCCTTTCCCAGACACCGCCAAACCCAGCAAGTAGCAGCCATCCGCAGATCTCTTTGTAGATCGTGCCAGATGGCCCCAGGCAGAACACAGGTGGCTGCTCACCATGGCCTGCACCTCCTGGGAGGCCTCAGAGCTAGCACACATACGGGACAGCTCAGACCACATCAAAGCACCAACACCCAAGCACCTCCACAAGCAACACACTCAAGGGGAAAACTAAGCAGGCACCAGAGTCCAGCTGAAGTAAGTCCTGCGCTGTGGGGTGGGCCTCTGCACAGCTGATTCTCCATAGTAGTTGGTGGCTGCAGCCAGTCCTTGCAGCTAATTGGCCTGGGGGTAAATCCCTCCCACTGACATGCCAACAGCAATCAAGGCTCAACTACAAGAGGAGGGTGTACACAGCGTACAAGGTTGGGGGTTGCGCCATGAGTGCCCAGCTTGGTTAATCAGTGGTGCTGTGCCACTAGACCCTACGGAACACCTACTACATTAGGCCACTCTGCCAAGCCTGGGAGACATAGCAGCTCTACCTAATACGTAGAAACAAACACAGGGAGGCTGCCCAAATGAGGAGACAAAGAAACATGGCCCAAATGAAAGAACAGATCAAAACTCCAGAAAAAGAACTAAACAAAATGAAGACAAGCAAGCTACTAGACGCAGAGTTCAAATCACTTGTTATAAGTACGCTCAAGGAACTTAGTGAGGACCTCAACAGCATGAAAAAAGACCAGTCAGAAGTGAAGGATACACTAACTGAGATGAAGACATTTGCAGGGAATCAAAAGTAGACTAGATGAAGCCAAGAATCAGATCAGATATTTGGAATATAAGGAGGCAAAAAACACCCAATTAGAGCAGTAAAAGAAAAAAATCCCCTCCAAAATGAGGCTAGTGTAAGGAACCTCTGGGACAACTTCAAGCATACCGATATTTGCGTCATAGGGGTGCCAGGAAAAGAAGAGAGTGAGCAAGAAATTGAAAATGTATTTGAAAAAATAATGACAGAAAATTTCCATAAACTGGTGAAGGAAATGAACATACAAGTTAAGGAAGCATGGAGAGTCCCAAATAAGATGAACCCAAAGAGGCCCACACCAAGACACATCCTAATTAAAATGTAAAAGTTTGAAGAAAAAGAGAGAATCTTAGAAATAGCAAGAGAAAAGCAGTTAGTTACCTACAAGGGAGCTCCTATAATAGTGTCAGCTGATTTCTCAACAGAAACTTTGCAGGCCAGAAGGGATTGGCAAGAAATATTCACAGTGATGAAAAGTAGGGACATACAACCAAGATTACCCTGTCTAGCAAAGCTATCAAAGGACAGATGAAGAGCTTTCCAGACAAGAAAAAGCTAAAGGAGTTTATCCCCATCAAATGAGTATTACATGAAATGTTAAAGGATCTTCTTTAAGAAATAGAAAAAAAAAAGATTAAAAATATGAAAATATGAACCAATGGCAAGAGATACACATCTATCAACAACTGAATCTAAAAACCAAAATAAATGAACAAGCAGAACAGAAACAGTCATAGATACAGAGAACATTTTGGCGATTGCCAGATGGGAGGGGGGTTAAGGGGATGGGTAGAAATAGGTGAAGGAATTAAGAAGTACAAATTGGTAGTTACAGAATAGTCACAGGGATGTAAAGTACAGCATAGGGAATATAGTCAATAATATTCTAATAACTATGTATGGTGTGAGATGGGTATGAGATTTATTGGGATGATCACTTAGTAAGTGATATAATGTCTAATCACTGGGGTGTACACCTGAAACTAATATAATATTGTATGTTAACTGTAACTGAAAAAATATAAAAATGATTTTAAATTAAGCATAAATAAATAAAAGCATTGAAAACAAGTATTTAACCCAAAACTTGTACACAAATATTCAGAGCAGCACTCTTCATCAGAGCCTCAAAGTGGAAATGACCCAAATGCTCATCAGTGAATGAATGGGTTAATGAAGTGTGGTATATGCATGCAATACAATTTTAACCATGAAAAGGAATTAAGTACTGATACATGGTATAACATGGATGAACCTTAAAAACATTATGCTATGTGAAAAAAAGACAGTCACACAAGGTCACATATTGTATGATTTCTTTTTATTAAATCTCCAGAATAGATAAATGCATGGAGACAGAAAGCAGATCATTGGTTGCTAGGGGCTGGGGGTGGGGAGGATTGGGAAGTGAGTGCTTAATGTGTATGGGGTTTCCCATTGGGATGATGAAAATGTTTTGGAACTGGATAGAGGTGATGGTTACACCATATTCTGAATATACTCTATGCCTCTGATGTGTTGCATGTTTTAAAACTGTTCATTTTATGTTAGGTGAATTTGTATCTCAATGTAAAAAGGAGGAATGTACTAAGTGTGTAGAGGAAGGAACCACTGACTGCTTTTGGAGCGGTCCGGAAGGTGGCAGGTTGGGAAGGTTTAAAGAAATTTTCCTAGCAGTTATGTTTGAATTGAGTTGAGTCAATTTATGAATCAATGATCAAGCAATTATTGTGTGCATACTTAATGCCATGTATTGTGGTAGGCATGGAGGAGAATTTTTACACATATAAACTCAGATTTCAAGCAATTACAGTGCCTTATGTAGAATGCGGTGGGATTCCATAATACTAGTAGTATTTCTTTAATACTCTGAGGTATTATGGAAATAAATTGGTAAACAGGAGAGTCACCCATCACAGCTGGTGGGTGTTTGAAAAAAGTATACAGGAAGTGGCCAAGTGAAGAGGGGGAAGGAAAGTCATTTTCGTCAGAGGGAACAGCACAAGCAAAGCCATGGAGCCAAGAGGTAGAAGTGTGTGTGCATGCACGCACGCGTGTGTGGAGAGAAAGTATCAGTGATGCCATGTTGTAATAAAAAACATTTTCAAAAAAAGAAGTGGCAAGTAATGAGGTTTAAAGCAAGTGAATGATACAGTTAGGCGTATGTTTTAATTCCCTGTATTAACAGTGTGGAGGCTAGCATTGGAAGGGGACAAGACTGGAGGCAGGGACACTAATTAGGAGCCTGAGGCAGTAGTCCACTTGAAAAATTATCAGGGCCTGAAGCAGGGAAGTGGTAATTGGGATAAAGTGGAAGGGTCAGAATGGAAAAAGACTTAGGAGATCAAATGAACAAGACTGGAGGACTGATTAGATGGTGGTGAGGGAAGGTCAAGGGTCACTGTGGGTTCTTGTTTTGTGTGATAAATACACATCCGTATATTTATCAGAGATACTAGTTAAGAGCAACAGAGGCTGACTCTAGTTGGCTGAACTGAAAAGGCATTTAAAAAAAAAAAAAGGATATTGAGGAGCTCTGACAATTGTTGGGAGGGCTGGAGAACGAGGTTGGAGGCTAAGCTTCCAGGAACATTGTCCCCAGACGTAGCAGAAGTGGCCAGAAGATACAAAGTGCCCCCACCCAGAGCACAACAGGAAACTGCCGCCGCCGCTGCTGCTGCTGCTGCTGCTGCAAGAAGTCAACCTTGAAAACACTGGAAATTCCCTGACAGCAAAGAAATGGAAGCTCCGAGTAGGGCTGGTTTCTCCATTCTTGCTCAGTTCTGAATCTGAGTCTCAGGCACGTGTTTCTGATTAAAGGAGCCTAAGTACCCTGACTGTGTCCTGGGTTCAAGGCTGGCTGGCAAATAGGTCTGACTCTTTCAGGAGGGAGGCAGAGTTCATAACGTGGAACTTTTCCATATATAGAAAGGCTGTTCAAATAAAGAGGACAACCGTTAGTACAAGACAGATGGTGCTGCTATCTACAAGTGTAGAGAATACAAGAGTTTAGTCCCTGGCTGGTGTAGCTCAGTGGATTGAGCGCAGGCCTGTTAACCAAAGGGTTGCGGTTCGATTCCCAGTCAGGGCACATGCCTGGGTTGCAGGCCAGTTCCCAGCAGGGGACATACAAGAGGCAACCACACATTGATATTTCTCTCCCTCTCTCCTTCCCTTCCCCTCTAAAGATAAATAAATAAAATTTGAAAAAAAGAGTTTAGGGGTGGGGCTGGAGAGCTCCATTTTGAACACGTGGAGTCTGAGGTGCCTATAGAACGTTCAGATATAGATATCTAGCAGGTAGCAAGATGTTTGAAATTCTTAGCATGCAGATAGCATTTAAAACAACAGGAGCTGGTGAGGTGGTCCAGGGAGGGCTTGTACATGGGGTGAGAAGACAAAAGACAGGGGCCTGGCGTGGGAAATAAAACTTGGCTGGCTTTCTCAGTGGCCTTCTAAAAGCCCTAGCCATCTGAGACACAAGAATGTGTACGGTATAAACACAGAGAATGGTTTGGCTGAGCTGGGGGGAGTAGTGGGAGGGGGGAAATGCAGACAACTGTAATTGAACAACAATAAAATAATTTAAAAAAAAACACAGAGAATGTTTGCTTTCACTTCCCCTCCATGCATTTCACATTTCACTTACCATGAGGATGCTGTCTCTAGCCATTTGTCCGGGTAACTGCTCTGATCCAAATGGATAATAAAACTTATCTCCCCAGGAGATCCAAATGGTTACAGCCAGGACTATGTCCCTAGGCAGTCACAAAGACTGCAGTGCACTCTCTTCACAGGCATTAATGCTTACAGGGGGGTGAAGCTCAGACCTTGGAGACATCTGTCTGGGCTGTAAAAGTGGGAGACACAGCTTATCTGGCCCTTGGAAAGACATGTTAACGTTACAGAGGTTAGTATGAGAAGCAAGATCCTTTTCATTCCGTCTCTGAGAGCAAAGGGATTTCCCTAGCGTTGCCCCTTGCCTTTCAGAAAGGAGCAGGTTGGCTGTCTTTCCCCCACATGTAAGTGGAGAAAATCTACTGTCCTCCTTCCCTCTTTGATGGGTAGGAACCCGCCACTCACGTGGAAAGTTCCCATCAGTTTTCTTCCTGTCACCTGTGGGTCTGGGTCTGGGGGTGCCGACATGGCAGTGTGACTGTGGTTGTTCATTTGGTTGTGAGTATTAATAATAATAAAAAAACCCTCCTGTCTCTGATCCAGGTGTTTTGTGGTTCTTTAGTATTCATACATATATATAAAGTCTATAACTGTGTACGTGGGGTAATGTCTCAGGCCCTTCATCGTTCTTGAGAAAACATTGGGGAATGTGAACATTTAAATGCTGAAAGGGGGAAGAGTGAAAAAGGACAGAACACGTATGGCCAGACAAGTACAGAATAACCAGGAAATGGAATTCATGCGATGTGGTGGAAACCTAGGAATGAACATTTTCAGCGGGGGGTGGGGGTGCTTATCAGCAGAATGAAATGCACGAAGAAGTCAGTAACAAGACTGGAAAGGAACTATTGGCTTTGGAGGCCAACGGTGACTTCTGCCCAAAGACATCCCAGGGAAACTTTTCTTCAGTAGGTTGAGGCAAGAGTGAATTTGAGGAAGTACAGACAGCAGATGCACCCTACTACTGTTCGGAGAGGATAAGTGAGAAGGGAGGAGAGAAATCGGCACCGGATGGGGACATAGGATCAAGAGAGAGTTTTATTTTTTATTTTTATTTTATTTTTATTTTTTTAAATGGGAGAGACCCGGGCATGTGTGAGACGGAGGGAAGAGCACAACAAATTGAGATGAGAGAGAGAAGGGATAGTCGATGGACCTGGGTTCTGGAAGAAATCGAAAACGATGGCACGTTGAACGGGAAGGCGGAACGGACGGAAGGATGGGTGTGAATGTGATGTCGAAGAAGACATTCTGCTGAGGCTGAAGAGCATGGATTGAGCATGGACCGTGGCGCTAATTTGTATGGTTTTGTGGGTTTCCTCCAGCAGGTGCGAACACCCACGTGGAACAAGGCAGAAGGGTGGTTTGTAGGACTGACCTGAGGTGAGGGGTTTGTGTGCTGGTGAGAGAGAAGTTCAGGTGATCAAGCACGGGGTTAGGAAAGGTGAGGAAGGGAGGGAAGAGAGGCTGGCAGACTGGGAGAAAACTGAGAGGTCGATGAACCGAAGGAGTCTCCGTGACATAAAAAAGAATCAAGCAGGTGGGGGCCTGAGGGAGCAGGTAGGAGAGGAAATTGCCTTCACGATGGAATACTGGAGGGATAAATGTTTGAAGTGAGCAATTCTGGGCCACACTAAAGTTCAAGGTGTGGTAGTTTGGGTGTGGGTGGCCGCAGTGGAGCGCAGGAGGTAACTGAGAGGGATGGAGGGGTTGTCCGTTGTGTCATCTCCATGGACGATGAGATCCCCCAGTATGAACACCAGGAATGAGGGTGCGCAAGAGGTCACGGGCTCGGTGCCAGGATCTTTACTTAAGGAGGGGAGGTGACGGGTAGGCAAGAATTTTCTAATCCTGGCTGGTGTGGCTCACTGGATTGAGTGCCGGCCTGTGAAGCGAGGACTCACAGGTTCGATTCCTGGTCAGGGCACATGCCTGGGTTTTGGGCCAGGTCCCTGGTGGGGGGCATGTGAGAGGCAACCGCACATTGATGCTTCCCTCTCTCTCTTTCTCCCTCCCTTCCCACCTAGAAATGAATAACATCTTTAAAAAAAAAAAAAAAAAGAATTTCTAAGCAGACTGGGAAAGGATGGCCATTCTAGACAGACAAGATTGGGAAAGGCGTGTTCGGACGGGTGAAAAGGCTGATCTTTCCAGAAAACTGAAACCAGTACGAGCGTGAGTACAGGGATGAGGCTGCATTAGCAGATGGAGCCGACACACGATGCACAGGCACTGAGGACTTTTATTCGAGTATTGACTTAATTCTGTTCTGATTTGCATTTTAGACTTTCTAACGTGAAGTGTGGAAAATCAGAGTCAGGTGGGGCTAGAGGCCAGTTAGACAGCTGTTGCAATTGCCCAGGCCAGGACCAGGCGAGGGGGACTGGGAATGGAGGTAGTGCGTGAATCCCAGAGCTATTTTGATGGCAAGGGCTAAAAAGGTATGTGAAAGTTGAATTTGGCATGTGAAACTGACAGGCCCCATGTAGCACTCCCTCCTTTTTTTTTAGGTTTACTACACCATTTGTGAGAGGCAACTCTCCCCACCCCGTGAACACACACCTTCTCCCACTTAGTCAAGAACGAATCTAGATGTTGCTGTGAAGGGATTGTGCACATGTAATTGAGGGCCCAAATCAATTAACTTTTAAGAAACGGAGATTATCCTAAGTGAGCTGACCAAATCAGATGAATTCTTAAAAGGGCTTTGGTGCCCGGACCAGACCAGCGTGGCTCAGTGGGGCGGGTGTTGTCTTGCAAAACAAAAGGTCACAGGTTCGATTTCCGGTTCAGGGCACATGCCTGGGGTGCCAGCCAGGTCCCCAGTTGGGGCACATGCAAGAAGCAACTGGTGTTTCTCTCCTTCCTTTCCCTTCTCTAAAAATAGGTAAAGTTTTTAATTTTTTGAAAAAGGGATTTGGCTCTTCGGTTACAAAAGGACAAATACTGCATGATTCCCCTGATGGGAATTATCTAAAGTCGTCAAATTTATAGAAACAGAAAGTAGAATGGTGGTTACCAGGGGCTGGGGGAGGGGGAAATGGGGAGATGTTGTGTAATGAATAGAGAGTTTCAGTTTTGCAAGATGAAAAGTTCTGGAGATCTGTTGCGCAACCATGCGAATGTACTTAACACTCCTGACCTGTACACTTCAAATAGTTAAGATGCTGGTGAAGCTTCTGTGTGTGTTTTTTAATCGCGTTTTTGTTTTTAAAAAAGCAGGAGAGACTGGGCTCTTTCTGGTGATATTCAAAATAGGAGAGGAGTTTAGCCCCCTGAGGGAGAATCTCCATTGTTGACTTTGAAGATGGAGGGAGCCAGGGGCTGAGGAATGTGGGTTGCCTCTGAGAGCTGAGAGCAGCCTCCAGGTGACTGCCATGAAGGCTATAAGGATCCTCAGTCCTGCAACCACAAGGAGGTAAATCCTGCTACAACCACACGAGCTTGGAAGAGGTCTGTAAGCCTCAGATGAGTTTGTAGCCTAGCAGACACCTACATTTTAGCCCGTGACACCTTGAGCAGAGGACCCAGTTAACCTGTGCCTGGATTTCTAATCCATGGAAATTGTGAGAAAATAAATGCGTGTGTTGTATGTGTGTGTGTGTTTTACTGAAATTTTTATTGGCACACTGTATCTAGAAGCAGATACATAAATCATTACAGAATTTAGTTCCAGAAATGTGGGAAAAGTTACTATTATTTGTTTATAATTCAAACAACATATTAGAATCAATGCACTTGGGATGCTTCATTTTGTGCGGTTCTCAGTACAAACAGTTGTTTCAAGTACTTGAGTTGAAACGTACAGAAAAAGTATAAAGTACAGCAGTCTGAATTGCAAGGATTAATTTCATGACACTTTCACATGACTATAAAATACGCTTAACCCAACATGTATACTTACTACAAAATTCTGTAAGAATATTTCATCATCTCGGCCCTGGCTGGATAGTTCAGTTGGTTAGAGCATCATCCTGATATGCTAAGGTTGAAGGTTTGATACCTGGTCAGGGCACATACAAGATTCAAACAATGAATGCATAGATGGGTGGAACAGCAGATCAGTCTCTCTCTCTTTCTCTCATTAATGAATAAAAGGAAAAAAATGTAAAAGAATTTTTCATCATCTCTAGAGGTAGAGTTTATAACACTTTGCAAAAATAGCAACTACACAGTTTGCCATGTCATGGTTGATTAATAAAAAGGATGTTAACAAAAAAAGTTCTTTACAGGATTAAAAAAAAATTAAAAGACACTAAATTTGTGAGTGCCAGTGTACTGACACTTTATTTTAGAAACGTATGGAAGTTACTTATGGAACTGAAAATTGTTCCTTTATAGACTATTTAACAAAATTGTCTATAGAATCAAAAAATATAATCAAAATGTACTTAGATCAAACTAGAGGATGAAGTTTTATTTCTTTCTTTTCCCCTTCACCTAGACCGTTTATCGTATAAGGTTAACCTTTCACATTATATTTGCTACCCACGCCAAATGGCTCTCTCTCTCTATAAAAGCAAAACATATTGCAATGCCTTGTTTTTGTTTACAAATTTAAAAAAGTTCTTGACAAAGGCTTTTACTTTTTTTTAATTTATTAAAAAATAAATTCATTGACTTCCGGCCAAGATGGAAGTGTAGCTGGACATGCTGTGCCTCCTCTCACAACCAAGATTAAGGACAACAAAAATATAGAACCAAAAAAAAAAGAAAACCCAACCAGGACAGAGAGAAAATTGAACTGTGCAGGAGTCCAACAACATCATTCACCCAGACCAGTAAGAGGGGCGGAGTCAGCGGCGCGGAGTCAGATGGCGGTGGGATAAGCCCGTGGTGGTCCCGGAGGCGCAGTCACTCCAGGCGCACAGGCGGTGGCTTTGCCAAACGCGAGGAGGCCAAGCAGAGCGCACAAGGTGGCGGACCACGGACACACATTCGTGCACAGGTAAACCAGGCGAAAACGGGCAGCAAGACAGATTGCGCGACGCAGGGCCCCAGTGCTGGGAAGTGAAGCCTAAAAGCTCCCATTGAAAATACTTGTAGGGGCTGAGGTGCTGGGAGGGAGTCCCAGCCTCACAGGAGGGTTCGTTAGGGAGACCCACGGGGTCCTGGAGCGTGCTCAGGCCCACCCACACGGAAACCAGCACCAGAAGGGCCTAATTTGCTTGGGGAAAGAGGCTGACAAGAGAGGGTGGAGCAGGCGCCATTGTTCCCTCTCGGACCCCGCCCCCACATCCAGCATCACAACCCAGCAACTGGGCTGCCCTGCCCTGGGGAACACCTAAGGCTCCGCCCCTCACTACATAACAGCCCCAACCAAACAAAAACAAAAACAAAAAAAACCCAAACCAAGGATGGCTCAAAAGGGAGAACAGACCGGAGCCCCAGAGCTAATTCATCTGAGCGAGCAGGAGGTGGTCAACCTATCCGATGCACAGTTCAAAGCTCTGGTGATTAGGAAGCTCACAGAATTGGTTGATTTTGGTCGCAAATTAGAGGAAAAAATGGAGGCTACAATAAGTGAAATGAAAAATGCACAGGGAACCAATAAGTGATGGGAGGAAAACTGGGACTCAAATCAATGGAGTGGACCAGAAGGAAGAAACAACCAACCAAACAGAAAAGAAGGAAGAAACAAGAATTCAAAAAAATGAGAGGCTTAGGAACCTCCAGGACATCTTTAAACGTCCCAACATCCAAATGATAGGGGTACCAGAAGGGGAAGAGGAAGAGCAACAAGTGGAAAACTTATTTGAACAAATAATAAAGCAGAACTTCCCCAATCTGGCTAAGGAAACAGACTTCCAGGAAGTCCAGGAAGCTCGGAGTCCCAAAGAAGCTGGACCCAAGGAGGAACACACCAAGGCACATCATAATTACATTAGCCAAGATTAAAATGAAGGAGAGAATTCTAGAAGCAGCAAGGGATAAAGGCAGAGTCACCTACAAAGGAGTTCCCATGAGATTGTCAGCAGATTTCTCAAAAGAGACCTTTACAGGCAAGAAGGGGCTGGAAAGCAGTATTCCAAGTCACGAAAGTCAAGGACCTACATCCAAGATTGCTCTGCCCAGCAAAGCTGTCGTTTAGAATGGAAAGGAAGATAAAGTGTTTCTCAGATAGGGTCAAGTTAAAAGAGTTCATCATCACCAAGCCCTTATTATATGAAATGGTAAAGGGACTTATGTAAGAAAAAGAAGATAAAAAAATAGGACCGTAAAAAGACAGCAAACTCACAGATATGAACAACCACACCTAAAACAATAGCAAACTAAGCAAAGAACTAGACCAGGAGCAGGAGCACAGAAATGGAGATCGTGTGGAGGGTTAGCAACAGGGGAGTGGGAGGAGGAGAGAGGGGGAAAAGGTACAGAGAATAAGTAGCATTGATGGTGGGTAGAAAATAGACAGGGGAGGGCAAGAATAGTGTGGGAAAAGTAGAAGCTAAAGAACTTATGAAACATGGACATGAACTAAAGGGGGGAATGTGGGTGGGAGGGGGTGTGAAGGGTGGAGGGGAATGATGGGGGAGAAATGGGACAACTGTAATAGCATAATCAATAAAATATAATTAAAAATAAATTTATTTATTTTTAGACAGAAGAGAAGGGAGGGAGAAAGAGAGGAAGAGAAACAGTGTGTGGTTGCCTCTTGTGCACCCCCACCAGGGACCTGGCCTGCAACCCAGGCATGTGCCCTGAGTTGGAATCGAACCAACGACCCTTTGGTTCACAGGCCGGTGCTCAGTCCACTGAGCCACACCAGCTGGGGCTAAAGGCTTTTATTTTTTATCAATACACTATCAGAACCTGACAATTTCAGATTGCCCTATAACAGGGTATATTTCTTTAAAGTATGTTCTATTATGGATATACTAAGGCACATCAAAAATTGGCTTTCTGAATAGAACAATATAATATTCACCCTCCAAAACAACACAAAATAAACATTTTAGACATTTACATGAAGTTCAGAATAATCTTAACATGATGCTAAATAGCTAGATGTTAGGCACATGGTAGCGCGTGAGGAAAATGTGGGGAACAGCTATATACACATGATAAAATGAGGTTCAGACAGTCCGAAGACTTCTGAGCACCATGCTTTCACAAATAGTGCATACAAGTGCTTCTAGAAACATGGGGAAGTCATTTCAACAAGTATCAATATATGGTGACCCTCTAACTATACCTGCCATGTACCACAGATGCACAATGACTTTTCACTCACCTAAGATACAGTCTGAATTATTTTAAAATAAGGAACTTTGTAAAAGAGTAGTTTAAATGTCTTTCATTAATTTAATAATAAGTTTACAATGCTGTAATAATTATTAATCCAAACAGCTTATAGTGAACTCTTAAGTTATATTATTACAATATTCTCCATATGCCATCTTACCAGGTGAAAACGTTATCAGAAAATGAAAGAGGGCCCTGGCTGGTGTGGCTCAGTGGATTGAGTGCTGGCCTGTGAAACAAAAGGTCACTGGTTCAATTCCCAGTCAGGGCACATGCCTGGGTTGGGGGCTAGATGCCTAGCTGGGGGCGTGCAACAGGCAGCCAATTGATGTTTCTCTCACACATCGATGTTTCTCTCCCTCTCTTTCCCCTTCCCTTCTCCTTTGTCTGAAAATAAATAAATAAATAAAATCTTTAAAATAATACAAATAAATACACACGATTTAAAAAAAGTGCAACAGGAATCACCACAATGAGGTACAATCAACAATCCACCAAAATTAACTACCTTTTCCCCTTTAAGTCAAAATACATTGTACCATATTATGGCTTTGTACTTTTATTGGTAGTATCTCAATTCTGGCCTTAAAAAAAAAAAAGAGAGAGAAAGAAGTGGGGATACAGGTGTTTGAATGACAAAGCCAATAACTTTGACTTAAGACTTATCCTTGTGTTTAAACGAGGATAGAGAAAGCTAAGTGACAAATAAAGAAACATCTGGACTTATATGTGTCATTTTAGAGAGAAACATTTTCCTATAAAACTGTGTAACTAGAAACATTTCCTGGGCAGAGCAATCTTGAAACAATATTGCAATATTGTGCAATAACTAAACACTCCTTTTCAAAATAAGTAAAAAATATCAGGGATGAAACCTCCCCCATGACTACTACTGAATCAGAAGTAAAATGACTAATGAGTCCAAATTACTCAAGGCTTAGCTAAATTAAAAATAAAGAAACAAAAATGTTTTTAAGTGGTGGTATATAACATAGGCAACATGACTTCCAGGTATCTGATATGGTTTTAATATTTTTTCACAATGCTTTGCAATTTCCACACTTTTTCAACTGGAGTATCTGGTGAGTGCATATTTTACTAGTTACTACATTAACAAAAAACATAGACCCAATGTAAAACATTGTTTTCTTTCTCCGTAAGTCAATTCAAAACTTTGTAACGAGAGAATCCAATCCATGTGTGAAAATTAGCTGTACAATCAAGTTCTACCCAAGAAAATGCTAAGTTGAAGTTGAGATAAAACATTTGCCAAAGGAAAGTATACATAACAAAAAAAGTTGCTATTATAGGAGTAAGATTGTGTAGTATTTATTTAATAATAGTGCCAGTTCCATAGGCTTTTATATGTCATGCTAATTTGCATTGTAGTGTAATGACATAAAAGGCAACAATTTCAAAATTGGTGGTATACACTTATATACAATGTTATAATGTAAGGCCATTTAAAAAATATACAAACCATGCCCTGGCTGGGGTGGCTCAGTGGACTGAGCGCCAGACTGCAAACCAAAGGGTTGCTGGTTCAATTCCCGGTCAGGGCACATGCCTGGGTTGCAGGCCAGGTCCCTGGTGGGGGGAGTGTGAGAGGCAAACATACAGTGATGTTGCTCTCCCACTCTTCCTCCCCCCCTTCCCTCTGTAAAAAATAAATAAATAAAATCTTTAAAATATATGCATACAAACTACTAGAAAAATATCAGCACAACTTTAAAAATAATTTAGAAAAGGGTATTGAAAAAGACATGTTGCAGATCTGCATTCTATTACCTAAGATTACATCAACTCATAATTCTAAACATTTCTAAAGTTACGAGATTTGAAATCATTTAAAAAAATCATTTTCAGTGCATATGTAAATTCCGCATCTTATCATCTGGGTATGTTTCTTCAATATTATCTTGGAAAAAGAGCCATTGAAAGACAGTAATTTTTATCTTAAAAGTTTTGTTCAACTTTAAGTTGAATACATGTGGAATATGCTCTCAATGCATAAAAACCACAGTGCAAGGCAGAAAAGGACTTGGGGAAGGCAAGGAGAATGTGATACAAATTCACATTGTGATTATTTGGTATATGATGGAAGAGAATTGACACTTCTAAAGTCTGAAGACTTTCCCTCAGTGAAGACACTGAGGATACTTTGTTGCCACTCCACCACCTCTAAGGTAACTAATTACTCTTTTCACGAAAAACTGAGACAGTTGTGGCAGCAGAAGATAGTCATAGCAATCAGAGTTTGTAAACTACATTTGATCTCTTTTTCTTGAAGCCAGAGTAGCAAGATGCAGAGTTCTCCTAATCTTTCAAATACTGCTGTCGATACTGCATATAGTTTGGCAAAGGTCATGTTGGAAAGCACACAGGTCCTGCAAAGGTGGCACCTGCTTGAACGTTGGTGATACTCCATTGGTAAATTGGAGATCCAGGCAACTGAGACCTTACATAACACAAAGCTCCATTTTCAGAGTCCCTGGTTAGATGTTTAAGTCAATGAATGAATTTTCCATCCACATCTGGTTGTTCACAAAAGTGGAACCTACCGTTTTTTTGAAAAGGTTTTATTTACTTATTTTTAGAGAGAGGGGAAGGGAGGGAAGGGAGAGAAACAGCGGTGTATGGTTGCCTCCCCACCCCCTGCACGGGTACCTGGCCCACAACCCAGGCCCTGACTGGGAATCGAAGCAGCGACCCTTTGGTTCTTAGGCCAGTGCTCAATTCACTGAGCCACACCAGCCAGGGCTAGAAGTACCAGCTGAGTGCTCAATTCTAGTGTGAAGCGTTTTACCATGGGAGTGAAAGTTCAAGCTTAAATGATAACGGTCATTAGAATTATCCTGAACAAGAAATAAACCATCTGGTACAGTTACTAGCTACTTCCCCACCTCCCAGCATGCAATGTAGTTGGTTCCAGTATTGTTCTTATTCTGCAAGTTTTTTTTTCAGCTCCTCGGTAAAGCTTGTCACAACCCCATGACCGCTACTTTCCACTGAGTCAAACGCTTGCAACCCTGGAGGAGAGTCAGGATAAAAATGTAAATGATAGCACATGCTTTCTGCTACATGGTCATCAGCGCTGCTTGTGAGCCCACTGAGGTTGCTTTGGATTTTATACTTCTGCATTGGAGGTGGCAATGGAGAGTGTGGAGGGACATCATGACTTGCCCTTGGGCTCTGGAATGTGACATGTGTGGTGGCAATGAACAAGCCACTGAGGGAGCCATGAAGATCTCTGGGGAAATGACTAGGTCCTGTCTACCAGATCATTGTTTTGGAGAAAGAGTCCTCTGCAACTTGAGAAGCAACTGTAGAAACTTCCACAGGAGCAGCTGTCCGGAAATAGCTGGATGATCCTTCCAAAGGCTACATGGCCTCCTCTGCCTGCCCAGAATGCCGAACGCAGTCTTGAGGCGAAGTCCGAGAACTCCAGCACGTGTTCATTGAAGTGAAGGTGCAAGTGTCCATTCTGAGATCCTGAAGTCTTGAATGAACTTGGTTGTTGGCACTCCATTTCAGGTGAAGGCGGCGACAATGTTGTCGAACATCATTCTGTGTTGGACTTCGTTTGGAAGCATTGAGGAAGGATTTGGCTCTCGCCTCCTCCATTTTGATACTTGCCTCCTCAGAGTTTGTAGGTCAAGAGGCCAAGGGGTAGGATGCTAGTGATGAATGTGATGGCCTTATTGAGCTTTCGCATCTTGAAAGCGTATTGGTGCCCAGAGAGGAAAGCTATTCCCATCTGGCAGAGCTCCTGGAGGGTGCTGCTCCGCTTGCCTTTCTGCTTTTGTTCTGCAGAAAGCCGCCTTTTAAATACACCCGTTAGGCTGTCACTCTTTGATGTTATTTTCCACCCTTTTCATCTTCACTGTGGATGCCACAGCTGGCCATATCTTTACCATAACAGCTACCAAATAAGGAATCGAAATCTGCCCAAATTTACTGGCTAGTGATGATTGTTGCACTATCATGACATCCGTTTGTTCTTTACTTTCATTCAGGCTCAAAGATTTCTGGAAGGTTTGAGGACTAATTTTCCTTGTTAAACCTAGTTACCTAATCCGGGGCCACACATCTCTGTGGAATATTAGCCCCCAAAATCCGGAGAGACCGCGGTGGTACATGCACGTCTTTTCCCAGTTTCATTTAACCTTCGCAGCCATGTTCCGCCGGCGCTGCTGCCGGCGGCGGCGCCGGGGGCAACGGCAACGGCGGTGCTGGCGGCGACAGCGGCCAGAGCTTGTCCACGCTCGCTCGCTCACTTGCCTAGCGAGGGCGCGACTGCTGCGCGACTCTGCCGAATGGGAGCTGTTTAGTGCCTCTACAAGTGCAGTAATTTGTTACACAGTAACAGAAAATGAATACAACACTGGTGGTGTGATTACTGTAGCAAACTTTGGAACTGGGATCGAAGAACCGGCTGATTTGGTTTCAGATGATTCTGAATTTAGACTTGCTGCACGTAAAACGGAGGGGGATAAACAATCGGCGTCAAACGCGACACACAAAAGCGTCTCCTTCAATGCTCAGGTCAGGCCTTCTTCGTCACCCTCCTCCAGACTGACGTGACTCTTCCTCTCGCCCCCCAGATATTTATAGGCACTAACGTCTTTCACCACCTAAATGATACTCGTCTGTTTTATGCTCTAGTGGCCTTTTGTACCTAATTGGGCTTCAACTTCCTAGAGGACAAAGATCTCCTCTTTGATTTTTCTGTTTCTTCCCCCCCGCCCCCCGCAGTGCCTTACACATATACATGCAAATGTTACTTGATTGGCTAAAGTAACTCTCAGTAACTAAAGGATCCAGGTGCTCTTCCTGGATGGGACCTGGGGGTGGTTCTTGAGACTCCAACGGGGGCTCTTCGTTATGAACCCACTGTACGCCCCAGCACCCAGCTTGCGCGGCAGGAATACGTGTCATAACGTCCTCCGACTCTTCTCTCAGGATAAGAACGGCAAGCATGGAGGACCCAAATAGCCTGCCTGACTGGGAACAGGACCTGGTATTTAACAAGATTTTTAACTTAATTAGCTAGCCCCGCTAATCAGTATGGCCTAAACATCTGCCAGTGGAATCTGAGAAGTCTATTCTAAAAGCTGAGTTTATTCACCACACATGGGGCACTGACGAGAGGGGAGTGGGAAATGCTTTACCAGTGAAAGAAAATTAAGAGAAGAGGTTAGTACCCAATTTCCAGGAGACTTAGTGCATGTGATGGGGAAAACATCAAGATTAGCATTTTTTCTCTGTGCTCATATACATGATTAACAGTTTATGAACTATCTCAAACAAATTAAAGCAGAATTTAAAGACTTAGTATTTTTTTTAAATAATGTGGTCACATGCCTAGGTTGTATAAAGACGTTTTGAAGCGTCACTGACCTGTTTTCCTAGATCAAGGATTTTTTGAAATAAAAAGTCCTTTATAATAATTTCTTGATGATGTGGCAAGCTACCTTAAACCATTCTGGAACAGCAGATGAGGTATAAATAAAACGTCTACACAGTGGGCTTGGAATTGCAGGAGGATCGTAACAACTAATTTGTTCAAGGAAGTGCAGGCAATTGCGATTGAATATAGAGGCGTGGTTTAGGCAGACCGGCAAGTGAATTCATTTGTCATTGTTGTACTCACTGCCTTGAGCTAAGTGAAAGCACCGATTGTGAGGATTTGCAAATCTATTAGATGAAAATGAAGTCCTAACTCAGAAGAAAGTCATGGATTTTGACAAATGTTAATTACTTTTAACATTTTTATGGCTGCCTTTGGAGTGCAAATTCTCAGCATGTCCATGAATTAGGAAGCGTTTGCCCTAATAGTGTGAGAAGTACCTGAATAGCAAAACGATTTTGAGGTTTCAGGCTGAAGAGTCAAAATCTCAGACGTTTCGGTACATGTGGCTTTGTGAAAGGGCCACTCTTTTTCATCGAAGTGCTTAAATCAACGGCTGAAGTCAGAATTAAGACGTGTTCAAATTGGAACCTTCTCCCCCATCGTTTCAAACAGTTCAGTCTCTGAAATATAACCATTTTAAATTTAGTGGCTCAGAATGGACCCAATCAGCTTTGTTACTATCCGTTTTTGTAGGAATAAAGTTGATTAAACTTTTGTAGACGCCTTCGGCATTTATGTTAACATCTACGCTCTAGGTTAGGTAATAGACTACACCACTTGGGCAAAAATGTGTTGGTCACGTGTGTCGATTTCTTTTCAACCTTCCGCCTCTTAAAAAGCAAACAAAAAATACCCCCAGAAAAACTTGGATACTCCTACCAAGACAGTGCCCTAACCCCAAAGCCTGGTTGACAGGATTACTCCATTGCTCCTTGGACACAATCCTGTTTGTCGCAATGGGCCCTGCGCGGAAGGTTACCCAACAGCTCATAGTCACTTTGTAGGTAGCGCTGGTTGCCGCGCTCCTTCCGCGCTGGTACTTGATTGTAAGAGAAAGTAGTTCCGGCCCGTGTTGTTTCGGCGGAGGAGCCATCGCCGCCATTTCAAGACCGTGAGAGGTAGATGGGCAACCAGAATTCCTAAGGTTCGAACCCTGTAAGTGCTGCCGCCGCTCAAGCCTGCCAGAATACTGGTACGGCTGCTGCCCACTGATTGCTACCTCTAGAAACATTCTTGCAAGTAGCGGCGGCACAGCGGGACTCAATCACTCTCTTCTCGCTCTCCCTTAAGAAGATCCAGATGGCGTCTTCCGTGGGCAACGTGGCCGACAGCACAGGTATCGGTGTCCCTTTTACCTTGGCAGATGCCCCATTGGGGTCTCCCGCCGTCCTCTGCCTTGCATCACCCCCTACCTTCCCTCCAGCCATCCCCATGACATCAGTGGCATTGCTAAGCTTTCCGTCGTCTGTAGGCATCTGATCGGGTTTTGCACAGTTGTCTGTTCTGCAAACATTTCCTCTTCTTTGCTTTTTGCTTCCTTTCTTGCTTTGTTTAAGTCTCACAAATGCACTAGCTTCCCAGTCGCTCGGGACGCTTCTGTCACCTGCGCACGCATAGAATGTCTGGGAATGGACTGCGTTGGAATCCCTGTCCTTTCACTCTCCTCCGCTACCGTTTTCTCCCCTAATTCAGCTCACCGCCCCCTCCTCTTGCCCTCTTTCATCCCCTTCTTCATTATCCCCTCCAGCCCTTTCTCCTTAGCCCGATTTGGTCCTCTGTCAATCTAGGGCGGGGGTGCCATTCCGATGTAATCATATCCTCACTTTGCATCACTAAAGGATGAGCTAAAGCTCCTCGGTGTGCTACAAGTCGCCTCGAGACGACGGGTTATCCAGCAGCACCCCGCCGGGCAGCGCTTAGCTAGTGTGTTCCTTCGGTTGAGCAGCCCCAATATAGATTGGAAATTTCCAGGGGTTCCTTTTGCCAGCGCCCAATTCCACCCAGCCTGGATTTCCCACCCGGCCCTCCCTTCCCACCCGCGGGGAACCACACCCTTTCCTTTGCGAGGTCGCCAGTCCAGCGGTCCAGTTCCTACCTTTTGGGAGAAACCGTGCTGGTGCTGGTGCTGGTGCTGGTGCTGGTGCTGGTGCTGGTGCTGGTGCTGGTGCTGGTGCGGGTGCGCTGGCCACCCTGCGGGGTCGGATTGTTGCTTTGTGCTACTTTCTCCTTGTATTCATCCGCCACCGCCTTTGGGTCTTCCATCCCCATTCTGGAGCTCAGTATCTCTTTATTCATAGGACGTGTATTTTTTTTTTTTTTAAGTTTTCATCCTTGCTTGAAGAGTTTGTAAAGCAACTGGAGTGTTGGCTGCACAAGTGCAAGGCGGTTGCCCTTTTAGACAATTCAGTCCAAGAGCATTTGCTACTAAAAATAAGAAAACAACCAAATTATAGGACTGTCCTTCAGCTGCCTTTCCTTATTGAGGCTATTTGGGGCGGGAGGCGGGGCAGTTTGGGCTACACTTCTAAGGTTTCCCATGAGATTCTTTTTTTGTTGTTGATTCTCACTTGAGATCTATCCCGAGTTTTATTTATTGTTTTTGGACATTGCGAAGTAATAGGTGACTCTTCAGTTGTATTTTCTCCAAGATTGTAGGTAATAGGATTAACAATTAGTGTTCCCCTCCCTCCCAGGGATTTTTTGAGATTTAAGGTTTGTACTAGCTTGCCCTTTTTAATGTGTGTTATTCTGTTGGAGGGAGTTGTCATTTCAAGTGTTGAGACACATTAACTGGCTTTGAGAAGTTGATAAAGTAATGTGTTAAAATAAGGAGCTAAGAAGTTCTAGAGACTTACCTAAAACCTAATTTTTCTAGTTTCTATTACAGAGATAACCTCCTCCAGATTTAGATGCAAGCCTTTCTGCTTGTGTACTAGTGGTCAGCTAGGTATTCTGTTCAAGAAATTTACTTTGCTTTCCTGAGTATACAGATCACTTGCCATGTCTATGATTGGGGAGCTTGGCTCAGATATGACCTGGTCACTCACTGTGACCTTGGTAGAATTTTAAGTAATTTGTATGTGGTTTGCCATTGCAACCATGTAGTGAAATTCCAGTAATGTATCATTGTTTAAATAAAGTATTACAGTTCACAGTTAGGTGTGTTGTTCTGTTACCTGCTTCCCCCCCCACCCCTTATCTTTATGTATCTGAGTTAACTAACTTAGATGCAGCAAAGTGCTTTCATTTATTATTCATTCTGTTGCACTGTATCAAATGATTTTATATTTTAGTGTTTTCACATTGTTTTAAAAAACCATTGCAGTTGTAGGTGACTGCTTGGGTTATATGGGTTGTTTGCAAGGTCTTAATGCTTCAGTCAGTTTCAGAGCTCTTTGCAAAATGCTGGTGTTAAAATAGCATGGGTGGGATTTAGCTAATTTGCTTTCATTGTAAGCTTCAGACTGTAGAGAAGCAATATAGTCTTGAGTATTTGAAATGTTTGATGACCCCTTTAAATATTTTGGCTCTTGACAGATGAATTCATCTTGTTTATCAGCTGCTTTAAAAATAGCACCTTGTTTCCATTGTTGCCCTTAATTTAAACAAATTAAACTGCGAAGTATACAAAAGCGTCAACATAATTTTCAGTTAAAAACACGCCTTCTGTTCTCACCTAGCTTAAGACATAGATTGTTACCAGTATACCGCTGTCCCTCACCCGCCCCTCCCCCCAAAACCAACCTAAAACATGGGGCAAAGTATTAAGTTTCCCGGTAGTTTGTTTTGACATCGCGTTAAACATCTGTGATCTTGCAAATCACGTTTTATATTTTGTTTCTATATGTTAACTGTAAGGAGTAATGTTTAATGAGTTTTTAGATGTTGCCTTTCATTTATAATATAAATACAAAGTATTTATGGTCATAAAATGTAATCTTATTTGAAAGCAAGTATTTCTATCTAGTCTGGGAAAGAAAGTTAATGGATCAATTCTAAAAATGCCAATTCTGCACCTGATGTTAACTGGGGGTTATAAATAATGTGCAGAACACTCTAGTGCTTTACATAGTTTCAAGCGTTTTCATCTTTAAGTTGAATATGCCATGTTTTTACATTTTTTTGTTTGCATTTCTAACTTTTTGTTTTCCCCCCTCCTTCCCTCAAATGTTTTGATGACTCTCCAGAACCAACGAAACGTATGCTTTCCTTCCAAGGGTTAGCTGAGTTGGCACATCGAGAGTATCAGGCAGGAGATTTTGAGGCAGCTGAAAGACACTGCATGCAGCTCTGGAGACAAGAGCCAGACAATACTGGTGTGCTTTTATTACTTTCGTCTATACACTTCCAGTGTCGAAGGCTGGACAGGTAGGAGATGTGGGGGTACCTTCCTGGTGATTGCTGCCTCTGGATGCTGAGCTTGAAAATGATACTTAAATATTTGAACCTGAAATGTTTCCAATGGGTTTCACCCGAGCCACCAACGCACATCTGCTATCTTGTCCACTTGTGACGTGCCCAGCTGCCAGTTTTTCTCCCTCCTTTTGTGGTGGTGGTGATGTTATCAGCATGACTGGGGACCTTTTTTAGATTTTTCCACCTGAGTCTGCCGCTTACTTAACTCTGTTCAGGTAATAAATATTCTCAGTATAAACAACATGTGAGCATCCAGTCTCACCTTTGTAAGACGTGTCATCTTGAGGGACAGAATACTCAGAAGTAATGCTGTGTGTGCTGTGATAGGTGCATATGTGAGTCTAGTTGCAAAGACTGTCATTACGTTATGTTATGCTACTTTTAGCTAATCAGTTGAATTAATCAAAAGGGGCAGAATCTGTGTTCTTGTCCTTTTAATAAATTGTCATTCTGGTTTTTGGAGGCATTTTAAAGATGTGCGTCATTAAGTCTTACCAACAAATGGAAAGTGAGACTCATACCCATAGCGTTTTCCTTCTTGATCTTAATGATTGTAGTTGACAATGCGGCAGTTTAGTAATAAGACGAGTAAGAATTTTATCTCGGAAGGAAAAAGAGCGTTCCATTTTGAAATCTGCACTACCTCCACTTTTGAAAAACTTATCACCTCCAAAATTTTTCCTGTGCACTAGTTGAAAGATAATTTTTTAAATAAAGATTTTTATTAATTTATTTTCAGAGAGGGGAAGGGAGGGAGAAAGAGAGGGAGAGAAACATCCATGTGTGGTTGCCTCTCACGCACCCCCTACTGGGGACCTGGCCCGCAACCCAGGCGTGTGCCCTGACTGGGAATTGAACTGGCAACCCTTTGGTTCGGAGGCCGGCACTCAATCCACTCAGCCATACCAGCCAGGGCTAAAAGATGATGTTATTGTTACATAATTAGCAATAGTACAGGGTCGTGCGTACACCTGCATCAACACTTTTCGCCTTTTCCAGATCTGCTCACTTTAGCACTCTGGCAATTAAACAGAACCCCCTTCTGGCAGAAGCCTATTCGAATTTGGGGAATGTGTACAAGGAAAGAGGACAGTTGCAAGAAGCAATTGAGCATTACCGGCATGCATTGCGTCTCAAGCCAGATTTCATCGATGGTTATATCAACCTGGCAGCCGCGCTGGTCGCAGCAGGTGACATGGAAGGGGCAGTACAAGCTTACGTCTCCGCTCTTCAGTACAATCCTGTGAGTACAATTTTACTAGTTATTATTTCCCCTTCACAAAAGCCCATGAAGAAACATAGTTTGATACTCAGGCATGGAATAAAGTTAAGAGTTTACAAATGTTTGTCTACTTAAAATGGTGAAATTGCTTTGATCGGGTCTGTATCATGTTTTAAAAAATTTGTTTGATCTAGCAAGTTATACCCAAAAAACATAAAAATTATCCTTATTGCAAGAAACTGTCTATGTTTTTATAATGCCTGTGAAAGTACAGAACACATGACATTTTGGGGGGCTGTTTTGATTAAATTTGGATAAACACTGATGGGTGTTTGCAACAGGTAATTGGTTTTCAAGGAACAGTGGATGAAGGGCCTGACCCTGTAATATGAAACAGTTTAAACAAGATGATAATATATGGATCAGTGACAAGAAAATTAGGCTGCATAGTTTGTTCCTCAAAATCCCGTTTTCTTTCAACATAATTACAAGTGTAGAGTTGAGGTGATAGTATCCACATCAAGCTTTTTGAATAGTTCTTGACTTGTATTTTGGTCAAAATTGCAGATGTTTTCTGGAGAACAGCGGCAGAGCTGGCAGGCATTAAGTTCACATTGTGTCAGAGTCTCTGAAAGATAACACTTTCCCTGACAGCTTTGATGTGGTTAGGGATAAGATAGATTAAAACTAAAAAAGGTAAGAGATAAAGAGAGGGAGGGAAGGAATCTGAAAAACTTAAGAATACATTCCCAAGCTGTGTTGTCAACATTTAGTTCTGTAGCAACTCTGGAAGTGCTTAAAAATGAGCTGTTAGGGCTCTCATTTATTGAAAGTCTACTTTCTGCTCAAGACATTGGGGCAGTTGCTTCAGATGTTGGTCTTAATGCTTACAATGAGCATTCAAAATAGGTGGTATTATTTTCAATTTTACCAATTAAAATAAAAACAGGCTTAGGTGTTAGGTAGTTTAGGGGGAATCACACAGCTAGTAATGATGAAGGGGGTATTAAAACCTGAGACCGAATAGCTGGAAAGCAAATCAGTCTTCTCTCTTATCTCTCTTGGATAAGATAGAAGAAATAAGAGATAAAATGAGGATGACATACCCAGAGGGCATGTACCCCTCAAGGCAGCCCCAGAGCACAGTTTGAAAACCGTTGATCAATTTCTGCTCTCCCTTAATCCCTATTTCCTATTTTATGGGTTAAAAAACTGAAGCTTGACACAGTAGTTTGCGCAAAGATCCGAGATCACTTTTTCTCATGACATCTATTAACAATTATTTTTTCAGTTAATTTTTTAAAAGATTATATTGATTTTTGAAGAGCCAGGAAGGGAAGGAGAAAGAGGGAGAGAAACATCAATGTGTGGCTGCCTCTTGTGCACCGCTACTGGGGACCTGGCCCGCAACCCATGCATGTGCCCTGACCAGGAATCAATCCTACGACCTTTTGGTTTGCTGGCCGGCACTCAGTCCACTGAGCCATGCTAGCCAGGACTTTCCAGTTAATTTTGAGAGTGTAAATTTAAAAAAAAAATTATCCTCACCTGTGGACATGCTTGTTGATCATAGAGAGAGACAGAGGGAGAGAAACATCAATGTGAGAGAAAAACATGGATCAGCTGCCTCTAGCACATGCCCCAACAGGAACCAAACCTGCAACCTAGGCATGTACCCTGACTGGGAAGTGAATCTTCAGCCTTTCGATTTACAGGAACACGCTCCAACCAACTGAGCCACGCTGGCCAGGGCAGATTTTTTTTTTTATTCATTGCTTTTTGTATGAATACAGTGAAAAGCCTGCCAGCTATCCTTCTTCTTGGAGGTAGCCATGAAACCAATTTCTTATGTATTTTTCAGAGATACAGATTGCATATCCAGGGTCCGGCAGAAGTAAGGCCTGCCTGAGTGTGGGTGTAATAATTTATAGTTTTTAATTGGAACATTTCACCTAAAATGTCATTTGGTGTACTTGACTGTGATATTGTCATGTTACAAAACTACATGCTTATGATTTTGTAATAACATTTTGTAATAAAAGGGGCGTTATTTGTGCTGGCCCCAGGATATGTAAATTTGAGCGCATTTTGTAATTTGTATTTCGGTACTATGCTGCTGGTTGCTAACAGAAAGTTTTAGAGAGCCCTGTTACATGCGCTGTCACTGGGGCTTGGACCCTGTTCTCGCCAAGGCTCGGGGCTCACTCCTGCACTTAGTTGTCACAGTTAAATTCTTGCCCTCGATTAATCAGGGTTGGTTTCACCCTCCACTTGCTGATTGAGTGGAAGCTCACTCGTGCCCTCTTCCGTAGCTGTGGCTCCAAACATCTTGAACTCTGATCCCTTGGCTCAGGTTTCCAGTGACCTTTGTGTGGAGCAGGGCGGTTGTTGCCACTCACAGTACACCATACCAGAGGAGCGTGATGAGGAGGGAAAACTACAGTGGGAGATGGAAGCATGGTTTCCAACACCTAACCTGTTAAGAGGAGTCTTATCGTTACGTCCTTGCAAAGAAGATAAATCGTGGCATTGCCCCTTGAAGGCATCCCGTAGCTGTGCATCCCCATCTGGTTCTGTTTCTACTGGTGGAAAGTGCTGCTTTATCTCTCTGTCTTTACCAGTAAGAATGAAAGAGGCATTGTGCAAACTGCCTTGATTTCCCCTAAATATACCATAGTGAGCATGTTTTAATGTCTTTCAGGATATCTAGTCTTAACTTGATTTACTGTCAAATGCCAATGTCAGTTCGGTGCTGGCAAAATCTTAAGACTGTTCCTAAATTGTGCTCTTGCTGGCAGTGCGTTGTTGGCCTGAATTATAGATGTGGTTTGTATTCTATGAAAAGTAGTTAAAGGCACTCAGGGTATTTTGGTTTTGCAGCAGTGAAAAAGCGTTAAGGTAGTGTTCTTTTTAAAAAATGTTTTATTTTAGAGAGAGGGGAGGCGAGGGAGAAAGAGTGGGAGAGAAACATCAATGTGTGGTTGCCATGCGCCCCCTACTGGGGACCTGGCCCACAACCCAGGCACGTGCCCCGACTGGGAGTTAAACTGGCGACCCTTTGGTTCGCAGGCCAACACTCAATCCACTGAGCCACACCAGCCAGGGCTAAGGTAGTGTGCTTGGTAACCTGATTTTCAGTGGCGTTTATCTTTTTAAGCTGATGGTATATCAATTTATAAGTTATTCTGTGACTTGAATATAGAAATTACTTTTAAAATAGCTGTTTCATGTCTTTGCGTTCTGAATTGTCTCATAATGATGGATGATTTAATAAGTAATTTCACTAAAATTTTAAATTTTAGTCCACCGTATTTGAAGGTGCTATTGTAGGTGGTAATTTTTCACACAATGGCTCACTAGCGCTGCCCATACCTGGCAATCCCTGTTATGAGTTACGTGTAAAATTGTCCTTTGCAAAATGGCTCTCTGTAATCCTGAGTTTCTCTAAGGAGCCCCTTTTCTGAGTATATAGGTTGTTGAACCATCATTTCTGATTTGATTGTGGATGCACGGCACTGAGAGTTACCCACATCCTGACATCACGTGTTACTATCACGTTAATTATTCCTGTCGCTAGCCTCACTTATACAGCTGCGTTGCAGGAAATCATATATTTCTATTCCTCTCTGCCCTGCTGTTTAAATTTGCCACGTGTGTCACACTTAAATATTTGAGTGCTTATTGTGTGTACAATACTTCGTTAGGAATTGGGGAGAGATGTGTTGGGGGAAAAAGTTGTGGATTATAATACAAGACAGGATCTGACCCTTAAAGGATAAAAGGTGTAGGTTCCTTGGATGAGTATTGTTGGAGATTATGAATCAGAGGATTTTTCTTGAGTGGGCGCTTATAACCTAAGCATCCTGTAGGAAGGCAAATAGCAAGTCCACTTCTTTGGCTGAAGTGGTGAGTCAAGTAGTAAGAAGAAGTGAGTGTAGTAGAGGAGAGTCAATTGGAAGGGTTAGGAAGAGTAGAGAGGCTGAGGAGTTTGAGTTTAAGAAGCAGTTAAGAACTGGGGGTTTAAATCAGCCTGGTTTTACTTCATGTCCATGTGTGTATATATTTAATAGCTGGTGAGGGTGGAGTGGGAGTGTTCTAAGAGGGAAAGGCAGGAAGTAGATGCTATCTTAGGGGGTGTGGATATACAGGAAATTCTTACTCATTTCCATCTTAGTAACTTTATTCATACTTTTCCCCTTGTCTACAGTGCCCTCCTCCTTTGTCAAAGTCCTACTCATCCTTTAAGGCCCTGCTTAAATTTCTTTTTTAAGTTTATGTACTTCTCTAAAATTCTTCACCACCATGTGGGCATTTAATATGTATGCATCTTGCCTTTCCACATAGATTGTAATCCCCGCTAGGGTGAGGATTCTATTAGTTTCTTTTCTCTACAGTTCCAGATATGATACTGAATTGAATTGCATAAAAGGTATTAACCCGGGAATGGATAGAATGGGCCGGGTTTGAGAAATGTATTCTCGCCCTGGCTGGTATGGCTGTCAGTTGAGCACTAGCCTGCAAACTGAAGAGTTGCCGGTTCGATTCCTGGTCAGGGCACATGCCTGGGTTGTGGGCCAGGTTCCCAGTTGGGGGCATGCAAGAGGCAACTGATTAATATATATCTCTCTCACTGATGTTTCTCTCCTTCTTTCTCCTTCTCTCTCTAAAAAGCAAGTAAATAAAATCTTTAACACATTATATAAAAAAAAGAAATGTATTTTCTTAGACGTTGTTTTGAGTTGATAGATGAAACAACGTATGTGTTAGGTTTTGAACTTTTGAGAGCATTGAATTGAATTCTTCAATTCTCCGTTGAAGAATTACCACCTTCGTGCATAAGGTGTTCATGCATAAGGTTTGGAGCCTCAAGTGGGAGCATCGGATTTCACTGTTACATTTAGTTTATATTTAGTATGGTATGTTTTTTTTGTTTTTTTCTAAAACTGCCTTATTGATTATCTTACAGTGATCTTGAAGATAATCTATTTTTAGCTACAGTCAGTGTGCTAACATGATTTGGTATGCTGTAATGGATCTCGATATAACTGAATATAGATATACTGTCAGGACTGGGGTGGCAGCCAGCCAAGAGTTTATAGAAACGAGAGGGTAAAATGATGCAGCAGTTGGCTATGGTGTATAGCCCATTAGGGTCATTGTTGGAAAATTATTGCAAGACTTCTGATTATTATGGCTCAGAAAAGACGTCGGAATTGGTAAAAGTCCAAAGCTATGTGTAGCCACAATAATCGGGTACAGTAGGAGCTTGTGTGAACAGCGTAGATGGCTCAGGCGTGGTTCGCAAAACCAGAAGGATAGCCCTTAAAGTGTAGAGAAAAATCATACAGAGTAGATACCGAGATTATAGAATTAATTACTTCTGACGGTATAAATAAGGATAAAAAGTGCTTAGACTCATGAGGGGAGGAGAAGTCTGTAATAAGAGTAATGATATTTATAATGTTTTGAGAATTACTGTTAATATTAGCTTCTTATGCTTGAGGTCAGTAGAGACAGCCATTCTCTCCCAAAACACCAGTCACTGCTTGATGAACAGACAGATGGGGAAGATCATGGAAATGACCCAGTAAGGCCAACCGTAAGGGTGTTCTGTACAGCGACACTGTGGAAAACCATGGATTTCTGTTCCTCTCTGCTGTGCTATTTTTTAAAGATTTATCGATTTATTTATTTATTTATTTTCAGAGACAGGGTAAGGGAGGGAGAAAGAGAGGGAAACATCAGTGTGTGGTTGCCTCTCATGTGTGTCCTACTGGGGACCTGGCCCACAACCCAGGGGTGTGCCTTGATTGGGAATTAAACCAGTGACCCTTTGGTTTGCAGAGCAGTGCTCAATCCACTGAGCCACATCGGCCAGGGCTGCTTTGCTATTTCTTTATGGTTTCCTTTGCATCATCTGAGCCCCTAAAATTCGTGAATAGCATAAGTGTTTAGTTTCCTATTGTGGTCTCAAAAGTTACCACAAATAGTGTCTTAAAAATAATACAAATGTTTTTCCTTACAGTTTATATAAGTCTGGGCACAGTGTGGCTAGATTTTCTGCCCCAGATCTCTGGCTGAAATGAATGCGTTGGCCAGAGGTACCCATCTTGGGCTTGGGTCCTCTTCCAAGTTCACTGGTATTGACAGGAGTCCCTTTTCCCGCTAGCTGTTAATGGGGGACAGCTCTGAAATCCTAGAGGCTGTCCGCAGTTCTTGCCACATGACCTGCCCTGTAGGTAGTTCACACTATGAACGCTTGCTTTCTTTCTGGCCTGCTGGAGCACATTTCTCTGACTTGCTCTTTGTCTGCTCTGCTGTTTAAATTTTCCATGCAAGTGTCACATTTAAATATTTGAGTGCTGCCCTGGCTGGTGTGGCTCAGTGCATTGAGTGCCGGCCTGTGAACCAAAGGGTCACTAGTTCAGTTCCCAGTCAGGGTACATGCCTGGGTTGTGGGCCAGGTCCCCAGTTGGGGGCGTGAGAGGCAGCCACACATTGATGTTTCTTTCCCTCTTTCTTCCTCCCATCCCCTCTCTGTAAAAGTAAATAAAAATTTTTTGAGCGCTTATTTTGTGTACAATACTTTGTTAGGAATTAGGGAGATTGGGGAAAAAGGTTGTGGATTATAGTATGAGACAGGATCTGACCTATCAAGGATAAAAGGCGTAAACTCCTTGGATGATTATTGTTGGAAAGTATCTGCTGGCTGACTTTCAAGTTCACCTGATGGATGATAACATACAATCACAAAAACTGCTTATGGGTAAAATTAATCACTTGGTTCTAATACAGTTGCACATAGAATAATATATGTGATGATGCTGTGGCATATTTGACAAAATTTCACTTTTTATGACTTAATACAAGGTTCTTGCACCCATGGAACAGTTTGGAATGATAAGCCTATACTCCCTATTGCCATTGTCTCTGTTTGTTGACTGACAGATTTGACTGACAAAGGCAAAAGGATGCATAAAAATTTAAACTCACTGTTCTGATGACGGGTCTTTTTATACTGATGAACGGACTGGTGAGTCAGATGAGTCAGATGACTAGCAACACAATTGTGCTGCTAATGAAAAGCACGGCCAAATGCTTTTCATTATTCACCTACTCAACTCCAATGGCAGTTAATACTAATGAGTAATCTGGTGGCAGGTGCCAGGATTGAGCTTTGGTTGGATGGAAATCCTTCTTTCTAACAGTGAAATGAAGTCAGGTTTTTATTTTTTAAGAAAGACTTTTATTTATTTACTTTTGGAGAGAGGGGAAGGGAGGGAGGAAGAGGGAGAGAAGCATCAATGTGAGAGAGACACATCAATCGGCTGGCTCTCATGCGCCCCCTACTGGGGACCTGGCCTGCAAAAATCCAGGCATGTGCTCTGACTGGGAATCGAACTGGCTACCTTTTGGTTTGCTGGTGGGTGCTCAATCCACTGAACCACACTAGTCAGGGCTGAAGTCAGGTTTTTAAAATATGCCTGACAGCCTAGGGCTAGGTTTGCTGATAGCTAGTCATGGCTAAATACTCTTTTTTACTATGGAAAATTTTTGGCCCTTGGTAGAGGAGTGATTCATTATAACCATGAACAAAATATAGTTGAACAAACATTTTTTTTTAACATGACTAACATTTGGTGGGAGGAGAAGCTATAGTAAGGCTCATAGGTTTTTTTTTTGTTTTTTTTTTTTGTTTGTTTGTTTGTTTTTTACCTGAAACTGTTGGGATCAAATGCATTTCAAAATCCAGATTTTTTAGGATTTTAGAGAGATGCTAATACATTGCATAGAACTCCTAGGTGGGTCTGGAGCAGCACCTGGAGCAGTGAAACAAATTGACATTTCTGCCAAAAAAGGTATGAGTGTTCTCACTAAGTGGGCTCAATAAATTATATAAATAACTTTGTGCCAGTTCAGGCCAGGCTGAATCATCAGATGAGTTTTTGGAACTTTTTGGAATTTGAAATTGACGGTGAGGGATTGTGGTTCTGTACTTAACATTTGTCAAGCAGTGGCTTTAGTTGACAGACTAAAATGACCGGAAGCTGGATGCATACAATTATTTCAAGCTGCTCTTGGTTGCAAAAGAGTGTAACTAATGACGCTGTCTCTGGGTTTCTAGGATTTGTACTGTGTTCGCAGTGACCTGGGGAACCTGCTCAAAGCCCTGGGTCGCTTGGAAGAAGCCAAGGTAGGTGTTTGCTAGAACACATTTAAACATCAGTGTTATGAAAACTTGTACTTTTTGCCAAGTCTTCAACTCTTCATTGAGCTGTCTTCACAAAACAGTCCTAAGAAACTGAGGACAACTGACGGCATGAACCGCCTCAGACTAGAGCAGGGCCAGGCTTTGGCATATCTGTTCTAAATCTGGGGGTAAAGCAAGAACCTGAACGTCTTGGAGCCTTTCTGCTCAGCTAGATCATCTTTATAACAATGGGCTCCGACGTGATCTTATGTGGGAATAAATAACATTCCTTCAAATCTGAGGCTTGCCTGCTGGTGACAAGCAGAGCGCCTGTGATTTGGCTCAAGACGCCTTATGATGCAGGTGCCATTGAAAGTGCTGCTCTTCTAAGTCCTTTGTGGCTTGTAAGTGGAGAAGAACTTCATCCAAATGTTACCCTGTAATACTGGCATTTAAATTCTTATTTAACCTTCCTCCCTTCATCTTCCTCACCCTTTTTACAGTGGAAGAAAGGCTGTTAAAATGATTGCAAATTAAATAATTGGAACATCCTGCCCCTTCTTGTCCCCACTCCCTCCTCCAAGTTCCCTTTTCCTCTTTTCCAATCCTAGTCATCTGCCTTCTTTTCTTCTTTACTTCCTTCTTTTACTCCTCCCCACCCCACCTCCTTAAAAAAAAAAAAAAAAGGACAAAGCTGGTTTGTTTGGGAAATGGACTGATCGAAAGAAAACTTGCCAAAGTGGAAAGGTGGCTTTTAGCATTCTGTGTTTCCAAATAATGAATTTGAACACCAGGTTGGGTTATTAAAGCATTTGGTATAATTTTAAATTAAATTTATAAATGAAATTGCCTTGTTACAAGCCACCTTACGCAACCGCGCTGCAGGGGTGAGGAGTGGGGAGAAACCAGAATGCTTCTGAAACTCCCACCTGTTGCTCTGAGCCCCACGCGCATGCTAATGCGTGGAGTGTATGCGCAGCGTAGCTGTCTGTTTGCTTCATCCAGGGAGGAGGAAGGCTTTTTAGCACCATCTCATGTTCAAAGGCACTAGTTTCAAGTGCATAGCTTGTAAATTCTGCTGACACTTTGGATTAACCTTATGTAGGTTTCCAGCTGATGAATTGTAGTACTTGATTTTAATCTTAGCTGATAAATCCAATTGGTAATTTATAGAACGAATATTCGATAAGCTCCTATTAATTGTCACCCCACCAAGCGGACAGCTAACATGAATTGCACTTCACTGCAGCTTTAGAGATCGGTTTAGGCTGAGACATTGCGCCTGCCTTAGGTTGCTGACTTCTTTATTTCAGAGCTCTGGAGACACCTAGTTTGAAAAATGTTATTCTGTTTTCGTGAGAACTAGTGAACAAGAAAATACTCTTGAGTGAAATGCAATGTATTTCTTTTGTAATCAGTGCATTTGAAAATTCAAGCCAGCATATTCCTAGTAGATGGAAGCAAAATTATGTTGCCTTTGTAGAAAATGAAGAGCCTTTCTTCCAGCAAAAGCCCCTGCTGTATGCAATAGCCCTGATTAACCCTCTCCCTTCTGCATGTTTCCCATGTTACAGACTTGAGACTGTCCTCATTCCCATATGTAATAGACATCCAAAGAATTTCAATTGCTTTGTTGAACTTTTACTAATGATCTTGTTTTTATTTTCTCTCTTGTTTTTGGTTTTTCACCATTGATATTGTATTTAGAAGGTTTCAGGTGGGTGAAACCTCCTATTCCATGCGTAAGGTGCCTCGCTGAAGGGAGCTCGAGGCCTGGATCTAGGGCAGACACACACCTCCTCCTCTTCCAGCAAGGAACGCACCGAAAAGTCACATGATGAGAAATATGGTAACGGGTTTGTAACTGCCACAGCAAAACCATTTGCCTCCATGCCTGAATCTTCTGTCTTGTGGCTTCAGAAACAGCTTAAAATAATTTTATTTACAAGCAAGTTATGTAAGAGAATGTTTTAAACTATAGCCACAATTCTGTCAAAGATAAGTAAAAGTTAATTGATATTAAAAATTATTAGATAATTTACTAGTAAAAGCTTCTAACTCTTCTTGTTGTTCATTTTTTTCCTTTTTTCTTCTTTGTTTGGATTGCAGCATTCTGCTCTTCTGATGATGCGCTGTGACCCTGCAGTAGCGCAAAGGCTGCGCAGCGTTAATGCGCAATGCGTGCGAATGAGCCCCTGTGAACGGTTGACTAGATGAGTAATCTGATTGACTGGCTCCCTCAGCCCTATTCTGTAGCCTTTTTGGATAAAATTGGGTTTTAACCTACCTCAAGTCCAGCTAATCTCATTAAGCAAATATTCTATATGGGCCTGTCTAGTAGATTAATGGATCTGGTTGGCCGTTTGCTGCGTCTAGGGGTGTTCTATGTAGCGCAGCAGTTCGCAGCGATTGCGCAGTGCGATGCTGTTAGGTTGCGCAAGCGATGTTTGCGCTCGCATTACAGGGACCTCAACCTAGGTGCAATCCTGTCATAGGAGGTTTCAGCCTCATCCCCCCTTGGGAGATAGGGACATCGCAAGGATGTAACTTATGCCCTGGGTTTATATCTGACTTGGCAGAAACACTTTTTTTTTTTTCCTTCAATAGCACAGTTTTGATGTTAGTGAGGAACATTATGGTTCAGAGCAGCACTTACCAAAATGTGTGTGATAGTACCCATTCCAACAAAAGAAAATGCCCAGCGAAGGAAGAGGTCCACGGTCAGCTGAGCTCAGGGAACCCTGTATATACCATTAAAGGCTTAGGGAAGTCCTGCAGTAAAGAAACCTATTTTTGTAATTTGTTTGATCATGAAAACCTCTTTTCCAGTGATGCCTATTAACACCTCAGGGAACACACTTTGGGAAACGGGTTGAGGGAGGGATGGGACAACTTGGCTTGAAGTGGCGCCCTCTAGAGACCACTTGCAAACATAACAAGTTCTTAGGTGTTCAGGTAAGAGAAGTTTAGTGCAGAGACTTAAGGCAACTGACTTCCCAGAAGAGTCCCAGTATAAGGGTTGGTCACTGGTTGGCAGAACTGAACATGGTGGTTTGCACTTGGGTTCTGGTGGCGCAGGCGCAGGAGCAGCCAGCTGTGGCAGCGCTTTAGTTTTGGCGCAAGCGAGCCTATGCTGCAGGGTCACTTTTGGCTGGTCAGAGAAGGAATAATGATATCACCTTCTTCCCCCCCCCCAATCTTTTTTTTTCCCTTTACAAATTTTCCCCTTTCCCTTTACCTCCTTCCCCTCCCATCTTCTTTCATTAATCCCTCCTAAGGCATGTTATTTGAAAGCAATTGAGACGCAACCGAACTTTGCAGTAGCTTGGAGTAATCTTGGCTGTGTTTTCAATGCACAAGGAGAAATTTGGCTTGCAATTCATCATTTTGAAAAGGTTAGTCGTTAAGTTAATAATCGGTATTATCAAGTGCTCACGTGCACGAGATGTTTTTACTGGAACTACATGATAAGCCTTTACTTAACCAGGTGCATAGTGTCTTTGCTTCTTTGATAATACTACAACAGCATTTGCTGGATGGTATATTATATGGCAGTTTCCAGTTCTGCATTGGAAATATATTTTAGTAATAAAAAAATCCTTTAAAAAAGGCAGCTTTATTGTAAAGAACCAGGGCTTCTTGGCACAAAGGCTGATTCCAGATCTAGGGTAGGGGATGTACAAAATTAACCTGGGGTGCTTTACCAGATATTAATTAATCTGGAGTATCATACCGGAAAGCCAGGAAGCTGTCGCATATTACCTTGATCGTGTTGAAAAAGACTTAGGAGGCAAGCGAAAGAGGCTTCCACTGGCTAAAGATGGGACTTGAGCATCAGTAGGAAAAAAATAACTGAAATATATTGAAACTTGTCAAATACATTAAGATACATGAATTCATGATTATACTCAGAAGGAATTCATTGGTTACCTTTGGATGATAAGGAGTAACTCATTTTGAAAACTGGATGAAAAGGGAAGAATAAAGCATATGTCTTCCCTCCCTTGTATGAACTGACCTTGGGGTAACCCAATAGTTGATGGGGGAAAGTTTCTTTATGAAAGTATTCCAGCTAATACAGTGAAGAAGGACCCTGACTGGTGTAGCTCAGTGGATTGAGCAGGGGCCTGTGAACCCAAAGGTCGCCGGTTCGATTCCCAGTGAGGGCACATCACATACCTGGGTTGTGGGCCAGGTCCCCAGTAGGGGGCATGCAAGAGGCAACCACACATGGATGTTTCTCACCCTCTCTTTCTCCTTCCCTTTCCTCGTTCTCTAAAAATAAGTAAAATCTTTAAAAAAATAAATGAAGAAGGAATTCTAGAATCAGACTATCACCATTAATAGGTTTAAGAATTTATCAGTGGCACAAAAGAGACAAATCAGACATTATGTACCTTGTGATAGAAGTAAGCAATTCCACCAGGGAAGTAGCCTTGCAAAAAAAGAAAAGAATCCAAATTGGATTAAGCTTGTAGTTCTAAGTACAATTTATAGGAAATACATGGGACAAGGAAACATGTTAAAAAACACTTTGGGGATGCAATCAGCAAAGTCTGGCTCATGAGAAGCTGTATAGGAGAGTGATCCAATTTCTTCAACAAATTACAGGACTAAAACTGGAGATTTAAATGAAACCTTTAATTAAAAGATTAAAAGAAACTGACAAAGTCACGTTGACAAATTGGATAGGTCTTACTTGGATCCTGACTCAAAGTTTGACCAGGAATTGCACTACTGAACGGCTGTTTGATATTAAGGAATTGCTGTCAGTTTCGTAGGTGTAATATTGGTATTGTGATTATGTTGGGAGGAACAGGTGTTCTGCCTAGTCCCTGAGATACATTTTGAAATATTTTCAGATGGACTGTTATGTCTGGGGTCAGCTTCAAAGTGATCTGGGAAGAGGAGGAGTTAGACTGGAATATAGACTGAAAAAGATTGAGTATGATTAATTGTTGAAGCTGGATAATGGAGACCTGGTGGTTGGTTATATTCCTCTGGTTTTGTAGATGTTTGAAATTTTTCATAACAAAATGTTAAAAGTTTTAGGGCTGGATATCCATGACTATAGACAATCTTCTAAGTTAAGTGCATCATGCTGTCTTTGTTTCCTTTCTGTTGGATTTATTGGAATGACACTGATTAAAAGAAGTTATACAGGTTTCAGGTGCACAATTCCACAACAGCATCATGCTGTCTTTACTATAGAGTTGCCATCTAAGTGAAGCGGAAGCGTTCTTTATGAATCTTTAACATATTCAGTTATTACCTTTACCTTTTCAGTGTTTCAGTTAAGGTTTGCAGTTATTGCACCTCTCTTTTTAAAAAAGATTTTATTTATTCACTTTTAGAGAGGGGAAGGGAGGGAGAGGAACATCAATGTGTGGTTGCTGTGCGCCCCCTACTGGAGACCTGGCCTGCAACTCAGGCATATGCCCTGACTGGGAATCCAACCAGTGACCCTTTGGTTCCCAGGCTGGCACTTAATCCACTGAGCCACATCAGCCAGGGCTTATTGCAACTCTCTTGCTTACTGTTTGACTATCTTGGTTGTATACAAGAAGCTTATAAAAGATAAAGTTGTCCTGGCCTCATCCTCAAAGGGTCTAATTTAACTGGCCTGTGATGAAGGCTGGGCACCTTTTAGGAGGCAAATTCTTAATATACTGCCAAGGTTGAGAATCACTGCTCTAGATATGTCTGGTTGTATTTCAAGGCAACTTCAGAACTGTCTGGATGCAACCATTTAATGGTTAGTTTCTCCTTGAAGTAACGTGTCTTAGTATACCTAATTACATAGCTTATTATGATCTTACTGAGTGTATACTTGTAGTTACTGAGGTGCATATATATGCTTTTTAATTGGAGTTTGCTGCTTCTTCGTGCCATTATTTTTTAAGAAAAATTGGGCTGATTAATCATTAATAACATAAGGCCAACCATTAGAAGTGCTCAGCTCAATGAAATTGGAGTAGACCCAACTAAAAATTTTTCCCTTCAGGACACATTTTGCCCTTTATACTACATGAGAAGTTATTTTGATCACACTGAGATTTGTGACTAACGAGTAGGCATTAAAATAATTGGGTTTTAAAAATGAAAGAAATAAGATTTAATGTCCTAGAAAAGGCAATTGGAGGTCTAAAATGATCTCAATAAAATTTGTAATTGGGAAGCTAATTTGAAACTTTAACTTGCTCTAAGTAACTGTCTTGTACCTTTTCAGGCTGTCACTCTGGATCCCAATTTTCTGGATGCTTATATCAATTTAGGAAATGTCTTGAAAGAGGCACGGATTTTTGACAGGTGAGAGAATGTTCTACTTGATACTTTTCTTGCATCTTTGTTGTATTGAAATTATGACAGTGATCTCCTGAAACCCATTTTCCTTTCCTAGTATGTTGCTTTGCCCTGATCAAGTCTGCTTCGTTACCTTTTATTTATAGATATTGTTGCCTGACTTGATTGTGGGCTTTCCATAAAGCCATTATCCTCATTCAGAGTTCAGTTGAAATTTTATTTATTTAAAAAATGATGAAATGGTTATCTTTTATTTTCATTTTTAAAGATTTTATTTATTTTTAGAGAGGGGAAGGGAGGGAGAAAGACAGGGAGTGAAACATCAATGTGTGGTTGCCTCTCACGTACCCCCTAGTGGGGTCACAGCTGGCAGCCCAGGCACCTGCCCAGACTGGGAATCAAACTGGCAACCCTTTGGTTTGAAAGGCCTATGTTCTACCCACTGAGCCACAGCAGCCAGGGCTGAAATGATTATCTTCTAGACTAACTTATTCCTTTGACCTGATTCAGAGAGCTAGGTAAATCTTGACTTTGAACTTTTGTGGTGTTGTCAAAAAGAAAGCCTATTTCTTATATGGGAATAGAAAACTTTTCCGTGTACAACTGTATTTTATAAATGTGCAATTTTGATTTGAGGTTAAACTATTTTATAAAGGTGCAATTTTGATTGAGGTTAGCGATACTATAGCATGAATTAATTGTAACTAATTTCGATTAATTGATATACTTAGGTATAGTATAGCATGAATTAGTTGTAACAGAGCATCCATTAAAAGTTAGTCGCATTTTGTGTGTGTGTGTTTTTATTTACAGAGCTGTGGCAGCTTACCTCCGTGCTCTAAGCTTGAGTCCAAATCATGCAGTGGTGCACGGCAACCTGGCTTGTGTATACTATGAGCAAGGCCTAATAGATCTGGCAATAGACACCTACAGGCGAGCTATTGAACTGCAACCACATTTCCCAGATGCTTACTGCAACCTAGCCAATGCTCTCAAAGAGAAGGGCAGTGTAAGGATTTTTATTCAGTTTATTTCCTTGTTACCTGGTATGATTTCAAAAAGTCTTTCTGTACATGCTGTATTAAGTATTGAGGTGGTAAATTGTTTTCCTTTGGAGTTTTGGTTGAGAGGAAGAATGGCAAAAATACCTGTTTGCTGGAATCTCACCAGCTGTTATTAGGCTTAACTAAGCAATTGTTAGAACAATGTGAGTGGTGGTTCTGGGATTCCTCTGCATAGGTTTTGAATAGTGTGCTTTGTTTCCTAGGTTGCTGAAGCAGAAGATTGTTATAATACAGCTCTCCGCCTGTGCCCCACCCACGCCGACTCGCTGAATAACCTAGCCAATATCAAACGAGAACAGGGAAACATTGAAGAGGCAGTTCGCTTGTATCGGAAAGCATTAGAAGTACGTTGAGGATGATGGGGCTGGGTATTTTGTCTCTGCGATGGTGAAGGAGGGCAGTTCAGGTTGCCCTGTTAACTACCTCTTTTGTAAAAATAGTGGTTGACTCATTCATTGAACCAGTAATCGAATACCTAAGGGATGAGTGAGGTCCTGTGTGACATTTAAGAAAATTCCTACATTGCCTTTGATAATTTATGGGTTGATGAGATCTGCACAGAAAAAAAGGAGCAGCAGTAAGCTGCGATTCAAGAGAAGTTACCAATAAATCTATCATTTCAGTGCCTGGTGGCTTTAATAGTGGTTCGTAGGTATGGTAGGACTTTGGAAGTGAGAGATTTCAGAAGAGGGAGAAGCTGGAGTGATCAGCATAAATTAAGATGAAGAAAGGTCTGTCTTATTTTTTAAAACAAGGTGAGGTATAAAATAAAAGAAGAGGTATTGGGTTGGCCAAAAAGTTCGTTTAGTTTTTTTCATAAAATAAAAGATGAATTTTTCATAAAGATTTTACTTATTTACTTATTTTAAAGATTTTGTTTATTTATGTTTAGACAGGGGAAGGGAGGGAGAAAGAGAGGGAGAGAAATATCAATGTGTGGTTACCTCTCGCACACCCCCTAGTGGGGGCCTGGCCCACAACGTAGGCATGTGCCCTGACTGGGAATCGAATTGGTGATCCTTGGGTTTGCAGTCTAGCACTCAATCCAGTGAGCCACAGCAGCCAGGACTTCATTGTCACCAATAACTATTGATTTGGATATTTTGCGTATGTTGGCTGTCTCCCTCTGTTGGCTTCTAGTGGGTAGAGGGCAGGGGTGCTGCTAAACATCTTCCAATGCATAAGGCAGCCCCACAGCAAAGAATTATTTGGCCAAAATGTCAATAGTACCAAGAAACTTTGCAAACCACTTTTGACACGTTTGCTAGGTCACAGCACCTTCTTAATACGCTGCACAGATCTTTTTTGTGTTTCAGTTGCGTTTTTACCTTTCTTGAAATATTAATGCACAATACACCAGAAATGTTGCATATCTTCTTTCACCTTCCATATTAAAATGGCTGCACAAAATTTTTTTAAATACAAGCCCTGGCTGGTGTAGCTCAGTGGATTGAGTGTGGGCTGTGAACCAAGGGGTCGCGGTTCGATTCCCAGTCAGGGCATATGCTGGGTTGCGGGCCGGGTCCCCATTGGGGGCCATGTGGGAGGCAACCACACATTGATGTTTCTCTCCCTCTCTTTATCCTTCCCTTCCCCTCTCTCTAAAAATAAAGAAAATATTTTTAAAAAATTAAAATTTTTTTAAATACATGCTGATATGACAGCTGTCACGATACAATATGAACAAAATTGTTCTTTAAGATAATTTTTAAAATATTTACTTATTTTTAGAGAGGGGAAGGAATGGAGAAAGGAAAAGAAACATCAATGTGTTGTTTTCTCTCACGCACCCCCTACTGGGGACCTGGCCCGCAACCCAGGCATATGCCCTGACTGAGAATCAAACCAGTTACCCTCTAGTTTGCAAGCCTGTGCTCAGTCCACTGAACCGCACCAGCCAGGGCTAACAAAATTGTTTTGAATGAAGTTAAAGACAAGTAAGCACTATTAGAGCCATCATACAGAAAAAAAGTAAACTTTTTGGCCAACACAATAGAATTTGAGCTACTTGTCTTTGAAGAATGAGTAGGCTTGGGGAAAGCAGAGAGAAGTGTAGGGGTATAAAAGTAATTGAGCAAAGTTCTTGTTGTGGTTAAGTCATTACTGCTGTTCTAGCAGTTTTTTTGAACCTCAGTTTTCTTGACTTTTTATAGGTCTTTCCAGAGTTTGCGGCTGCCCATTCAAATTTAGCAAGTGTACTGCAGCAGCAGGGAAAACTGCAGGAAGCTCTGATGCATTATAAGGAGGCTATTCGGTAAGAGACTCACAGCCTTCTCTTTGTCTTTATTAAATTTGTAAATGTTTGGCATGCTGAAACGACTTTTGATAGCAACAGACGAAATTCACATTACAGGGAGTTTAAAGGTTTTTGTATCTCGTCAATGAAACCTGTGTCCTCTCCTTTAGAATCAGTCCCACCTTTGCTGATGCCTACTCTAACATGGGGAACACGCTAAAGGAGATGCAGGACGTCCAGGGAGCCTTGCAGTGTTACACTCGGGCCATTCAGATTAACCCTGCGTTTGCAGATGCCCACAGCAATCTGGCTTCTATTCACAAGGTACTCCTGTTTATTATACTGCATGCATCTTGGCCCCTAATGTTTGATTTTCAGCAACATTTTAACCACTGCACTCTCTTTATTTCCAGGATTCGGGAAATATTCCAGAAGCAATAGCTTCGTACCGCACTGCTCTGAAACTTAAACCTGATTTTCCGGATGCTTATTGCAACCTGGCTCATTGCCTGCAGGTAAAGAATAACAGGCCAGTGATTGGCTTGCCATGTTCTGATCACTTTTGTTTTTTTTGGAGGGGAGGGGGCATTGAAGATTTTATTTATTTATTTTTTAGAGAAAGGGAAAGGGAGAAAGAGGGAGAGAAACATCAATATGTGGTTGCCTCTTGCGCGCCCCCTACCGGGGACCCATGTTGTAATCACTTTTGTATTGTTATGTGCCATACTAATCAAAGCCTGCCTGGAGCCAGCATTGTTGACTAGGTTATCTGACAGACATTTTTTAGGCCAAGGACAAATAAAATGTGAAATCCTGCAATAGGGTTTTCTGTATAATTTTTTTTTTTACTTTGAACTTTCGTGTTGTCAAAAAGAAAGCCTATTTCTTATATGAGAATAGAAAACTTTTCCATGTGCAACTATATTTTATAAACGCACAATTTTGATTCGAGATTAAACTATATTTTATAAAGGCGCAATTTTGATCAAGGTTAATGATACTATAGCATGAATTAATTGTAACTAATTTCGATTAATTGATATACTTAGATATATATAGCTTTTTTTTTTTTTTTTTTTTTTTTTTTTTTGCCGCCTCTAGATTGTCTGTGACTGGACAGACTATGATGAGCGAATGAAGAAGTTGGTCAGCATTGTGGCTGACCAGTTGGAGAAGAACAGGCTGCCCTCTGTGCATCCTCATCATAGTATGCTGTATCCTCTTTCTCACGGCTTCAGGAAGGCCATTGCTGAGAGGCACGGGAACCTCTGCTTGGATAAGGTGCGACTCTTTTGCTGTAATCATTCGGTTGTAAGGTAAAACGCTTACAGGAACTACATGAATCACATGTGCTGCTTGGTAGGTTATCATTAGGTAAACCCCATCCAAGATGAGACATGAAACTCAGCCACCACAGAAGCCCCTTCCATTGTGTCCTGTTTCATGTAGAATCCAGGCCATCCCACAAGGTGGAATGCCTTTTTTTAATAGAAGTTATTCATTTTAAAGATTTTACTTATTTATTTTTTGACAGAGTGAGAGGGAGAAAAACATCAATGTGTCATTGCCTTGCGCCCCCTACTGGGGACCTGGTCCGCAACCCAGGCATGTGTCTTAGACTGGGAATTGACCTGGTGACCCTTTGGTTCCCAGGCTGGCGCTCAATCCACTAGCCACACCAGCTAGGGTGAAATTCTTAACTGAAATACTGACAATGGACCGGTGGTATTTTCCTTCAATTTGAAAACTGCAGTGTTCATTAGATTCCACATATAAGTGAAATCATATGGTATTTGTCTTTCTTTGATTGGCTTATTTTACTGAGCTTAATACTCTCCAGGTGCATCTAGTGAACAAAAGAAAATAGAAACAGGTTCATAGGTAGAGAAAACAGACTGACAGCTGTCAGACAGGAGGGGGCTGAGAGGGCGGGTAAAATAGGTGAAGGGATTAAGCAAAAAAAAAAATCCCCCAAAAAACAACTCATAGAGACAGACAATGGCATGGTGATGACCAGAGGGAAAGGGTGTGGGGGAGGTAGAAGAGCATAAAGGGGGGCGGGTAAATGGTGGTGGATGAAGACTTAACTTTGGGTGGTAAACACACAGTATAGCATACAGATGATGTATTAGAGAAATGTACCTCTGAAGCCATATAATTTTGTTAAGCGATATCACCCCAATAAGTTCAATGAAAATTAAAAGAGGAAAAATAAGCCCATGATGTTTAATAAAGTGTGTGATATTTTATACTCACTTTTGAGAACTAGAGCACTATATACTTGATCGAAGGTGGAAATTTGCTTGGCAGAATATATTGGATTTCTAGCTATATATTCTGTGTTTGTTTTTTTTCAAATACGTCCCTACAAAATTTTCTAAAATGCAGGGCTTGTTGTGCTCTGTTTATACTGCCTCCTTCCTGCAACTTTTAGATTTGCTCAGGCTATTTCTGAGAGAACAGGCAAAAGTATGAAGCATATTATATAAACTGCTAAGGTTGCATTGAACTGGCTATGTGAATTAAAGGAAGTATTTTGGGCAAACCATTCCCAAAAGGAGTGAGGTGCAGGTTTGGTGTTGTGTTTTTAGTCACTTTTTTCTAGACGAACATTTGCATGTAGACTCAACTCGACTAACATGCATTGGGTTCCATTGGCAGATTAATGTCCTTCATAAACCACCGTATGAACATCCAAAGGACTTGAAGCTCAGCGATGGTCGACTGCGTGTGGGCTACGTGAGTTCTGACTTTGGGAATCATCCTACTTCTCACCTTATGCAGTCTATTCCAGGCATGCACAATCCTGATAAATTTGAGGTAAGATCCGTGTTTCCCTACCGTCACTCTTTGTTTATAAAACAAACCAAATAGAGCCACACTGTGTCTTTAACGGCACCGTTAAGTGTTAAGCCCGGTGTCCTTCGGAAAGGTTCGGGCCAAGGTCATTAAGTATGCTGTGTGCTGCCTTTCAGGTGTTCTGTTACGCTCTGAGCCCAGATGATGGCACAAACTTCCGGGTGAAGGTGATGGCAGAAGCCAATCATTTCATTGATCTCTCTCAGGTGCGTGAAACACTTACCCTGCCACCTTTTTGTTTTGAGTAAATAGTTATTGCTTGTATTTTTCATAAAATTACCTCTGGGCAATTGCTTTGATTATATTTCCTTGATCATTTACATTTATAAGAGGCATGGATTTCACTGAGTGAAATGAAATAGAAATGTTGTATGTTTGTGCTTGGACATAAAACTTTTTCTGGGGATTGAGCCAGCACTTGTGACAGTAGACACTTAATATTAACTAAATAAATTGAACAAAATGGTGGCCTGGAAGAAGAAGAAATAGGTCATTTAAAAATGGTTCATCTATTTTCATGAACCTTGACCTTTGGTTTCTTCATTTCTATACTTGCTCTATTGCTGTTTCTTCTAGGGAAGGGGTGTCAAACTCATTTTCAATGGGGGCCACATCAGCCTTGCGGTTGCCTTCAAAGGGCTGGATGTGATTTAGGACTGTATACGTGTAACTACTCCTTAACAGTTAAGCAAGAGCTTGGTGCTGCTGCTGGGTAGAAACAAGGCGCCGGGCCGGATAAAATAAGGTGGAGGGCCGGATTCGGCCCACGGGCCTTGTGTTTGCCACCTGTGTTCTAGAAGCTTAAGTTTTATGCTAAATTAAGATTGAAACCTGTGAGGTTATTAATTCGCTGAGGGTACAGACTAGAGTGATTTTTGTATAGACTCTATTGGCCACTTTGGTGACTGGTAGTGATATGCAATGTATAAGTATATCTTGTGATTCATATATGAGTCTTTAAAGTCTTAGCAGGAGGTTATGAGACTTGTCATTTAATACATAACATGTACCAACATCTTTTGCAATATAGCTGTTGCTTTGGAAGTATACATGACCATTTTTGATGTAGGGTTGGAGTCTTTGTGACTGAGAGTCATGCATACCGCCATCCACCTCTGACATCTTCAAGGACTCACTGCTTATTTTTTAAAGATTTTATTTATTTATTTTTGGAGAGGGGAAAGGGAGAGAGAAAAAGGGAGAGAAATTTCAATGTGTGGTTGCCTCTTGTGGGCCCCCTACTGCGGGCCTGGCTCGCAACCCAGGCATGTGCCCTGACTAGGAATCGAACTGGTGTCCCTTTGGTTTGCAGGCTGGCACTCAATCCACTGAACCACACCAGCCAGGGCAAGGATTATTGACTGAAGTCTAAACTCTTCAGCATGGCCTTCACAACCTTTCTAAGTTTGACAACAACCTTGTTTGCCAATACTTTTCACCCACCATTCACCCTATACCAAATGGAAGTGCTCTACTCACCATTTTTTAAACCTGCCATACACTTTACTCTGGTTCTTTATTCCTACTGTTCTCTACCGAGAGTGTATTCTGTCTAACTCCCTTAAAGTCCCATCCATCTTTGAAGGCCGATTTCAAACACCAACTACTCTATGAAGCCTTGTTATTCCGACATTCAGTCTGGAAGTAAACCACTTCTGTATAGTTCACCCTTGAGTAATGCAGGGGTTAGGATGCTGACTCTCGTGCAGTCGGAAAACCTATGTGTAACTTTCGACTCCCCCAAAACTTAACTACTAATAGCCTACTGTTGACTGGAAGTCTTTTAATAACAAATAGTCAACATGTTTTTATGCTATATGTATTATATACTGTATTCTTTCAATAAAGTAAGCTAGAGAAAAAATGTTAAGAAAGTCGTAATGGAGAGAAAATACATTTATAGCATTGAACTATGTTTATCAGTCATGTAACGTTGTTTATAAAATGAATCATCTGTCAGAACCTGTCTCAGTATTGGCTCACATGATTCAAAATACTGTTCTATTGTTTTACTAACACTGGACATGAAAAATGAAAAGATAATGTGAAAAATAGACATTTATTTACAAGTATAACAATTCATGCCTTGATAATGAAGCAGCAGCGATATGATTGCTTTATGGTGGCCTAGCCTATACACTCATGAATGAGTCACTATAAAGTTTTTGTGGCATGTGGTGTTACAGTCGTATTCATAACAGTATTGGAAACATTGTTACATTTTTACAAAACCACTTACCTGTGATTATAGCCTGATAGGTGTGCTGTATGGTAATGTAATTCTTTAAGAGCAAAGTTACAAAACAGTAAGAAAACTAGCGCATTTTTAACTTAACATGAAATGGTACTCACGTAATACCTATTTAAAGATAGGCTGCCCACATCCATACAAGTCTTGCACACGATGTTCTACATTGATGACTACGTAGGCGATGATGATGACACAGAAATGACTCATACCGTTCTTGCCATTATTAACTGTACAGCAAGATCGTTTCCTGTGTTCATTAAGTGGAAGTGAGTCATCATAAAGGCCTTCATCCTCGGATTCACATTGAGTCGATGGAGGAACAGGAAGTGGAGGGGATGGTTTTGCTGTTACCGGAGGTGGAGGTGGAAGAGGAGGCAGGAGAGGCAGGAGAGGCAGGCGCACTCGTAACTTTTCCAGAAATACATTTGTAGTTTCTGTCTGCAGTGTTTGCTTTTCCATGTCTCCAAAAATGTTTTTATATGGTGCCAACCCCTCTTCCACTGTTTGCTTTAGTTGCAGTGTCCACATCATAGAAAGGCTCATGGCGTAAAAGAAGTCAAAAGCAGCCTTGAATCATTGGCGCCCTTCTGCCAGATTGCCTGATGTCAGTTTCGTTTCTTGCACTGCTTCTCTGTCGTCTTCCTCGTTGATTGGCACTGTTCCCGAAGTGCTCATCTCCCTCAAGTCATCTTCTGTTAATTCCCCTGGGTGTGATGCCCGTTAGCTGTTCAGTTTCTCTAAGATCCATAACCCTTCATCCCCTCTCTCCGCCTTTTTTTCACCATATCCACAATCTCTTTCATGATTTCCTTGATTGGCTTTGTCATGAATCCTGTGTGGTCATGCATAACATCTGGTCACAGTTTCTGCAGCAGGACTTTATTGTTTCAGGCTTGATGGCTTTCACAGCCTTTCCTGTAACAAGGATGGCATCTTCAGTGGCAGACTCCTTCCAGACTTTCATGATGTTCTCTCAGTCGGGGCTCTCTTTCTTTCATAGAGTTGACAAATCTTTCCATGGAGTACCACGTGTATGAGCCTTACAGGTGCTTATGACTCCCTTATTTAGAGGCTGAATTAGAAGTGTTGTGTTTAGGGGCAAGTAGTCCATTTTGACATAATCACCCAGAACCCCAGTTCAACTTGGGCGTTGTCCAATATCAAAAGAGCCTAAAAAAGCAGGCTCTTACTGGCAAGGTGTTTAGGATTCTTATTGTCCAGGTCTTGTTGTAAAACTGAAAGACTGCCAGCTGGTGTTTATCTGTTTTCTTCAGTGCTGGCTGGGGGTGGGGTGGGGGGTTAGCAGCTTTATAGATAAGGGCAGTCCTGATCGGACGCACAGCTGCATTTGCACAAAACAGAGTTAGCCTGTCCTTTCCTGCTGTAAATCCTGGTGCCTGCTTCTCTTCCTTATTTATAAATGTCCTTTGTGGTATCCCTGCCCGCCCCCCGCCCCCCCCACCCCAGATTAGGGTACTTTCATCTGCATTAAAAACCTGTTCAGGCACATATTCCTTTCCTTAATCATTTTCTAAATGGTGTCTGGGAACTCGTCTGCCGCCTCTTGGTGGACAGAAGCTACTTCTGTTACCTTGCCATTTTCAAGCCAAACCTCTTTCTAAAATTATCACACCTTATTTTGCTAGCTTTAAATTCATCATCTTGAGATCCTTCACTTTCTTTGTGCTTTAAGGTTGTCATATAATGACTTTGCCTTTTCTCAAATCGTATTAGAATCTATAGGGATGCCTTTCTTACAGCAGTGCGACACCCACATAAAAGCTGCACTTTCAATACAAGATAGCAAGGTGCTTCACAGAAGTGCAAGGTTTTTGAGGCTGCTGGCATAGCCACAGAGACACTTCACGAATTTCCTTTTCTGTTTTTAATGGCCCCTGTGCTGGGTTCATGTACTTGAAATAGCAGGCACCTAAGGCTGCAGACCTCCATTTATAGTGTTGCTGTTCAATTGACAAGCCGTTCAATTTTTTCTTCCCATGTCATGACTTTTCTTTGCTTTTTGGGAGCCCTTTCAGCATTACAAGTGGCACTTTCTGTGGGTTGCCTGGTGTTTTATTCAAGGTTTATGGTATTATTCCAAACATGGAAAGCACACAACTGTGAGAAGTCACTTGCGACTGCCATGTGCAGTTACCGGAGACAGGAACTTCTCACGCAGAGAGGGCCAGCATCACACAGCGTTTGAAGCAGATGCTCACAGCAGTTGAGCTCACTGCAATAGCCACAGGAGGGGGCTGTGAAATTGTTGCTAGTGCAGTATGTACTACAGATAATGTTATGCAGTTGTGATTTAATACCACGTCTTTATCTTTGTTTATATTTCTCTCGACTGCTTGTGAGTGTGTACATTTTGATCAGCTTCAACTTTTATAATAGATTTGTGTATTTTATGGGAATATGAGAAAATAGACTAGTATCTATCTATATATCTTATGCACTCATGGCATAACTAACTTTTTCTTAATTGTTTTCAATAGTTCTAGGCTATGTGATTTGTCTGTTGAGTTTTTCCAAATTACCACAAATCTCCAAAAAATTTTCCAGTGTATTTATTGGAAAAAACCCTGTGACTAAGAGCACCCACACTGTTCAAACCTGTGTTGTTTTTACAGGTCAAATATATTCAGTTTCTGTAATGCTTTGGGCCTATTTTACTGGCACTTAACCATATCTGTACCCTGGATTACTATAATTTGTGTTCTTATCACTTGTGCACCCGGGAATCAGAATAATTCTTAACGCCATTAAAACTGATTGAATTAGTCTGAGATTATATAATAATGAGTTCTTATTTTATTCCATAGATTCCATGCAATGGAAAAGCTGCTGATCGCATCCATCAGGATGGTATACACATTCTTGTAAATATGAATGGCTATACCAAGGGTGCTCGAAATGAACTCTTTGCTCTCAGGCCAGCTCCTATTCAGGTAAAGGAATTAATAATTGCTCACAATGTTTATTGGGCTAAAAAGACAGTAATGTGCTTTTTTTCCCCCTCTGGTTACCTTGTATTGGAAATAATAGAGCAGACATGCCTGATTTAAGGGGGGAAAGTATAGGTCTTTTTTGTTGTTGTTTTAATCTTCACCCGAAGACATGTTTATTGAGTTTAGAAAGAGGAAAGGAGAGGGTTGAGGTGGGGTGGGGAGAGAGAAACATCGATGTGAGAGAGAAACATGGATTGGTTACCTCCCGTATGTGCTCTGACTGGGGATCAAGTCCACATCCTAGGTATGTGCCCTGACTGGGGATTGAACTCACAACCTTTTTGGTGTATGGGACGATGCTCCAACCAACTGAGCCACCTGGCCAGGATAAAAAGTGTAGTTCTTGAAATGCACAGGGACAGAATTTTGAGTGTAGAACACAGTGCTCACAGTACATGTACACAGAGACATGCATTCCATAGTTGGGTATAAATACAGGGGCGGGCAAAAGGAGGTTTATACTTGTAATACAAATAAATAATACAATAATTAATAAATGATAATACAAGAATAAACTCTGGCCCTGGCTGGGTGGCTCATTTGGTTGGAGCGTCGTCCCGAACGCCAAAACATTGTGGTTTGATCCCTGGTCAGGGCACATACCTAGGTTGTGGCGTCGGTCCCTGGTCCAGGTGTGAATGGTGGGCAACCCGCCAATGTTTCTCTCTTTCTCTGTCTCAAATCAATAAACATATCCTCAGGGGAGGATTTAAAAAAAAAGGAATAAACTGTGTTTTGCGCACTCAAAACTGTAAATCTACTTTTACTTGCCCCTGTAGTTCTGTCTTGTTTTGTAAATGGGAAAAGCATTTTAGCATTGACGTTAGTCCAAAATACTATTTGATTGTTCCTGGCTAACAAAGTCAGTCCTCCTTATTTGTTTACCTATTTAACTTTGGAGCCTTTTTTTTTTTAAGATTTTATTTACTTATCTTTAGAGGGGGAAGGGAAGGAGATAGGGAGAGAAATACCAATGTATGGTTGCCTCTCACACGTCCCCTGCCGGGAACTGGCCTGCAACCCAGGCATGTGCCCCGACTGGGAATCGAACCACTATCCTTTGGTTCCCAGGCCCACGCTCAATCCACTGAGCTACACCAGCCAGGTAATTTTGGAGCCTTTGGATGAAGATTCTTAGTTTTGGGTCTGATTTGTTTTCTTTTAGGCAATGTGGCTGGGGTACCCTGGAACAAGTGGGGCGCTTTTCATGGATTATATCATCACGGATCAGGAAACTTCACCAGCTGAAGTTGCTGAGCAGTATTCTGAGAAATTAGCTTATATGCCCCATACTTTCTTTATTGGCGATCATGCAAATATGTTTCCTCATCTGAAGGTAGGAAGAAAAACAGTGCTATGGGGGAATTGTAAACAATTGTAGTCATTTGTTTTCTTGCTGTTGTCCCTATACATCCTAAAAGACATGTCTAAAACTTTTCCCCCCCCACTTAGAAAAAGGCAGTCATCGATTTCAAGTCCAACGGGCACATTTATGACAATCGGATTGTTCTGAATGGCATCGACCTCAAAGCATTTCTTGATAGTTTACCAGATGTGAAAATTGTCAAGGTCAGAACCTGGTCAATGTTGTCATTGAAATAAAGTTATCTGCATTTGGGATCTTTTCCCTAATGATGCACTTTGTGCCATTTTTTAAAGATGAAATGTCCTGAAGGAGGAGACAATGCAGACAGCAGTAACACAGCTCTTAATATGCCAGTTATTCCTATGAATACTATTGCAGAAGCGGTTATTGAAATGATTAACAGAGGACAAATTCAGATAACAATTAATGGATTCAGTATTAGCAACGGACTGGCAACTACACAGGTGAGAAGTGAATGATAGATCATAATATGTACCACCAGGTATTCATTCATTTCCTTGAAATCTCATAATAGTCTAGCAGGTAAGCATAAATATTCCTGTTTCATAGATGAGGAAATGAGTTCAGAGGAAATTGGCATCTTATGTAGGTTTGTCTGATTTTTTTAAGGTTTTATTTTTATTTATTTTTAGAGAGGGGGAAAGGGAGGGAGAAAGAGAAGGAGAGAAACATCAATGTGTGGTTCCCTCTTGCACACATCCCACCTGGGACCCCACCCACAACCCAGGAATGTGCCCTGACTGGGAATCAAACCGGCAACCCTTTGGTTCACAGGCTGGTGCTCAATCTACTGAGCCACACCAGCCAGGGCGGCTTGTCTGATTTTAGAATTCTCCTGGATTCAGCCAGCAGGTTACACTAGTGAGAGTCTGCTGTGTTCATATCTCGTTATTTTCTGCTGGGGCTTCACTGAGCCGTGGTGAACTTGGTTCCGTAACTAACTCATCCTTTCCCTAGTTAACTCTTACTCATCTTTAAGACTTTCAGTTCAGAGAGCTCCTCCAAGAATCTGTTCCTGTCTTTATCCTTAGATTTGTTCAGCTAAATATGCAGAAGTGGGATTGCTGGGTCATATGGTAGTTCTATTTTTAAATTTTTGAGGAACCTCCATACTGTTTTCCACGGTGGGTGCGTGAATTTACAATCCCACTAACAGTTCATGAGGGTTCCCTTTTCTCCACATCCTCACCAGCATTTGTTTGTTGACTTACTGATGATAGCCGTTCTGCCAAGTATGAGGTGTTATGTCATTGTGGTTTTAATTTGCATTTCCCCGATGCCTTTGTGTACTGTAACTTCTGTAATATTTGGGATCTATCTTTACATGCAGCACAGCACATTATAATTTCCTGGTTTTGTATTCTCCACGGAATTTGGGACCTGTGTCTTAGCCACATATATGATGCATACTTGAATAAGTGAATATGTAGCTTTTTCAAGAGATCATATGTCAAAGATCTTCAACCTCTCAGGAGTTAAAATTTTTTAGTTGTACAACATTTTATCCCAAGGGTGCTTAAAATGAACTCTTTGCTCACAGGCCAGCTCCTTAATAGAAAGTAGGGGAGTTGATAATAATCGCTCACTGTGTGTATTAGGCTAAAAAGAGACAGTGTTGTGTTCTTTTTCCCTCTAGTTACCTGGCATTGGAACCAATAGTATAGTTCTTGAAATGTACAGTGACAGAAATTTTGAGTGTAGAGCACAATGCCCCATATGTATGAAATGGTCTTAGAAGAAAGAAGAAATAAGTTACATAATAATGTCAGGCAGTACTCAGGTGTGTGGGAATTGTAAGATAAGACTCTAATCAGGCAAATAGATGCTCAGTAGTAAGTGACGATCAGTTCGAGGAGAGAGTCTTAGTAAGAATATTTGGAGGAGTAATTTAAGTTTAGCCTTGAAGGGTGCATATGATTTATTTATTTTTTATTTTTTAATTATATTTTATCGATTATGCTATTACAGTTGTCCCATTTCTTCCCCATTATTCCCCTCCACCCTTCACACCCCCTCTCACATTCCCCCCTTTAGTTCATGTCCATGTGTCATAAGTTCTTTAGCTTCTACTTTCCCCACACTATTCTTGCCCTCCCCCTGTCTATTTTCTACCCACCGTCAATGCTACTTATTCTCTGTACCTTTTCTCCTTCTCTCCTCCTCCCACTCCCCTGTTGCAAACCCTCCATGTGATCTCCATTTCTGTGTTCCTGCTCCTGATCTAGTTCTTTGCTTAGTTTGCTTTTGTTTTAGGTGTGGTTGCTAATATCTATGAGTTTGCTGTCTTTTTACTGTCCTATTTTTTATCTTCTTTTTCTTACATAAGTCCCTTTACCATTTCATATAATAAGGGCTTGGTGATGATGAACTCCTTTAACTTGACCTTATCTGAGAAACACTTTATCTTCCCTTCCATTCTAAATGAAAGCTTTGCTGGACAGAGCAATCTTGGATGGAGGTCCTTGCCTTTCATGACTTGGAATACTTCTTTCCAGCCCCTTCTTGCCTGTAAGGTCTCTTTTGAGAAGTCAGCTGACAGTCTGATGGGAACTCCTTTGTAGGTGACTGTGCCTTTATCCCTTGCTGCTTCTAGAATTCTCTCCTTCATTTTAATCTTGGCTAATGTAATTATGATGTGCTTGGTGTGTTCCTCCTTGGGTCCACCTTCTTTGGGACTCTCTGAGCTTCCTGGACTAGTTCCTTAGCCAGATTGGGGAAGTTCTCCTTTATTATTTGTTCAAATAACTTTTCCACTTGTTGCTCTTCCTCTTCCCCTTCTGGTACCCCTATAATTTGGATGTTGGGACATTTATAAAGATGTCCTGGAGGTTCCTAAGCCTCTCCTTATTTTTTTGAATTCTTATTTCTTCCTTGTTTTCTGTTTGGTTGTTTGTTTCTTCCTTCTGGTCCACTCCATTGATTTGAGTCCCAGTTTCCTTCTCATCACTATTGGTTCCCTGTGCGTTTTCCTTCATTTCACTTATTGTAGCCTTCATTTGTTCATCTAGTTTGTGACCAAAATCAACCAATTCTGTGAGCTTCCTAATCACCAGAGCTTTGAACTGTGTTTCTGATAGGTTGGCTACCAGTGCTATGAGCTCTGCGTCTGATAGGTTGACTACCTCCTGGTCGCTCAGATGAATTAGCTCCAGGGCCCTGGTCTGTTCTCCCTTTTGAGCCATCCTTGGTTTTGGTGGTTTGCTTTTGTCTGGTCGCAGCTGTTATGTAGTGAGGGGTGGAGCCTTAGGCATTCACCAGGGAAGGGCAGTCCAGTTGCTGGGTTGTGATGCTGGATGTGGGGGCGGGGTCCGAGAGGGAACAATGGTGCTTGCTCCGCTCTTTCGTGGATTCCAGTCCCCTCAGCCTCTTCCCCAAGCAAATTGGGCCCTTCTGGTGCTGGTTTCCATGTGGGTGGGCCTGCGCACGCTCTAGGACCCCGTGGGTCTCCCGAACGAACCCTCCTGTGAGGCTGGGACTCCCTCCCAGCACCTCAGCCCCTACAAGTATTTTCAATGGGAGCTTTTAGGCTTCACTTCCCAGCGCTGGGGCCCTGCGTTGCACAGTCTGTCTTGCTGCCCATTTTCGTCTGGTTTACCTGTGCGCGAATGTGTGTCCGTGGTCCGCTGCCTTGTGTGCCCCGCCTGGCCTCCCTGTGTTTGGCAACGCCGCCGCCTGTGCGCCTGGAGTGACTGCGCCTCCGGGACCACCACGGGCTTATCCCACCGCCATCTGACTCCGCAGCCGCTGACTCCGCCCCTCTTACTGGTCTGGGTGAATCATTGTTGTCGGACTCCCGCATAATTCAATTTGTTCTGGTTGGTTTTCTTTTTCTTTTTCTTTCTTTTTTTTTTTTGTTCTATATTTTTGATGTCTTTAATCTTGGTTGTAAGAGGAGGCACAGCATGTCCAGCTACACCTCCATCTTGGCCAGAAGTCGAAGGGTGCATATGATTTAGAAAAGGATGTTTCATTCGTGAAGAAATCCTTGCTGTTGGATTAATAGGGTTTTAAAGATAAATTCTGGGGCCCTGGCTGGTTGTAGCACAGTGGATTGAATGCGCGCTGTGAACCCAAGGGTTGCCAGTTCAATTCCCAGTCAGGACACATGCCTGGATTGGGGATCAGGTCCCCAGTTGGGGGCACACAAGGGGTAACCACACATTAATGTTTGTCTCCTTCTCTTTCTCCCTCCCTTCCTCTCTCTCTAAAAATAAATCAAATATTTAAAAAAAATTAAAGATAACTTTTTGGCTGGAGTGAGAAGTTCCACAGTGCAGTCCTCCCCCACCCCTGCAAATTAATGCTGCAACTTTTTTCTTTTTAACTTAATATGTCATGAATATTTTGTCGTTATTATAGTTCAGTGACATGACTCTTAACGGTTATACCGTTTTGCATCTTGAAGATTCTTCACTGCTTAAAAAATATCAGACTACAGTGACCTCAAATATAATTATATGGTTTTTCTTGTTCTAGATCAACAATAAGGCTGCCACTGGAGAGGAGGTTCCCCGCACCATTATCGTAACCACACGCTCTCAGTACGGGTTACCAGAAGATGCCATCGTGTATTGTAATTTTAATCAGTTGTATAAAATTGACCCTTCTACCTTGCAGATGTGGGCAAATGTGAGTATGTGTAGATTCTATATTAATATCGAGAGGCTGGTAAAGATTCTGTAGGCAGGTCATCTTGCTGAGGCGTCCTCCACACGCACTCATGAGCTGCTGTGCTCATTTCTTCTTTTTAAAAACAGTTGTATTTTCCAAGTAGAGTTGACATGCAATGCTATTTCAGACATACAACACAGTGATTATACATTTATATACCTTCCAAAGAGATCACCCCTGATAAGTCTAGTACTCACCTGACACCATACGTAGTTGTTACAATATTGACCACATTCCCTGTGCTGTGCTTTACAGCCTCATGAGTGTTTTTGTAAATGGCAATTTGTACTACTCAATTCGTTTCACAACTTTTTCATGCATTTCCCCAACCGCCGCCCCATCTGGTGACCATCAGTTTGTTGTCTGTATCTATGAGTTAGTTTGTTTTGTTGGCTTATTTGTTTTGTTTGTTCTTTAGATTCTGCATATAAGTGAAACCATATGATATTTGTCTTTCTCTGTCTGTCTTATTTCCCTTAGCATAATACCCTCGAGGTCTAGCCATGTTGTCACAAATTATAAGATTTACAGGATTTCATTTCTTTTTTATGGCCTAGTAATATTCCACTCTATATATGTAGTGCACCTTGATCCAGTCATCTATCAATGGACACTTAGGTTGCATCCATATGTTGGCCATTGTAAATAGTGCTGCACTGGACATAGGAATACATATATATTTTCAAGTTAGCATTTTGGGTTTCTTCAGATACATACTCAGAAGTGGAGTTGCTGGGTTATATGGTAGCATGATTCCTCCAAGTTTGTTTTTCATTGTCAAGATTGCAGTGACTATTTGGGAGTCTTTAGTGGTTCCGTATAAATTTTTGGAATATTTGTTCTAGTTCTGTGAACTACGCCATTGGTCTCTTAATAGGAATTGCGCTGAATCTGTAGATTGCTTTGGGTAGTATGGACATTTTAATGATGTTAATTCTTTCTACCCATTGAACATGGTGTATGCTTCCACTTGTATCTTCTTCAATTTTCTTTCTTCAGTGCCTTATAATTTTCTGAGCACAGGTCTTTTACATCCTTGGTTAGGTTTATTCCTAGATATTTTATTATTTTTTGATGCAGTTGTCAGTGGTATTGTTTTCTTAGTTTTTCTTTCTGATAGTTCGTTATTGGTGTATAAAAGTGCAGCTGATTTCTAGATATTGTATACTGCTAATTTACTGAATTCATTTATCAGTTCTAGTATTTTTTAAATCTCTTTAGGATTCTCGATATGCAGTGTGAAGTCATCTGCAAGTAATGACAGTTTTACTTCTTCCTTTACGAATTGGATGCCTTTTATTTCCACTTCTTGTCTGGTTGCTGTGGCTAGGACTTCCAGTACTATGTCGAACAAGAGTGGTGACAGTGGACATCCCTGTCTCGTTCCAAATCTTAAAGGAAACACTTGTAGTTTTTCCCCGTTCAGTCTGGTCTTAGCTGTGGGTTTGTCATATATGGCCTTTATTATGTTGAGATACGTTCCCTCTGTTTCCACTTTGCTGAGAATTTTCACCAGGGATTTTTCACCAAAAATGGGTGCTGAATTTTATCACATGCTTTTTCTGCATCCATTGATAGGATCGTGTGATTTTTGTACTTCATTTTGTTTATGTGGTGTATCACATTTGTTAATTTGCAGATGTTGTACTGACCTTGTATCCCCGGAATAAGTCCCACTTGATCATGGTGTATCATCTTTTTAATGCACTGCTGGATTCGGTTTGCTCATATTTTGTTGAAGATTTTAGCATCTGTGTTCATCAGGGCTGTTGGTCTATAATTTTTTTTCTTTGTGTAGTGTCTTTATCTGGTTTTGGAATTAGGATAATACTGGCCTTGTAAAATGAGTCTTCCCTCCTCTTGAAAGTTTTGGAATAGTTTGAGAAAAAGGTGTCAGTTCTTTTTTGCATGTTTGATAAAATTTACCTGTGAAACCATTTGCCCAGGGCTTTGGTTGCTGGGAATGTTTTGATTACTGGTTTGATTTCATTAGCTGTGATCAGTCTATTCAGATTTTCTGATATAGATTCAGTTTTGGAAGATTGTATGTTTCTTCCAGGAATTTATTCATTGTCTCCAGATCATCCCAATTTGTTGGCATGTATTTGTTGGTAAGATTTACTAACGGTGCTTTGTTGTATTTCTGTGGTGTCGTTTGTTACTTCTCTTCTTTCATTTCTGATTATAGTTATTTGGGTCTCTCTTTTTTCCTTGATGAATCTGGTTAAAGGTTTGTCAAACTTGTTTATCTTTTCAAAGCACCAGCTGTTGGATTCATTGATTTTTGTATTGTTTGTTAAATCCTGCTTTGTTTATATCTGCTCTGAGCTTTACAATATCCTTTCTTTCATTAACTTTGCATTTGGTTTGTTGTTCTTTTTCAAGTTTCCTGAAGTGTAAAATTAGACTGTTTATTTGAGATTTTTCTTTTTGCTTGGCATAGGCCTGTAATGCTATCCATTTCCCTCTCAGAACTGTTTTTTGTGTCCCATAAATTATCAGTTGTTTTGTTCTCTTTTTCATTTGTTTCAAGGCATTTTTTTATTTCTTCCTTGACCTCATTGTTAAGCCATTCATTATTTCGTGACATGTCATTTAGCCTCCATATCTATGTGTGTTTTTCAGGTTTTTTTCTTGTGATTGATTTGCAGTTTCATACCATTATGGTCAGAGAAGATAAGATTCAATCTTGATAAGATTTCAGCCTTCTTAAATTTATTGAGACTTTGTGTCCTAACGTGTGTATCTTAGAAACTGTTCCTTCTGCTCTTGAAAAGAATGTATATTCTGCTCCTTTGGGGTGAAATGCTCTGAAGATAGCAATTAAATCCATCTGATCTACGGTGCCATTTAAGGCTGCTGTTTCCTTGTTAGTTTTCTCTTGGGAACATCTACCCAGTGAAGTCAGTGCGGTGTTAAAATCCCTTACTGTGACTGTACTATGGTCAGTTTGTTGGCGTGTCTCCCTTCATGTCCGTCAATATTTGCTTCATATATTGAGGTGCTCCCACGTTTGTTTAAAAGTCTCTTTTATCTTGTATAAGAATTGCTACCCCATCTTTTTTTTTTTTTTTCATTTGCACGAAGTATCTTTTTTCATCCCTTTATTTTTCTCTGAGGTGGATCTCATGTAGATAACATGGATGTATCTTGTTTTCCTACCCATTCGGCAACCTATGTCTTTAGGCTGGAGCATTTAAGCCACTTACATTTAGAGCGATTACGAGCCCTTGCCAGCATGGCTCAGATGGTTGGGGTCATCCTGCAAAGTAAAGGGTCACCAGTTTGATTCCCATTGGGGCAAATGCCTGGGTTGTGGGCGGGCTGGTCCCCTGTCAGGGCATGTGTGGGAGGTCACTTATTGATATTGTCTTGGGCATCCATGGTTCTCTCCCTCTTTCTCCCTCCCTTCCTCTCTGAAAAGAAAGAAAGGAAGGAAATGTTAGATTATTGATAGGTACATAGTTATTGCCATTTTATTCTTTATAACTATGTTCCTCCTCCTTTTTCTTCAAGAATATCCTTTAACATTTCTTGTAATAATTGTTTGGTGGTAATGGGCTCCTTTAACTTTTTCTTGTCTGGGAAGCTCTGTATTTGTTCTTGCATTTGAAATGATTGCTTGCTTGGTAAAATAGTATTGGTTGTAGGTCCTTGCTTTTCATCACTTTGAATATTTCATTCCTATCTCTTATGGCTTGACACATTTCTTTCAGAAATCAGGTGCCATTTTTGTAGGAGCTCCCTTGTAGGTGGTAACCTGCTTTTTCTTTCTGTTTTTAAAATCTTCTCTTTAAACTTTTGCATTTTAATTATGATATGTCTTGGTGTGGGCCTTGTTAGGTTTATTTTGTTTGGGACTCCGTGTGCTTCCTGGACTTGCGTATCTTTTTCCTTCATCAGGTTAGGAAAGTTCTCGATCCCTTGCTGTCTCTCGTCTCCTTCTGGGACCCTTATAATGTGGAAGTTGTTATGCTTCATGTTGTCCCAAAGGTCTTTCTTTCCCCCCCGCCCCTGCTCTGATTAGGTGTTTCTGCTACCTTGTCTTGCAAATTGCTGGTTTGAGCCTTTCCTTCACTTAACCTATGGTTTATTCATTCTGGTATATTCTTCATTGCAGACGAGATTGGGCACGTTCAGGGTGGTATGGCCGTACACATATTTTTACTTTCAGATAATGTATTCTTCATTTCTGACTGGTTATTGTGCATGCTTTCTATGTCCTTTTTCATGCTTTTGAAGTTCTCACTACATTCCTGGAGCATCCTTAAATTAAGATCAGAACTCTATATCTGGTAAATTGCTTGCCTCGATTTTATTTTTGGCTTTTTTCCTGGGGATGTCTTCTGTTTTTCTATTTGGGGCATGTTTCTTTGCCTCCCCATTTTGGTTCCCTCTTTGTGTTTGTTTTTATGTGTTAGATGGATCTGTTTTGACTCCCAGTCTTTGTAGGGTAGCCTTACGTAGTAGGTATCTCGCGGGACCCAGTGGTGCCGTGTCTTTGATCACTTGAGCTGGGTGCTCCAGGAACGTGCCTTTTGTGGGTTATGTGGTCCTTCCTGTTGCAGTTGAGTCTTAACTGCTATTGGCCTGTTTGTGGGGAGGACCCTGAAGCTTGCTGACTGTGAGGATCAACCCTGTCCACAGAGTATGAGGTGCTGTTCAGGTGCTGACCACCACTAAGTGGATTTTGCCTCAGCAGGGTCTGTTGCCTGCTGAGATCTTTCTTTGGCTATGCTGCTTGTGAAGCTGATTGGCTCCTGCTATGATATTGTTTGAATCTGGCCACTGGGTGTGTCTCTTTTGGGACCTCTTGGCAGGCACTCTGGTGCAGGTTAGTTTCAGTTGTTGCCTGTGACTGGCTGTGGGCAGCCTGTTTGGAGCTACAGAACGATCCACAGTTTGTGGCTGCCCCTGCTGGTCCTTGGTGTGCATTGGAAGGACCAACCTGTACACCAAAGGCTGGCTTCCACCAGCGCCGGATCTGGGGGCAGGTCAGCAAAAGGCTCAAGGCACCCCTAGATCTGGCTCTGCCTGCCTCCACCTGTCCACTGCCTGTTAGGCTCAGTCCCTGAAAGAGCCTCTGGCAGGACTCAAGTTGCATGAGGTAGGTTCTCAGTGAGTTACCAGGTAGGTGTGAGTGCTGTTCACCAGGTTGATGCAGATTCAAACTCAGTGCCAGTGCTGGGTCTGAAGCCACACAGCAAAAGTCCCAGGGTACACCAAGTCTAGATGACCACTGCTTGGGTGCCCTTATACCTTGGTGTTGGGGCAGGGTTTCAGGGAGTCATCAGGGTGAGGCCAGCAGAGTTTGTCAGGCCCAAATAGACCGAGATTTGGCCATGTGAAGGTAAGGCTCTGCAGCGGTCGGGCGTGTGAGGGGAAAATGACGCCTGTCATAGAGCCAAGCAACCCCATGTGTTCTAGATTATGCCCTGAGCCTGAGCTCAGCAGGGTGGGCCTGCCAGGAGTTGGGAGGGTGGGGCTTCCAGGAGCCCTGAGGGTGGGGCTGGCAGATCTCCTCTGCAGGGCAGGTGCTGCCAGTCACATTCTCAGGAAATTGTGGGAATGGCCCCTGCCTCAAAGCCACACAACTCAGTCACTGACAACCCCTGAGTCTGCATGGGCCTATCTCTACATGCCATCCCAGGCAGCTGACTCCTGAGCATGGTGTGAGCTCCACGTTGTGGGGCGACGGGATTCCAGAACGTGGCGTTAATGTATTCCCCCTAGGCTGATGCCGTAAGGAGGGGAGTGCTCCACCCAAGAACAATGTTGTCTGCAGTGTGGGAGATGGACTCAGCACAGGTATCCTGACGGCTGTCTCTTCAGGTCTTTCCCCAGAGCCACAAACCCCAGTCTCTCCTGACACGACTCTAGTCTACTCCACCCTCCCTCCGCCGAAGCCCAGGGTGAGTGGCTGCAAACAAAATTTTGTGCACTAGCACGTTAAGAGGGTGCCTGAGTCTCTAAGCAGAGTCCTGACTCTCCCTGGTGGACCAGATCCCCACCGCTTTTCACAGGCAGATGCTATGTGGGCATCTCTTTTTGGCTCTGCGGAGCCCAGCGTGGGTTTGAGACCCCTCACTTCCCAGGGGAACTTGTGCAGCTGGGATATCCTTCCGGAATCTCAGCCGCCACCTGTGGGAATGGGGCCGATCCTTTTCGTGTCTCCACCTTTCCTGCCAGTCTCAATGTGGCTTCTTCAGGAAATCCTTGGTTTTGAAACTTCTCTCCAGCTAGTCTTCAGTTGGTTATTCAGATTGATCGTTCTATACTTTAGTTGTAATTTGAGTTTGGTCCTGGAGGGAGGTGAGTGTAACATCCGCTGACTCCAGCGACATCTTGGATCGCTCTTTTCATCACTTTGACAGTTTCTTGCCAATCCCTTCTGGCCTGAACTGTTTCTGTTGAGAAATCAGGTGACAGTCTTAATCAGAACTCTTTTATAGGTAACTAACGGCTTTTCTTTGAGGCTTTTATGATTCTCTGTTTGTCTTTAACCTTTAACATTTTAATTATGATATGTTTTGGAGTGGGCTTCTTTGGGTCCATCTTGTTCAGAACTTTGTGCTTCCTGGACTTGGGTGTTGTTTTCCTTTACCGGATTAGGGAAGTTTTCGGTCTCTCTCTCTTCAGATAGGTTCTCAATCTCTTGCTTTCTCTATTGTCCATCCAGTGCCTCTGTGATGCAAATATTGTTATACTTGGTATTGTCCCAGAGGTCCCTTAAACTATGCTCATTTTTAAAATTCTTTTTTCATTTTGCTATTCTGATTGGGTGTTTCCTACTACCTTGTCATCCAAATCGTTGTTTCTGTCTTCTGCTACATCTAGTGTACTATTTATTCCATGTAATGTCGTCTTCATTTCATTTATTTTGTTTTTGATTTTTGACTAGTTCTTTTTTATGGTATGTCTCTCCTTATTAAGTTCTCACTGAGTTCATCTGTGTTTCCCCTAAGTTAGTTGAGCATCCTTATAAGCAGGGTTTTGAACTATCTATGTGATAGATTGCTTGCCTCTATTTTATTTAGTTCTTTTTCTGGTGTTGTGTCTTTTTTTTTGGGGGGGGTATGTTTCTCTAGCTCTTCATTCTGGCTGCCTTCCTGTGTTTATTTCTATATATGAAATAGATCTGTTCCATCTCTCAGTCTTGACCTGGTGACCTTATATAGAAAGTGTCTTGTGGGGCTCAGTGGCACAGTCTTTCATGTCACCCGAGCTGGGTCCTCCAGGGGTGTTCCTTGTGTGGGTTGTTTCCCCTCCTGCTGTAGTTAGGCCCTAGTTGGTGCTGATATATCAGTAGGTGGAGATGACCTTCCCACTGACCGGCTGTGTGGTCTGGCCGTGCCTGCCGCAGCTGGGCTGCTGTCTGGGGGCTGGCCCCTCATAGTAGGAGTTACTTCAGTGGGACTCTTATTCAAGCTGATTTTGCCCTTTGGGTGTGTTTGTTGGGGAGCTGGTTGGGTGGGGTTTTCATGCACTCTGAAGCTGGCCACTGGAACCTCTTGGGAGGGGCTCTTGATTCAGGCCAAAAACAAACAGCATTTGTGCAAGATTTGGGGCTGCTTGGCAGGAGTTATAATTTATGCCGAGGCCAGTCCCTGCTTGCATGGAGCTTGTGGACCTTGCAGAGAGTGTTGTGTGAGCCTGGGGCGCCCGCTACTTTTGTGCATCTTGAGGACCTTTCAGAAAGTCCTCAGCACAAGCCTTGGACAGCCACCACTCCTGTGGGGTTTGTAGTCCTCTGAGTGAGTCTGCAGCATTAGCCAAGGCAGACCGTTCCTGTGGAGGAACCACTGGAAGAGGCTCAGGCCTGGCAAAGAGACTTGGCTGAGGCAGGCTCTCAGGGAATCCCCAGGGCAAGATGTATGGTGTTAGGCAGGTTAAAGGAGAGCGCAGATTTGGCATCTGCCTCCATTGGGCTGGCTGGATGGGAGGAGCACTCAACAAAGGGACAGTGGTACTTGGCAGTGCTTCAGTCCCCAGAGACAGTTGCCTTGACCACTGCCCCTGCAGCCCTCACCATGCAGATAGTCCGTTTAGTTCTCCGTCATATGTGCCTGGTGCTTTTCAAGCTGCTGCCCTTCCCCTGGAGCTTAGAGTGAGGGAGTTTGTGTGCCGGCCCTTTAAGAACAGCCCGTCGTCTGTCTGCCGACACAGTCCCCCTGGTTGTCACAGATGTTGTGGGGACTTTTCTTCTCATCACTGGTGTGGTAGGCTGGGGAGCCTATTATGTGCCTGGGATGCTGAGCTCCACATGGGGGACCGCCACAGCCAAGACAGCCCTCTTCTCTCTTAATCTTGGCACACCGTGGGTGTGGGGCTCACCTCTTCCACGTCTCTGCCCTTTCTTCCTGTCCAGTGTGGCTTCGTTACATCCTCAGTTATGGGAATTCTGATCAGCTAGTCCTCAGGTGGTTCTCAATGACGATCATTCTGTAATTTAGTTGTACTTTTCATGTGGTTGTAGGAGGAGAGATTAATCTACCTACTCTGCTGCCTTGACCTTCTGGTGGGTTGTGCTCATTTTGAATCTTCAGAAGAGTTGTAACTTTTCTAGCCATTTTTGATTTCTCCTTCCAGTGTCTAAATAACACCTTATGAACCCTTTGAATTGATGTATTCAAAAAACAGGGATCAGCAAACTTTTTCTTGAAGGGCCAGATGGTTAAAATTGTCCATTTTGCAACCCATACTACCCGTCACCTCTATTCTTCTCTGCCATTGTAGCAGGAAAACACCATAGACATTCTGTAAATGAACACGTGTAGGTGTGTTCCAGTAAAACTTGATTTTAATACACAGGCAATGTGCGAGATTTGGCTCAGAGGCTGTAGTTTGCCAACCCATGGTTTAAACTGATAAGCAACAGTTGTCACACTTACTCACCCATATTTAACTTTCTTGCAATATTATCAACCTATACCTAGGAAGGGATCCATTGGTGTCATTACCTTTGAGCTCATTAGACCAGTTTGCATAAGTAGGACCTCTGAAGGTTCTAACCTTTGGTATCCATACTTTGCTCTTATTCTAGAGAGCTGAAATGCAGATGATTCTTGGTTGATTTCTGTTCTAATTAATGTCTGGTTATTTTTTTTTCTTTGGAGAGGGGAGGGTGGAGGAGAAGCAGCAGCAGATGCGTGCAGGCTTACCGTCCCTTAATCCTCACCTCTCAGCATTCAAAAAAAAGATCTGATAACTAAAAAGTTCTGTCATACATTTGTGGCAAATATATTTGGCAGAGAGCTACTCTATCGATGGTCTTTTATTTATTCCATTTAGTGTGAACATTGCTGCATCTCGATGCAGAAACACTGATGTTTGTTTACAGGGACTCACTGCTGGGTGTAATGAACTACACATGCCCTGTACAACTTTTACAAAATCTGAAATATTCTGAATTCTGACGTGTCATCTGTTCGTATGGCTTTCAGAGAGGGACGCGTGAGGTGCATTGAGTGAGGTAGACTTAAATCGGGGGTTGGCAAACTGTGGCCTGTGGGTCAACTTCGGCCCACTGCCTGCTGTTGTAAATAACATTTTATTGACCCACAACCGTGCCTGCTTGTTTCCGCATTGACTGTGGCTGTCTTCCAGTGACTAGGGGAGAACTGAGCCTAAAGTTAGCATGCAGTCCATGTGGTTGGAAGGCCAGAAATATTTGCTCTCTGAACCTTCACAAAAAAAGTCTGCTGACACCTGATCTGGATTAGGCAAATAAAGTTGGGCAAGTGTGAGCTAACTGCTGTGTCACAGTGGGTGATGTAAAATTTGAAGTGGAAAATTGCTGTCTCTTCTACAAAATCTCTGCTGGTATCAGTTCCCACGGGACATAGCAGCCTCAGATTTTGCCAGTTAGTTTATCTTGTCTTGTGTCTTCTTACATCAGTGTCCTCTTTTTTTTCCCTTTTGTTATTTAATTTTTGATTGGAGAGGGAGACATTGATTTGTTACTCCACTCATTTATGCATTCATTGGTTGCTTCTTACGTGTGTTCTGACCGGGAATCGAACCCGCAACCTTGGCGTATTGGGACGATGCTCTAACCAACTGAGCTTCCCAGCCAGGGCCTTCTTTCTTTTAACTCTCTTTGGAGTCAGCCGGACAGTAACTGATATTTAGTTGATTAATTCATCTGTGTGAAGGAAAGACCAGTTCATAGTAGCCTACTATCTGGGTGAAAAGAATAGAGTATGGTCGAATTATTAGAGACCTGTAGGAACCTTTCTTGAGAAGGGGAGAGCCGCTGTTAATAATTATTATTTTCCCTGTTTTAGATTCTGAAGCGTGTTCCCAATAGTGTGCTGTGGCTGTTGCGTTTTCCAGCAGTAGGAGAACCTAATATCCAACAGTATGCACAAAACATGGGCCTTCCCCAGAACCGTATCATTTTTTCACCTGTTGCTCCTAAAGAGGAACATGTGAGGAGAGGCCAGCTGGCAGATGTCTGCCTGGACACCCCGCTCTGTAATGGGCACACCACAGGCATGGATGTCCTGTGGGCTGGGACACCTATGGTGACTATGCCAGGTAAGTTGCAGTTAAATCATTGGAATCTTCCTTGGTATTTTTTTTAAAAGATTTTATTTATTTATTTTAGACAGAGGGGAAGGGAGAGAGAGAGGGAGAGAAACATCAATGTGCGGTTGCCTCTCCCACACCCCCTATTGGGGACCTGGCCTCCCACCCAGGCATGTGCCCTGGCTGGGAATCGAACCGGCGAGCCTTTGGTTCGCAGGCCCGCACTCAAGCTCAGTCCACTGAGCCACACCAGCCAGGGCTTCCTTGTTAATTTTTGAATCTCCTTTAGGGAAGATAATTCCAGGTGAAATTGTGTGTACTGGGGAAGGATGAGAAAAAAATGAGAGTTCCGAGCACTTGGCTCCATCCCCCTCATTTACATTGTGTGGATACTTACCATAAATAACAATAATCATGTGCTATTTGCATACTCAGATGAGCAATTTTTCTCTTTCTTATTACAGGAGAAACCCTGGCTTCTCGAGTAGCGGCTTCCCAGCTCACTTGTTTAGGTTGTCTGGAGCTTATTGCTAAAAATAGACAAGAATATGAAGATATAGCTGTGAAACTGGGAACTGACCTAGAATAGTAAGTAAACTTTTTCATTAACAAATCATATGATCAAGTGAAGGGAATCAGGAAAGTTCAAAGAGAACACAGGTGCTATAAAAGGAAATAATAAGGTGAGGGTAATATAAAATAGGTGAATTAGTTGTATGATCTCTGGATGGGAGAAGAAACTTTCTAAACTTTCATAAATGAAGTGATAGGTTTTACTCTGTAAAGATTTAAATGCCTGAATGAAAGTAACTAAAAAAAAAAAAGGCAAATAAGAAGAAAAAAATCTTTGTTTTTTATGTCAAATATTAATAGCCTGGCTATATAAAGACTGAAGCACATTTACATTTTAAATCCCTTAATAGGAAAATAAACAAGGAAATCACCAGACAACTCACTGAAGTAGAAATACAAATGCTTAACAGGACAAAGTTTCATCCTCTGTAGTAGAAATGTAAATTAAAATAACATTGAGGCATACCCATTATTTGCCTATAAAACAAATGATTTTTAATATGATACTCATGATGAGGGAGCATTGAGGCGCTGGCCTTTTCATACATTGGTGAGTAGATTGGTACAACCCTTCCTCAAAGTTATGAGATTCTTTTTAAAAAGCCAGAGCTTTGATCCTAATAATGCCATATCTTCACTGTAGCGTAAGAAAGAGAAGGCGTAACTTAAATGCCCCCAAAGGTGTGGGAAATAAGAGGGGTGACGCTTTACCCATACAATGAGAAAGTGTTTATTTCTTCGCTGAGGTTTTTCTTTGGGTACTGTGGGTTATTTTTATGTGTGTGTTTTTTTCTAAGAAAGTAGCATATTATATAGAAGTGTAAAGGAGCATCCTCTTTGAGTCAGATGGCCTGGGTTGGAATCCAGGCCATCCCACTTACAAGCTTGTGACTTCGGGCAAATTACCAGTAGGGTCTACATGCCTTGGTTTTTCCATCTGCAAAATGGGGATGAATGATAGTACCTACCTTGCAGAGATGTTGTGAGGATTAAAAAAGGTGTTCCGTGTAAAATACAACAGTTTTTGGCACATAGTAAGTGTTCAGCAGATGTTAAGTATTTTCATAATTTTCTCCATTGAACATCATATACATCTAAGGAAAACGAGTGAAAATTTTGAGCCCTGGGCTTAAAAAAATTAAGATTCATGTCCATCATCCCAGAGATAGGTATAGAAAATAATTTAGTGTCTTTTTTAAAAACTTTTTGGAACAGAATTGGTTTCGTGAAATACTTTTTGTCAATATTTTGTAAAGAAAACCATTAATTTTATAGTAAATACATATATATACCTCTACTGTCTTAGATTCCACCACTAACATTTACTGTGGTTGTTTTATTATATATATCTGTCCATCTATTTATTACTTTATCCATCTAGCAATCATTTTATTTGATATGTTTTGAAATAAATCGAAGATAGCAGTACTTTTCTCCCCAAATACTTCCACATGTGGACATCATTAACTATAGTTTAATATCTTTCTTTTTTTTCTTTTGAGGCAAACTTTATGTACAGTGGAGTGTACAAATTTTACACTAGTTTTGAGAAATACCTTTATAATCCAAACCCTTAACAAGATATAGAACGCGTCTATCATTCCAGAAAGTTCCCTCATGCCTTTTCTCATTCGGTCCCCTCAGCAACCCTTAGGCAACCACTGTTCTGAATTTTTCCCCACCATAAATTAATTTTATGTTAACAAAGGGAACCTACATGGCATGTACTCTTAAAGGCCTCTTTCACTCAGCCTAATATTTTGAGATTTGTCCATGTTGTTTGCTTCTCTTAGTATTCATTCCTTTTTATTGCTGAGTGGTAGTTCATTCTATGGATGTATCACAGTTTACTCATTCTTTTTTTTTTTAATATTTATTTATTTTTAGAGGGGAAGGGGGGAGAGAAAAATTAATGTGTGGTTGCCTCTCATGCACCCCCACTGGGGACCTGGCCCACAACCCAGGCATGTGCCCTGACTGGGAATCAAACTGATGAGCCTTTGGTTTTCAGGCTGGCGCTCAATCCACTGAACCACACTACCCAGGGCTAGCCATTTTAATATTCGCATGTAGAACTTACACAAATAGAGCACAAAAGTATTTTTATTTGGAAGGTAGCATGAATAAGGTCATGGTTGGGTTAAGGCCAGCAGCAGTAGATTCACTAATTCTGTCACAACAAACATTAAAGTCACTTTTTGTTTTTGTTGGTTCTTAAAAGTTTTTTTTCAATTGCAGTTTACATTTAATATTTTGTATTAGTAAACTGAATACTCTGTCTTGTGTATGTGCCTTAGCTATTGTAAATGGTGCTTCAGTGAACATCTTTGCATGGCCAGGTGTATCTGCATCTCTGATTATTTCTTCTGAATAGATTTGAAAGTGTTTTTGATTGTCAGAAGGTTCTGAACATTTAAGGTTCTTAATATAAACATTACTAAATTACCACGATGGTAAGCAGTTTACATTCTAACCAGTCGCACATAGGAATAGACGTGTCATATTTTAAAGGTAGAAATGAGATGAAATGGAAAAAGTATTGTCTCTCCTGGATATACATGTTTAAGAACTAAATTTTTCAGGGGATGTGAACTGAATGATAAGTGTTAGCATTATGTTAGGTGTTTCCCTTTTTCAGCATTGAGGTCATTTCAAGTTTCGTCATGCATTTTACCGAAGATGAAGTTTCTCCTCCGTTGGTAAACTTGGCGCTCTCTCTCTCTCTCTCTAAATTACTCAGCCTGAAGAAAATTCGTGGCAAAGTCTGGAAACAGAGAATATCTAGCCCTCTGTTCAACACCAAACAATACACGATGGAACTAGAGCGGCTGTATCTACAGATGTGGGAGCATTATGCAGCTGGCAACAAACCCGATCACATGATTAAGCCTGTCGAAGTCACTGAGTCGGCCTAACTAAAGAACTGTGCACAGGAGAATTAGCCCTCTACCTGAGCCTCAACCTTCGGGGGAAAGGGAACTAGAAAATGGACTTTTTACTTATCTGTATAGCATCATGTTGCAGATGAATGACAAATGATGAGCATAGAATAGCACAGCCGGAGTTGCTTCGCGCTTGATAGGGAGAGACCCACGAGCTGGAAACTGCTGTTCTACAAGGGATCTCCATAGAATCTTGCAGCAACCAGGTGGTGCATAGGTCTGGAAGGTCTGCTCTCCCTTGGTCTTCCGCAGGATGGTTCGTGTGGAGGGGAGACCTAGACTGTCCAGCCGTTCTTGTGATTCTGTGGCTTGATTGAGTCTTCTGAATTAATTCTTTCTTTATATTTTGGGTATTGGAGTTTTTAAAAACGTTTGGTTTCAGGTGTTTTTATTCACGTGAAGTACATAATCTCTCGAGATGAGGTTTTAGGCTAAAATGTTGCTCCTCGTTTTAGTTTCAGAACTCATTCAATTAATGGGAACTTTGCTGGTGTAGTCTTTTTATAGGTTTTATAAACCACTTGAGCCTATATCAGTCGTTTGAGTGTCTGACCTGATGTTTGGAGCTATCAGTGCTTTGTTGGTTTCGATGGTGGTGACTTAGTTTTTTTCTGGTCCATTTCCTTCCCCTCCCCATACTTTCAAATTTCTCCTGTAACTCAACTAACAAAACCAAGTCTGATGCAGAATATCCCAGAGTGTTTCTCTGAAACACATTATCTGGTGCCAAATGAAAATTCATAGGAATGATTACTAATTATGAAGGGCACAGTTGTGGTACTGTCATTGATGATAATAATACTGATTTTTTTTTGGCCTAGTTTTCACCTATTTCACCAGTGTTTTTACCTTCTTCGACTGCCCCTCTATGCTGTTGCCAGAGTGATAGTGTGTGATAAGATTTTTACCTTTCTTTCTAAGGTTTGCTTTTTTTTTTAAAGTGAGTCCTGTTCTTCCTAGTTCTGTCAGCAGAAATGAAATCCCAGGTAAGTATAAGTATTCAAATATTTGACCAGTAAGTTACAGTTATTTGTGACTATGTTAAATAACTTTCATCAAAATCACGTTATAGGTAAAAAGCACTGAAGGACCAGCTATGTGTACGAATCATTGTTTTTCAGACCTTCTAGGGAATTATGTAATAACTGTCTTGTGGACTTGGTCTTGAAGTCTGTGTATACTCGGCCTCAGCAGTAGTGAACTGTGCTGCTGCTTGGTTTGGGGTACAAATTAGACTAGGCCACCTGGAGCTTGATTTTTAAACCATAGGAATGAAATTATTGAATTTCAACAAAGGACTGAGGACTCGAGGCTTAAACAAACCAACATATGAATATATGTTTTGTCTTGCTGTACTGCACTTACGCTATCCAGTAACAGATAATTTTTTGTCTGCTAGTAGTGTTCTAGATTATAGTGTCTTTCCAAAGCACTGAGGCAGTGTACCTATTCCGTAGTTGCAGCTGATGCCTGAATGTATCCTAGCTGACAAATTATTAATAAGAACTTGAATTTCTGAAAGTCTTACTGTTAACCAAAATCTGAGCAAGGAGTCTCAAGTATAATTCTTAGCCGGAATTATGTGTTAATGAACTGTATATCTTTTAACGATGTGAATCAAGGAACATCACTTTAGGGAGTTTCTTAATTTATTTTTTACCTGATTGAAATACTAGTTAAAGGTTGCCAGCATGATTGCAGATAAAGTGATATTTGCAATTCACCAAACTACTTAACGTGGAATAGGATGATATACTTCTAGTGCCCTCAAGGCTGCGGCCTTCCAGCCCTTTCACATAGCACATCATTCCTCCTATAGGGATGACTTTTTTCCTGGCACGAAAAGTAGCCGCTCTGGTTAAAGCTTCGCTTATTGTAACAGGCTTTGGTTTCCAGGTAACATGTCTATGGAAGACTAATTATGAATAGAGATATAGATATTACTGGAAACGAATTGTTTTTTTCTATTATGCTATGCTTTATGAAAAAAGTAAAACATTTAAATTGTGCTACAGAAATCAGGTGTTGTCTTGTGATCTTTAAATAATAAATGAATGATTTGCCCTTAACATGGCTGATGTTGTTTGTGTTCTGTTAGATGGAGTGTTGGACAGAATAATTTGGTGACCCTTTAAGATGACAAAGTCTGCATCCCCTGGTGCACTCATTCATGCTTATTCTTGCTTTGCTTAAGACTGCTCTGGCTTCACTACCCTCACAGTCTTTCTTTATGTGGACTTGTCCCTCCTGCTCAGTATAGTGGTTGAGCTTGGCCCCCTGGTATGAGGGAGGGAACCGAAACAAACAGCAGTGCATCGGGGACTAGAACAGGCTGCTTAGCTGTCTGTTTTCTCAGAGATATGAATGAGAATCCTTTTCAAGAAAATTTCAGGTAATTTACCTCCGGACTTCTGTGGATTGCGGCCCTCAAAGCCCTAATGCGGATTAGTGTGTTTCCTAAAAGATAGTGGGGGAAGAAAGTTGTCCAGTAACCTACTCGTAATAGATCTTATTCCCACGCTCTTCTATTTGTTAGGAATCTGCAATAACTATTAAAGGAATTGCTTATGCACCTTGCATAAACTTGTGTAATTTAAGATTTGATTCCAATCCTAACCCACTTGTTACTTAAAGCACATGGCTCTTAATATTAACAACAGCTAACATTCAGGTTCATCGCCCAAACCCCTGAAGCACACAGTTCTGTAACCCCCACTTTTATAGAAGAGGCTTGTAGAGAGGTAAAGTGGCAGTTTAAGCGATAAGATGATAATGACAAGTATCTTTTATTATCCAATTTCCTATCAACTCAAAGTACTTTTATATATATGTGGACAGTTCGGTGCTGAAGCATTTAGGTTTTGGAACTAGTGTTTCCAGGGTTGGAATCCCGGCTCTGCCACTTTCCAGCCATGGATGCAATTGCCGTGAAGCTAGACTGCCCACGTTGTCTACCTTTTCAAGTGTTGTAAGGATGGATTAAATCCGCACCAGACAGTAGGAGCAGTGCCTAGCATGAAATAAACTCAATGTTATTAACATCTTTAAATGCAAGGACATGTTGTTCATATTCTGTTGGCCAAATGGTTAAATTATGAAATGTACAGGTGCCTGCCAGAGAAACGGGCACAATCTAGAAAGCATTTACTTCCCCGGTGTGTTTTTCTCAGTGTGTTTGGAGCAAGTGCCAGAAAGCTTCAAGTAACCAACCCCTCTTTATCTCCTGGGTTCGAAGGCTTTTGGAAGCAAACATCAGTGTTACCAAGCACCAGTGGGTTGCTGCTCTGCTCTTATCTAGGGGTCTAGGTGCCCTCCCCTCAGCGCCCAGTACTTCGGAGGGCAAGCAGACAGCCTTAAGAGGTTCCAGCAGTTCAAGCGAGGAGCGGACTGGGCTCACCTGTCCAGATCCCCACAGGGGTGGAGAAACTTCGCAAAGATTCAGCTCAGTTTTCTCCTGTCACCCAAAAAGTTAATTTAGGGATTGCTAAAGTGCAGAAACGAACTGGGGCTCCTGAGCTCTGCAGGAAAATGGTGCTTTCGGACGGAGAAGCAACACCTCCCGAGAGGGGGAGGAGCACTGTGACTGTTGCAAATTTCAGTTCATAGCGCGAAGTTTAAATCTCGCCTTACGACCGGATCATGATAGTGGACTGTGATAGGTGGGTACAGGGAGGGCGGACCACGCAAGATTCTACCCCCCCCCCCCCCGCTCAGCCCGGCACTATAAAAGCCTGTGTTCGAGGAACTTAAGTTCTTTTTCGCTGCTCCAGATCTCAGTCTCCAGCCGACTTGGAAGCTGAGCGGCAATTGGCAACTCCAGAGGCAGCAGAAACAGGTAGGTGACTGAAGGGGCTGAAGTGGGTAGTGAAGTGGGAACAATCTTGAAAGCTCATCCTAGTTGAGTAGACTTAATTCAGGACCTCTGTACACCCTGGGCACTGATTGCGAACCAGGAGATGGAGATTCTGGTAAAACAGTTTGCCTATTTGAACTTTTAGAAAAGGGATTTCAGAAGAAGGGGTGTTTTTTGTTAGCGATGTTAACTCTGCTAAATTGAAGGTGGGGAATGTGTTGGAGGGGTGTAGGTGGAAGTGGGAGCGTGAGGGAGTGAGGCTGTGGGGACGCTCTAGGGCTGAATGGTGGAAGAACAGCTCGGAGAGTGAGGCGGGAGTTGGGGGGCGGGGAAGGTGGACCCAGTTTGCAGGTGGTCAACGCCTGATCCGTGGAAGGCTGGCTGGCTGGCTAAAATGGGAATGGGGGCTGGAGGTGGGGGCAGGTGCGGGAGTCGATGCCTAATCTGGCTGGGGGGCAAGAAGCGGTGTAAGGGGGGTGTAAGTGGAAGAGTCAAGGCCTGGGTGATGCAAGACTGTCTGGGGGTGGGAAACGGGAGTTGGGGAGGGATCTAGCCCGCAG